>OX155953.1:35561863-36161863 GCA_944548615.1 Micropterix aruncella | reverse complement strand
AGTAAATTATGATCGAATACAGAGCACAATGTCTGTAGCCATAATTATCAAGGCAATAATAAGATAGTCATGAAAATAGATAATCCCATACTAAAATATTTAAAATTGGTAATCATATTAAATAATTTATTTATTATTTATTTATTTATGAGTGCGTTTAAAAATTTATTTTGTATAAATTAAGGATTAATGTTTATTTTGTATTCATTGTATTACTTTCATAAAATCATAAATTAAGTTCAGCTAATCTGTGACACGACATTCGTTGACTGCAATCATGACTTGCTGACACTCGATTGATATACCTAATTTTTGTACTTTAATATTTATTTTTGTCTTAATAAAGTAGTCAACTTAATATTTTATTTTGTAAGTATTAAGTTCACTAATAAAGTACGTTAGTAAAGTTCAACGGGTCAGCTAGTTATTGATAAATTAGTAATTGCAAATTAATAACTGCACATAAATGATAAGTCTAAACCAGAATTCGTATAAATTAATAACTGACCCGACGAACTTTGCCACCTAACAGTCAATGAATGTCGTGTTACAGATTAGATGAACTTAATTTATGATTTTATGAAAGTAATACAATAAATATAAAAGTACAAAAATTAAGTATATCAATCGCGTGTCAGCAAGCCATGATTGAATTAAACTATGTACATATTGTGCAGCATGGGATGCACTCGGTTTAATTCTCTTCATTGAAGCACCTTGTGATATACGACATTTTTTATTTTTTTTTATCAGGCGCAAGAACAAATAAAGCAGATGATTTTTCGACACATGAACATGCCATGTACAACTGACCATGGGAAAAACATGGATTTTCCAAGTTGAGAGCACAAACAGTCAAGGATTGGCCTTGTGATTTGTTAATCGTCATGGCGAAGGCAAGAATCGGGAACTGAATTCGTTTAAACTCAAAGGGCATATCCGTTGGGATCATTGGAATCCTAGGAATGAGAACTTACTCATCTTTAAATTTTCCTTTGAGTATCGTCGCGCGAATCACATTACTCATCAGTTTTCTTATAACTAAGCGCGTTCCATTGCATAGTTTTGGTTGGTTTAGATTCTAAAGCATGATGACTACCGAGCTCGCCTTCAGTTGTAAATTGTGCGGTGGTAAACCAGGCACATCCAAGGAGTTTAAAAATTCAGTTGGATAATTAATGGCTTCATCTTCGTTTGTTACACAGTCAATAGATTTGAATGAATGCAGAGTACCAACGATTTGATTCAGAGCTATAAAGTTTAAGTCATTCACATCTTTATTCTTAGCTGCCAAAATTGCTCGCTCGCTTAACCATTTGTTATTTTTGTGGTTAGCAATGATGTTCGGGAATACTTTCCTGATGAGCTCGTCTTTCGATGAGACGAAATTGTAAAAATTCGGAGGAGATGAAATCAATCCGCTCGAATCGTCGACAGGAACACGGCCATTACCGATAGTCAGTAATTGCTCGGAGAAATCTTCAGCAGATGGGTCGTTCAACAATGCAACTCTCATATTTGCTGCCAGTTGAAGTTTCTTCACATAGCACAACATATTTGATAATTTGAGGCAATCGTTTATTTCATCAGCAGCAGTCGATCTTCGAATGACTAGCGGTGATTGACGGAAATCGCCAGATAGTAAAATCATTGCGCCACCAAAAATTCTCTAGTCATTGCGCATATCTTTTATGGTTCGGTCAAGAGCTTTCAATGCGCGTTAGTGCGCCATTGTGCATTATTCCCAGATGACGATTTTGAGGCTACTCAAACTTTTGCCATTGCAGAGTGTTTTGCAATGTTACATGTCGTTTGTTCAGTATTTTGAAGATTTAATGGCAATTTTAACGCTGAATGAGTTGTTAGAAGGATGCCTACGGCATCCTTCTAACAACGTGGCCGCTATTCCAGAAGAATCAAATGCTACCGCAATTTTGGATCTCGCACGAATAGTGGTCAAAATCAATGACATGAGGAATGTCTTTCCTGTTCTACCAGGGGCATCCCGGAAAAAAAGATGACACCATTTCCATCATCAATGGCATTAATTAATGTATTCGCGATTCAATGCCGGTTCTTTGGAACAGTTAACACGAGCAAGCCGTTTATTGTGTAAAATCTCGTATTTTTTCAAATAATTTATAATAAATTATATATCATGTTATTGGAAATTTAGTCTAGATTACATATACTTAAATTAATCTGACGTTACACAAGTAATTTCCTGGAAAACTTTAACTTACTGTAGCAACGCCCAAACACATCGCGACTATAGAGGATGTTTTATATTTGTTACATAATGATTACAAGAAAGTTTTTTTTTATTTATTTTTTAACGAAAGATTTTTTAACATAAAAAAAGTGAGTTTATATCGCTATATTTTTTTTTATTCAGACTTTGTTTCCCAGGATATTCAATTTCCGAGGATATATATATTTTTTATTATTTCCTTTTCTTTGTAACAAAAGTCTACAAAAAATAACCTGCACACGATTTTTAACAGTTTTTTAAGTGCATAAACAAAAAGTATTTTATAAAATATAAAAAAATGGAGTATACATTTTTTAAAGTTTTTAACTATAGTTTTATGTATAGAATCAACATTATAGACTTCCTTCTGCTTTGGGTTCAACAGGGGTACATTCGTTTGAACTGATTGGTCTTATTCATATCGATCATATTCACGTTCACGTTTCAATTCTCTATTAAATGCGTCATTCACTCCGCGGTCTGGCGCTGGTATTCCTAACCTAGCTCGGGTTGCCTACGGCAAAATGTATATAAATTTATATTTACATTTACATTTACATAGAGCGGGGTTTACTATAGAGCTATAGCATTACTATAGAGCGGATTACTATAAAGCGGCGCACATTTACATTTATTTTTATATTTATATAAATTTATATACATTTTGTATACATTTTGCCAAGGCAACCCTTAAGGGACGCCTCACATTTGAGGGGTTAACCCGGCGAGGATGTGGCACAAAAAGGGTACGTTAAGAATGTGGAGGGTCATGATGACCTCGTATTTCATTTAATTTTCTTAAGTATTTATTGGTATGTAATAAACATGGCATGAATGGAACTTTCGAATACTATAGTAAATAAAAAAAATATACCAAAAGATACCATTATGTGTAGACATGTTTAATTACTTTGAAAATACAAAAAGTCTAAAAAAAAATCAATTTAAGCAGGGAAAAGATGTTGGCCCGCTGGGCTCACTTTCCAGTCATAGTCATAGTCATAGTAATTTTTATTAATTCTAAAATATACATATTGTGGAATACGTCATTTTACAATTGCTAGAAGTTATTCACAACTTCATTAAGTGTACATCTACTTTTTATATAATAAAGGCAAGGCACATTGGAATCAATTATAAAAATCAAAATCAAACAGACTTAAATAACAAAAAATCTATCAATTTGTTTTTAAAAATAGTCAATTAATTTTTTTAAAATAATCAGTTAATATAAAATAAGTTTTACAATAAAATCCACACTAAAGCAACAGTAAAGCATCTTTTAAAAATTAAGACAGCCAGTGCCTTCGAGATCGTGGGCAGAGCTAGACAGTGGACTGTCTTTGTTCGCCAAGTCTTCACTTTCATACCATGGGAGACAAAATAACCCGATACCATTATAGCTCCCTGGCGTGATGGGTTCACCTGTAATTGACACCTTTAGTATGTATACCCGACATCATTTCAAACCTCATTATTGCTTGTGTACAGCTGCTCGCGGCCACTCCATTTGCATAGCGAAATTTTAATCCGCCAAGGCGCGATGCGTCAATCCCATTACGGTATGGAGTCAATTACCCTAAGGGCAGGTGGAAGGCGTGAATGAAAATATATGGAGTCGGCCGCGCTTACGAGGTGAGCGCCTCGCATAAAATAGCGCAAGTGCGGGAATAAGAGCCGCGATAGTCCGCTAATAGTGATATATTAGAAGCGTTCAAGCTAGTCTTCCGTGTTGCCAGCCTGCGCGCGACCAGTGTTTCGACAAGCGGTATACATGCTCAATCGGATGTGACAGTTAATATAACCCTTTGTACTCGAGGCCTTTTCGTATTTAACCCCTCAAATGAATGGCGATTAGCTCGGGTTGCCTACGGCAAAATGTATATAAATTTATATTTACATTTACATTTACATAGAGCGGGGTTTACTATAGAGCTATAGCATTACTATAGAGCGGATTACTATAAAGCGGCGCACATTTACATTTATTTTTATATTTATATAAATTTATATACATTTTGTATACATTTTGCCAAGGCAACCCTTAAGGGACGCCTCACATTTGAGGGGTTAACCCGGCGAGGATGTGGCACAAAAAGGGTACGTTAAGAATGTGGAGGGTCATGATGACCTCGTATTTCATTTAATTTTCTTAAGTATTTATTGGTATGTAATAAACATGGCATGAATGGAACTTTCGAATACTATAGTAAATAAAAAAAATATACCAAAAGATACCATTATGTGTAGACATGTTTAATTACTTTGAAAATACAAAAAGTCTAAAAAAAAATCAATTTAAGCAGGACTCTTCGTTACATATTTAAAAAAATTAACAAAAACAAGCTATTTTATAAAACTAATATTTTTTAAGGCACTGTATAAGAGATCAATCATTTCTCATCACAACATTATAATTTAGTATTTTAATATATGAATCATCTCTCGCCGTAGCATACGGTTGACAGAACGGAACAATGTGTTCTTGACAAATGTACGAATGACACCTTTCGCAAACATTCATATGTATTCATCAAAAAACATACATATTCAGCATTGCATAGAACACTGTTAGAGGTCACATTTTTGAAAAATAATGCCTTGAAAAATTACACCAAATTGCTACGTCGTGGTTGTGGAAGGGTCATAAATACCCTCGACCGAGTAACCGACCGACCGACCGACCCTTCGACCAACCTAGCGGCCGACCGGCCGACCGACCGACGAGAAAGAATTGTCGGGTGTCATCTAAGAGCAAGTTAGTCGCGATTGACGATTGATGACTAATTGATTTAGTCGCGATAACTTCAATCGTGATTAATGTTAGTTGCGACTAATTCAATCGATTGGATATGGATAAATACATAAACCACAAATATTTCATTAAAAAATACGTAATTAAAAATATTTATAAATACAATAGTTCACTTTCCGTAATGGCAGTCGTGTTTTTGATTCTTTTTAATATATTTACTTGTTTAGCATGCATCTATTTTCAATTTATTTCAATTTCAATTTATTTCCAAATAAATCTTAACAGATTGTAGAAACTTAATATCTAGGTACATTTAAATTACAGTCTATTAGGCCGTTTTTACAATATCTAAATTTATCACCACGTACATACAGTTACTTCATTGTTGCTTTTAGGACATCAAAATCAATATTAAGATGTCTTCGCTAAAACAACAAATTAAAATAATCAATAAAAATAATCAAGAAATTAAAATCAGAAAAGTCAGATTAATTTAAAAAATCTACTTAAATATTGTGAAAAAAAAAGGCCAAAATTATTCAAAATTAACAAACTCATCGATCGAATAAAAAGCTTTGTCCAATAAGAATTCTTTAATTAATTTCTTGAATAAGCTTTCCACTTGAATTGTTTTTAAACTTTCCGGTAGCCTGTTAAAGTAATATGTCCCGGAGCATTTTGTGTCTTGCCTTGCTGTGTTTAGTTCAGTACATGGTATAAAAATGTTTAATTTATTTCTCGTATTTTTAGTACGTGTATCTGAAAACTTTTTATAATGTCTTTCTTTATTCTTAAAAAAACTATTTTATATGCTACATATATTGTAGCATATAAAAAAGACCTAGTTTTGGGTTGATAAAATACAATGCTTAATCACGATCCCAAATTTCGAGCAATAATTCACATTTAAAACGAAGGTAAAATACTGGTAGAATTGAATGCCGTCTGGTGTGTTTAGTATGCAGGGAGCAGTCCACCGCGGGCGTCGGGTACACTGTGAGCGTGCGCCCGTAAGGGCGGACAATCTCGCCGCTCTCCGCCTCGCTCTCTCGTTAAGTGAGTCCCCGATAATATATATTACGGTGATATCTCCGCCGGTACAAACGGCAATTCGGAAGATAATCCCGCAAAGGCTGCCCGTCGCGGGGCGCAATTTCGCTGCACCGGACTCGCATACGAACAAGCTAATCCTAAGAGCACCAACAAAAACTAACTTCGCCCAGGGATTAATTACCTTACGCGATAACTTCAATTTGGATGCCGCAGAGGCTGTTATGTGTGCGAAACTAGTTTATAATTAAGCGAGTAGCTCACTAGTGCTCAGATACTCAAACAACACGTGCTAACTGGGGGTAGTAGAGTTATCCAGTAATGAAACAGGTATACTTCAATTATTGACAACCCAAGAAAGAGGTATCGCTAATATAACTATCAGATAGTAAGCTTGGTAGCAAGGTAGCTAATTAGGTAACTAATAAGGTAATTAGGTTCTCCTACAGTTGGGCCACTAAAACCAAACTCGTTTTTGAGTCAGTTCAACTGACAGTAGTCTTCTCGGAGAGGACCTACCCCGGTATAGACTACCTATTTTTCCCCAGTTTCTCAGTAGAAAGAAAGAAAAATAGCTATTTTGTCAGCTTAATATGGATAAGGTTCAGAAAGCAATGGCCATTGCTTTCTGAATCATATTGAAACAAATTGATCAGATTGTAAAATCTCGGCGCAATGAAAGGGTAATATCTTTGTCCAAATGATGTTTTCATTCTGGGTATTATAAGGCTATTTTGTATAACTTGTCTCGTTGATCTTCGGTTCTGAATTATTCCTAGATTTGAGTTATTGTCCAAAAATAGCCTTAAGATGGAAGTTTTTAGAAAAAGTTGCCTACAATCAAGGACATTAGCTTCTTTATAAAGTTCATTAGTGGGATGGCGATATGGTCTACGTAAAATAATTTTTAATATAAAGTTCTGCGCAACTTGCAATAGCTTTAGCAGGGTTTTACCACATCCACCCCATCCAATTATGCCGTAAGTACAATAATAAGCGATTCATATAAAGCATAACAAACAGGTTTTAGTGTTTTGGAATCCAGAATATTCCTCAGTTCTTTGAAAATATATCCAAGGATTCGCACCTTCGTAGTCACGTTATGTATATGAGAGTCTCAACGGAGAAAGCAATCTAGAGTGATGCCTAGATATTTCCAAGATATTTCTCTTTGTAGATGCTGACAGTTACAAGACTATATGTAGGCTATCGCATTCGTGTACTACAATAGTTTTATTAGTAGTGGGTTGACCTCTGGTGTTTATACTAAATGGCATGTATTTGGCTTTGCCAACATTACGCGTCAACATAAAGTTTCCTAGCCAATTTTTAACAATTTCCATACCCTCGTTGGCTTTCTTAAATGTGTAATCCCAGTTTGAACCCTTGAATAGTATAACAGTGTCATCGGCATATGTGATGATGTTACCTACTGGTAACTGACATAGATCATTTATGTAGACAAGGAATAAAATGGGTCCCAAAACGCTACCCTGTGGCACACCATATATGGGATGCTGGCTTTTACTCTGGAGGCCCTGGATGGTGACACTTTGTACCCTGTTGAATAGGTAACTATCAAATCATTTAAGACTTGTATAGTTAATACCCACACTGCTCAGTTTGCATAATATTATGTCATGTGGAACGAAGTTAAAAGCCTTTGCAAGGTCAAGGAAAACTCCTAGACACTTGTCTCCTTTATCCACCGTTTCGACTATAAATTCTGTTATAGCATCTGTTGTCCCTAAACCTTCCCTAAAACCGAACTGATTTTCTGAGAGTATTTTATGCTTGAGTGAATGCTCGTAGTGGTTTTAAGAAGACAATTCTGTTGTATATAGAAACCGATGGAATGCCTGATAGAGAATAATTCGATGATCTAAAGCCCTCATAAATAAACACGATTCCCCTCCTTGAATTACGAGCGCAGAGAGTTCAGCAAATGGCCATATATTCAAAATTTCTCCCCCAAAATGTCTGCGAGTCTACGCGGCCGCTCTGGGTAGTTTTATCAGGGAGCTAATTCTTTTGTGAGAGGCTATTAAAAGTTACGCGGCTTGCATAATTATCTAGAATGAAGTGGTTCTCTTATCTCGCGCGAGACTACGTTTACGTTTCACTCGGCGGTTTATCTCAACACGCTTAATAAAATGCTACCGGGCGAGATGTAATCTGCATAAAGTATATTCGCGTTGGTGACGTCTACTTTTTAAGGTCGGGGCGAGCGATGATGTTGTCGTCTTGCTAGCATAAGTGAGTCTTCTGCACATCCCTGATAGAAATGTCAAATATGTAAGGCTTGTATGTTGACTTCACTAACGGGTGTTTAACGAGTCTGTACAGCTTGGTCCTCAGAACTACCTGTGTGTCATTTTGGGTCAGCTCAACTTACGGTTCAACTCTTATCCGGTAGGCTCCTTGAAGAGGGACGAACCTGTAAAGGACTCTGTGTACCCTGTCACGGCTGTGTCCTGGACAGGTGGCATCGGATCCAATCAGGTGGAACACCTCGACCGACACTGGGCGGTTTGTGCTACGTGCGACGTTGCAATCGACTGTGCACTCCGGTCAATAACCGGGGAGGGGGTTTGGAAACGGCCTGATACGTTTTCCTAAGCAGCGGGAGTGTTTGTTGAAGTGATATCAACTACCTTTGAAACGACTCGTTTGTCACTCGATCCCGTGTGAGCTCGGCGGGTAAAGGCCGCCGCGGCCGCGATAAATTCGAACTGAATTTCTGTTAATACAAGGTAGAGGCCGCGCAAGCGACTTCAAATCCGTGATCCGACTGGAGGACGGAGAAATCCGGCCAAATTTGGTAGTCGAAAAATTTCTATTTCCATTTTTTAACAATGATCAATTATTTTATCGATAAATCTTTTCTTTTAAAACGTTCGCGCATTAGAATGCAACGTTGTGTTAAAATTTCAAAACAATCGAAGCAAGAACTTTTTGGATATTTATGACTATGTATATCTTTATTTATATAGACTACTGGAATGTTAGCCATCGCTGCTCAGGTATCCGCTTCCTTCCTCTTTCCAGTCCTCCCTCTCCTCCCCTCCCCCCACCCCTTACGTAGCCTATGTTTCTCACCGTTTCTTCAGTAACTTCTGCTCTAAAAATCACAACGTTTTATTGGTATTTTACGACTTCCACGGCCATTCGTTAAAAGGTACAGAAGTTAATTAAGCGAGTTACAACAAAAGCGTATAGCGAAAACATATTATCCGTTCTCAAATATCTATATATAACAATTTTCGTGGCGATCGGTTGAACGGTATAGAAGTTAATGTGCTGTAGAGCCATCTAGTGGCGAGCTAGAATAAAGTGAATAGCGCGAAAATACTATTCGTTTCTAAATATACCAATTTTCAAGGCGATCGGTTGCTCGGTATAGAAGTTGATGTGCTCCAGTGTCATCTAGTGAGGAGTTTAAACAAAGCGGATATCATAAACATATTCTCCAAAGAAACACATTTATGTGCCAAATGCCCGGTGGCATAGTGGCTAAGTCGCCCGATCTTACATTATAAGGTCCCGGGTTCGATTCCCGACTGGGTCACCATATTCCGTTTTGATCACATTAACGGAATTGCATTTTAAATTCTGTCGATCGAATGGAATAACAAGACAAACACTTATACATGTTACACGCACACATGCATATAAACAAATGATAGTAGGGTTGGCTATAAGAGATTTTCATATGACAATGAACCCGCCTATTGTGAAATTTCACAATCAAGAATAAAAAAAATAAAAATAAACTTTGAGGTGATTGCTCAAACAGTGTTGAAGTCTATTAAGCTCACATGGGTATACCAAAATCTATTTTTATGTTCTCCCGATTTCAGTTTAGTGTGAGGAATCAATTCAATCTAATTCAAGTCTAAATAGCTGGTTAGGTGGTGGCGAAGGGTTAGAAAAGTGTCGAAGTTTGGAGAGCCTCACTCGTCGTTCAGCGGCAGCGGCACGATTCGCGAATTCGGCGCGGGCGGCCGCAACGCCGAACATTTTGCGGTGCGGTGCTCGAAAAACAAAGCTCTTTTATATGGGGCACGTGGTATTGGCAGTTTACAAAGTAATACAGGGTGGTGCCAATATGGCGCTCGCCGGCTGATCAAAAGCGACCGCCTTATAAAGCCGGACTCTCCCGCTCGACCGCCATCATACTACAACAGTATAACGAATTAGAACAGTAAGCGCACTCTCGAGTCGCAAGGTGTTGCAAAGCTATCTTTGCAACGCCAACTTCTCGCCAACAACGCCAACGTGGGGTGAGCAGAGCGGCTTTGCGCGCGGTTGGGGTTGTCAAATTTCCCGAAAGTTAAAATATCTCCGTTTGCGAAGTGGCGGATATATAGAAGACACATGCGAATGTTGTTCAGCGACAGGACAATCGGCCCGAACGATTCTTGTGGTACATTGTTTAGTAATCGTATTACGATTTGTGATAGCCCTTACGACTCGTGACGTCGCTCGCTTTGATTGTTTTCTCTAACAGAAGCTACTCTCTGTATACTGTGATACTACTGTCTATTAGGCTGTAAGTATATTGATATAGGGGCCAGTCTTTTTTAGGCATTTTTTAAAATAATACAGCCCTATGACGCGCCTGGGTCGATGAAGCTTACAGATCAGAGTAGGTACCAGTTTAGAGATCGTTATTGCTGCGAGCGAATTCACCATCCCATGGATGTTACAACGGCTGTTTCCATCTTGTCACCATGGAATAAATTGCAAAGACTTTGAAACGTATGCGATCTACTTTCTTGATCCAACAACCCGCCAGTGGACCAAACTCAAAATAGCAAGCCAGTGGGCCTCCTTTATTTCCTGACATTTGGACGATTTTTCAGTTCTAGTCTGATTATCTTAATAGAGATACGAAGGGTTTAACTAAATGACTTTCTTTAATGCCAATGACTTTAATGACGTACAAAAATTGCAATGGTTCACTTTATGTCATATCTCCCAATCAATAGATTATATACATTTTTTATGTGTGAGGCATTAGGCATACACATAATAGTCATTTAGTAATTTACATAAACCTACAATATTTTTATCACAAAAATTTCAGTTCAAATTATGAGTACATTCAATATATAAAAGTCTTAACCTAACTAGGCTGCCGCCTGTTCCAAGGTAGACAATTTATTTTAATTATCCTAAGAAATCTATAATATTATATTTATATAAATAAACAAAATCATACTTAATGTTACAGAAATATCTTAATTACCTTATAAAAAATCGTAAGAAAATGTCATGAAAATTGTCAATATTATTTTATTTTAAAACATGATAAAAATTAATATATATTTATATATGTATTAATAAGTATTAATATGTATTAATAATATACAAAATAAATTCACAAAAATTAAAATAAAATTATATTTAGAAATCATCAATTTATATTACTACATATACGATTATGTTTTTATTATAAAGATTCAATTATTTAATAAGGTGTTCAATATCTGCATTTGTACAATTTAAGAGGTAGGCACTCAAACTGTTTTTAAATTTATATGAAATTTTAATATCTTTAATGTTTGGTGGTAGGCAATTATAAAATTTGGGGGCAAGATAAAAGAAACTGGATTGGCCAAAAGCGGATCTCATGAGTGGTATTGCAAAATTTGTTTGTTTCGATCTTATAGTCTTACGTTCACTTTTACCCTGAAAATCTAGACTATAGCGTGAATCCCTAATCTGGAGCCCTGCAAATTATTATTGTTTTTCAACTGAGTAGGTACTTAACGTTTTCCGAGAACTACGGATTAGCCGCGCGGTTTTTTTCTCTATATTTATTTTCCCTCATGGTATTGGAAAATAACCTCTTTTGTGTTGCCTTGGTCGGCTCAACTCACGGGTTAACTCCGATCCGGTAGCCTCCTCGAAGAGGGACTTAACCTGGCAGGGCCATTATGAACTCTGCCTGCGGTTGTAACCTGCAGTCGAAGGCGGTTGGGATCAGATGTGTCGATTCAGGGGAACACCTCCGGCAAAACTGGGCGGTTAAAGTACCCGGTTGTGCCAGCCATGCTAACGCAATCCGAGTGAGTCTAGAGATATAATAATATACGACCTGGCGATACGTATCCTTAGAAACGATCCGGCGGCCTCCCGATCACGAGAGACATTAACGTGCAAAGAACAGCATGGCTCCGCGATTAATTCAATATACTGCTAACCTGAGGTTGAGGCCGCGCAAGCGACCTTGAATCCTTGACAAGACTGGAGGAAGGAGTAACCCGTCGAAATCTGCTAGTAAGGGCATGAGGTCAACCCGCCGGTTTCTCTTCCCAGTGCCTCGCAGTAAGGGATCGAACTCTTACCTCTTATGGCGTAGTTACACTGTGTTTACCCCACGTCTCTGCGTTAACTCCATGGAAAAAACAATTATCTGATATCGTTGTAACTCTCTGGGGTGGCAATATCACCCGTAGTAGTTGACCGCTCACAATGTCTGTTTATTATTAGCTTCAACGTATTAGAAATCGATTCAATTTAGGCCATTTCCCAAATTAAACCAGCAATTTCGTTCAATAGTAATAAGAGTAATTTTACTTTTTTAATTTGGTCATTTTATTTTTGACTTATGATTTTTAAGGCCTACTGATTTATATATTTCTGTATTTTTACTTGTCTGTCCAACAAAAAAGAAGTGTAATGTGTTCAGGGTTCTTCTATGTATGTTTTCCGTTTCTTTATTCCACCATAACTTATAAACGCCTTAACCGATTTAGAAGTGTGAGATATTGTTAGAATAGCTATGTCGTCCCAACCTTAACTATCTAAATATGATGTAAGTAGTTTTATAAATGTCCAATGTCAATAAATTAACATAAATATATCGCGTTTAGTGTCCAATGAAAGGTCTGATTCAGTAAATTCCGGAAATATACATAAATGTTCATATGGATAAATACATAAACCACAAAAATTGCAATAAAAAGGTAATAAAATAATTAATAATAATATTACTAGTTCACTTTCTGTAACAGCAGTCGGGTTTTTTAATTGTTTTTTGTGTATTATTTCGAGTGATTTATTATACCGAGTCCTAACAGCAAGCCTCAGAGTATCCCGGAAATTTTCTCTGGTGTTTAGGTTATTTATGAGCAAACTGCGAATGGCTCTAGTTAATAATAAAATATTTAATCTAACGACTAGTTCGAATATGGAAATTTTATACTCTTTATGTTGAGCCTGCCGAGCGAACGTGACCTTTCTCTATACATGGCTTTAGGCAATTATTCAGAAACGGAATATGCCAAAATTTCGGAGCACGCTGGCGAACAATATAGTCGCAGAATATATGAGCAATTTATTCGATATTGGTAATCAATCTGTCTGGCGCAGATTGGTGCCAATCTCGTCCGCTCCGCTTTTGACTCTCTATAATGAAAACTACCCTGAAATCAAATTTTGATTAGGTGGACGTTTGACAGGGGCATTGGATTGGGAATTTTGATTTTTAATTTAATTTGAAATTGAAGTATTGGGTATTCTGCGCCTACTTTACCTATATGTACATTAGCTTTTTAAGTGCCATTTATATTTATTACGACCCCATCATTTTGAAGTTTAAACAAATTTTGTTTCTGGCGCTCTGTGGCCAACATTTTTTTTTCGAAGAGCGATTATCTGAAGCCGACACGAAATCTTGAAAAAAAAAGAATTGAAAAAACAACTGTAATTTATCTTTAATCAAGTCATTATTACAGAAACAGAGAGTACCTACTTACAAACAGTTTACGCGGCACACTCATTCGCAAATAGTTGGTGATTACACAAACTACGTTAGATTGAAAATTTATTTTTAAATTACGTTAGCGCTACATTTTCGATTGCACAGAGTAAAATATTCATCGAAACAAATGTGCACGATAATTTCCTAGCAGCAATTAATGTATCGGCTGGAAGGTGCGCGCGGGCGAATATTGTACAGCAACGCGAAAAGTATCTGAAATGTAGCAAGGCAGCATCAGAGACGCATCCGGTAACAGTAATCATACGAACCTTCTACATTAACGAGGAAACAGAGACAGAGATAGAAAACGCATATGTAGAACAGCTGTCGCGGCAAATATGTAATTTCGTGTCACGACGCGTAGAGACAGACAGACACACACACACAGACAGAGAGAGAGAGAGAGAGAGAGAGAGAGAGAGAGAGAGAGAGAGAGAGAGAGAGAGAGAGAGAGAGAGAGAGAGAGAGAGAGAGAGAGAGAGAGAGAGAGAGAGAGAGAGAGAGAGAGAGAGAGAGAGATTTCGTACTGGATCGCATTCTTGGATTCAATTTCATAGCGTTTGTGTTTTTAAACGTCATTGAAAAGAAGTTGCGAAATCAAGGAAATCCACACTTAGAAAGTACATAGGCCGAGATTCCCGTTTCCATTGGGATAATAAAAATATCTTCTTTTTTCTGCTCAAATTATAATAAAGATTACACAACGACCGCAATAAAATATATCAAGGCGGGCGGGAAAGCGTTACGCGGGCGTTTTATCGCGAAGGCCAAAACATGCGGCGGGCGGGCGCGCGCCGAGTTTTCCCTAAGTAAGGCGAAGCGTTTCCTAGAGCTTCTATATAAATTGTAAAGGTAAAAATAATATAATTTAACGCCTCGACGCGGCGAGGCGCGGGGAAGCGCAATCCGGGCGCCTCGTAAAAAGATTGCACAGCCACTCTGGCCGCGCGCCGCGGAACTTTAACTTTAAAATAACGATCCTTAATACGGGCGATACACTTTGCATATTAATCGGGTGACGCTCCGACTATCGCGGCATACGCGAGCCGCGTCCCGGCTTGCCAACGGCACACCAGAGCGGCACACCAGCAGCGCCTCTAACGCAATTTACGTCCAAATTAAAGTGGGACGTTGCCGTTTTAATTCTAGCTTACGAGCGATCCTCGGCGACGAATGAATTGGAATTGAGCGAATTGGCCGAATTGCTAATTGTCTATATGTCTATACGGCAACTAGGACACTATGGAGTTATGTCTGCAACGGGCGAAACCGCCGCCCCCAGGTTGGGCGGGGTCGACTACAACGGGCGAACCTGTCACCCGATGTGTGATAGAATAGAAAACAATAACTTTTTTTTCTATAAAACATTACTTAATGAATATTACACTGGTTTAAAAAAAAACAGACAATTTATGTACAAATGGCGGACTTATCACTCTAGACAGACATATCGTCCGGTCAACCATTTGGTAAACTAATTATTACCTCACAACACACACAGAAGTAATCAAATTAAATTTAAAATAAACTTATGCAAATATATGTCATTATCAATAACTTATACCAAGGATGAGGACATGATGTGGTATTTGGTTAGTGACTGTGTAAAAATAAATATTTCTTCAAGAATTTTTTGAAAGTGAGCAACGAAGGTGCAAGCCTGACAGAGTAAGGCAGTTGATTCTATAAACGAGCAGAATGGACCAACTAACTAGAGTTTTCAACTACAACGGGCGAGCCCGTCACCTCAGGAAGTTTTAACGATTAGTCTTTCTATCTCTCTGGAGTGAGCGCAGAAGACTTGGACAAAACAGTTCACCGTCAAGCTCCGCCACAAACCCGTAAGAGGCCAACGCCTTAACCGCGAGATAGCCAGGAGTGTTACCGAGCGGGCTTAAACTCACGCCCTTACTTTCAATTGCGACCAGATTACTCCAGTCTCTCGATTGGTTACGAGTTCGAGGTCGCTTGCGCGGTCCTCTCCCTTACGAAGCGATGAAACGGTGAATACCGAAACTATCGCGGACCACGGCATCCTTTGCCCTGCTGTTCACCCAGGATCGGGTAGCCGATGGTCATTTCAAGAGCAGTCGCCGTAAGGTCCGCAACCACCCCCGCTCTATAGGAAACAGTACTGCTTCCAGACACCCCCGACTGTTAGTCAGAGTCAGGCGCTTCTAACTCAGGCGCTTCTCCTGAAGGGACATCTTAAGCGGAACCCTGTCATCAGGATGAACGGTCGCCCGGTATCCTTCCCGGCCACCGTTCGATACCTGGGGGTGACGCTTACGGCTTCCCTTTCCTTTCTTTCGCACGCAAAGATTACAGCCGAAAAATCCCGGGATCTATTCTTTGCGCTCCGCGGAGCGAGTCGGGCCGACTGGGGAATTCGTTTCCCGGCGGTCATGACTATCTATAAGGGCGTCTTCGTCCCGCGTGCGACTTATGCCGCACGCGCTTGAACGGAGTCTGCTGTTCCTGAGGCGACGCGTGTCGCGCTGCTGCGCGGACAGCGCATCCCTCTCGTGGCCCTGACCGGGGCGTACAGAACGACGTCCACTCTTGCGTTACCCGTCATCGCTGGCGTTCTGCCGATTGACCTGGAGATTCTGGAGCGTGCGGCGTTGTCGCGGTACCGCCGGGGCGAGCCGGTAGTCCTTCATGGCCTGTCGATCGACCCGGTGGCGCACCGAGCTGGGGAGTTTGCCCGCCTGATTCGGGTGGAGTCCTTGCGTGTCTGGCAGGCTAGATGGGACGCCGGGGGTACGGGCCGCCTCACCCATTGCTTTTTCCCGTCCGTCGCAGTGCGGATGGCAAATTCGTTTCTGCGGTTCGACCACCATACCACGCAGCTGGTTGGGGGCCACGGAGAGTTCAGAGCCAAACTATTTGACTTTGGACTTGCCGATGACCCCCGATGCGCCTGTGGGTATGGTCGCCAAACTGCGGAACACGTAATTTGGTCTTGCCCAATTCTAGCGGCTGCACGGGAGAAATTGATGGATGCAGTGGGCGCGTGCGTTGGGCGCTCTCCGATTTGGTACCCGGATCTGGTCAGTTGTAGGAGCTGCTTCCAGTCGTTTGGCGAGCTTGTGGAGCACTGGGTGGCTTCTTGGGAAAGCATGAGGCCTCGGGATACCCCCCAGGGGGTACCCTCTTCCTTGGTGGCGTGATTCGGCGGCTACTTCCAGCCCGAAGTGCCCGTCTTTGTGTCCGTCTCTTTACCGCCCCGAAGGGCGTTTCGTTCTTTGCAGGATCCAGGGATTCCTCCCCCCCGTGGCTGCTCCGAGACCTGCCCACGGACCGTGCGCCTCCACCATCATCGTTTCTGGAGCGTCCTCTACCCCACTTACCGGCCCTAAATTTGTTATTTGTTGTTTTATTTTTTTTTATTTTGTGAATATGGTAAATTTAGTATTATTTTTGTAAATTTTTACTTTGTAAATTCTTTTGTTATTATAAATAAATGGGTTCTCGGGGCGGTACGGGGGGGTGGTTTACCCTATTTCACCCCCTGCGCGTTCTACCCTTCTGGTACGCGCAGGGTTGTCGTAGCACGACATCCCGGGCAGACAAGACGACCCTCGTCGTTATAACTGCCCGGGCGGTGGGCGGGGTTTGCTGCCCTCACCTATCGCCTTGAAACTCTAAACTGTTAGTCAGAGTGTTACGTGCCATAGTTACGGCCACACACAGAAGAGGTGCGAGCTGGAGGTGGTGTGTGGCCACTGCGCTATCAAGGGGCATGAGAAGCCAGCGTGCTCTTCCAGGGGGGACCCGCCCAAGTGCGCTACATGCTCGGCGCTGCGCAGAGAGGCGGCTCACGCGACCGGGTCCGCAGGCTGTCCGGCTTACCAACGCGCGGTGGATAGGGAAATCGCTACCACGAATTATGGCGGGGCATAGTCCCCCAACTAATGTTAACCTGCGCGCAACTGAACCTCCAGAGAAGTCGTGCTGTCACGGCTGAATTTGGGCGGACGCTTGAGGTGATGGGTATCGGAGTAGCGTTCATGCAGGAGCAGTACACGCACCTTGGGAAAACCCGAGGTATAGACGGGCGGTGCGTGGTGCTAGAGAAGGGGAGCCGACCCATGGCAGGGATTGCGGTGAGCTCGTCTCTACCGCCGCCTCTGTTCCTGGATCGGCTCTCAAGTGAGCACCTCGCCTGTGCGTCTATAGTTATTAACGGCGTGGACTGCTACTTCATTAGCGTCTACTTCCAATTCGGTGAGGCTGTAGACGCCTACGTTGCTGGACTCGCCGCGGCCCTCGACGCTCTCTGGGGCCGCCCGGTTGTGGTAGCGGGGGATTTTAATGCCCGCTCCCCATCTTGGCATGATGCCGGAAACCTGGACCGCCTGGATAGAGTCGCGCGGGGAAGGGCCGAGGCTGTCGAGGAGTTGATAGCTCGACCTTCGGGTTGCATATTATCAACTCTCCTGGACAGCCCCGGACCTTCTACGGCCCCGAGGGATCCAGCAATGTGGACTTGACTTTGTGCTCTGCGGGCTTCGCCCGAGAAGTGGTTAACTGGACTGTGCACGAGTCCTCGTCATCCTCGGACCATCGGCTTATTACTTTCGACATCGGTAGGCGCGTAAACCCACTGTCGATCTCTGAATGGCGGTACCGTACCTCTAATATAGACTGGGACCGTTTCGGAGAGTCTCTGTCTACGGGGCTTGCCAGCTTCCCTCCTCCACACAGCAGCTCGGCCGAGGAACTCAGTGTCTCCCTCAACGAAGCCATCTCCTCGGCCAGTGAGTCGGTTCTGGGTCGAAAGAAACCCCGCGGTGGCTTCGCGGCCCCGTGGTGGACTTCCGATCTCTCAGACCTCCGGAAGGTGTTCAGGCAGGCCTACCGCCGAATGAGTGATGCCCGCAGAGGCTCTCTCCCCCCCGATCGTGAAGAGGAATTGCGTGGCAATCTCCATTCCGCCCGAAGCGTCTACCACGCCGCTATTAGGCGTGCTAAGATGGACTCCTGGAGAAAGTGGGTCTCAGACGTTGGGAACGAAAACCCATTGGACATGAGGACTGCGGTAGACAAGGGCGCCAAGAGGGGCGGAGAATACCTATCCAGTATAGTTGAAGGTGTTTCCGCCCCCCTTGATACTAGAGGCACCTTGGAGACTCTCCTCAATTCCTTGTGCCCATCGGACCTAACTGTTATTGACGACCCCCACCACGCACAAATACGGCGGCTTGCCGCCTTAGACTCGCGCGTCGTAAACTCATCCGAGGTGACTGCGGACGAGGTTGGCCGGGTAATCGGATCGCTGTCGCTTAAGAAGGCGCCTGGGATAGACAACCTTACAGCCGTGATCGTCAGACGGGTCTGGGAATTTGCCAGGTGGGAGGTGACCGTACTGATGCAGAAATGCATCAATGAGGGCCACTTTCCCACCTGCTGGAAGGCGGGCCTCCTGCGGGTGATTCCCAAGGGCAACGACAAGCCCCGATCGGATCCGAGGGCGTACAGGCCCATCACGCTCCTTCCCATTCTGGGCAAGGTGCTTGAAGCGCTTGTGCGTGATCGGCTGGAGGAGACGCTGTCTCCTCAGAACGATCGGCAGTTCGGATTTACCCGAGGGAAGAGCACGGAGGATGCCATCCTTTTTGCTAAGGACTGGGTCCGTGACTACGAGGGCCCCAACGTTGTTGGAGTCTTTCTCGACATCTCCGGTGCTTTCGATAACGCGTGGTGGCCGATGATCCTGTGCAAGCTTCGAACCCGTCAATGCCCAAACAACCCCCTAAAAATTGTCAGGAGCTATTTCACTGATAGGTCGGTTATTCTGAGGTACGGTCCGACCAGCGTAAGGAAAACCCCCTCGATGGGGTGTCCGCAAGGGTCGGTGCTCGGTCCCACCTTGTGGAACATCCTTTTCGACGATTTTCTGGGACTACCATACCCGGCGGGATGCGCCGTCAGTGCATATGCTGACGACGCTCTGCTACTGGTGGGGGGCAGAAGTCGCGCCGAGGTCGAGAGAAGGGTAGCTGCGTCGTTGGACCTCATCCTCGGGTGGGGCCAGCGTAACAGACTGACCTTCTCACCGGCTAAAACTCAGGCGCTTCTCCTGAAGGGGCGCCTCAAGCGTAAACCGGTCATCAGATTGAGCGGCCGCCCGGTATCCTTTCCGGAGTCTGTCCGGTACCTGGGGGTCGCGCTGACGGCGTCCTTTTCCTTCCTTACGCACGCGAAAATTGTAGCCGAGAAATCCCGGTCCCTCTTCTTTGCTCTCCGTGAAGCGAGCCGAGCCGACTGGGGCATTCGTTTCCCGGCGGTAAGGACGATATACGAAGGTGTCTTCGTACCACGTGTGACGTACGCTGCACGTGCGTGGACGGAGCACCACATCCCGGAGGCAACCCGAGTGGCTCTCTTGCGTGGGCAGCGCATCCCTCTCGTGGCTATGACCGGGGCGTACAGGACGACGTCCACTCTCGCGCTACCTGTCATTGCGGGCGTCCTGCCCATCGATTTGGAGGTTTTGGAGCGCGCAGCGTTGGCGCGGTATCGTCGGGGAGGACCAGTGGTCATTCATGGCCTCTCGGTTGACCCGGCGGGGTATCGAGCTGGGGAGTTTGCCCGCCTGATTCGTGCGGAATCCCTTCGTGTTTGGCAGGAGAGGTGGGATGCTGGCGGCACGGGCCGCCTCACCCACTGCTTCTTTCCGTCGGTAGAGGCGAGAATGAAAAATGCGTGTTTTCTGCGGTTCGATCACCATACCACCCAGTTGGTCGGGGGCCATGGGGAGTTCAAAGCCAAGCTGTCTGACTTTGGACTTTCCCGTGACCCCTGGTGCGTGTGTGGGGATGGACTTCAAACGGCAGAACACGTCATTTGGATATGCCCAAAGCTCTCGACCGCACGGGATGAATTGGTGCGTGAGGTCGGCGCGTGCGCCAAGCGCCTACCGATATGGTATGCGGATCTGGTCGAGTGTGGGCGTTGTTTCGGCGCGTTCCGATGCTTCGTGGAGAAGTGGGTTTCCCTTTGGGAGGAGTTGAGGCTTCCGGGAACCCCAGTTTTGGGGTCCCCCCCGACACCAGTGGCGTGATGCGGAGGCCACTTCCAGCCCGAAGTGCCCGTCTATGTGCCGTCCCCCAAACCGCCCCCGCGGGCGCGTCCCCTGCCTGAGGACCTTGGTTAGGCCCTCCCCCACGAGACCGCCCCATGACCCATACGTCTGCATACCCCCTCACTAACCACTTAGTCCCCCCGACATCCTGTCTGTGTTTGGTAGCCTGTCTTTGTTTAACTTTAATCTCTGCTTTGTGTTTATTTTATTATTATTTTTACGACTATTTCTTATCTTCTTTTGTTGTTATCTTCTTTTGTTTTGTTATACTGAATAAATGGGTTTTCGGGGTGGTACGGGGGGGGGTGGCTACCTTTCTTTACCCCCCGCGCGTATACCCTTCTGGTACTCGCGGGGTGTCGTTGCATGATATCCCGGGCAGATAAGACGACCACCGTCGTTATAACTGCCCGGGCGGTGGGTAGGTTCTCCACCCTCACCTGCCGCCTTGAAACCACTAAACTGTTAGTCAGAGTGCGCAATCGATTGGTTATGCCGCACGGTGCGCAAACCGTCCAGGTGCGCTAGAAGGTTGATTTCCAGGGGAAACTAACCATAAGGCCAGAGTCTTACCCAGACTCGCACTTCATGCGGGGAGGCCGTCGGATAGGTGTTGACCCGTGAGTGTGACCAACCCTTAACAGAATGGATCTTCGTGGCCAACTCAGCAAGGGCCTCTTAGCTCCCATGTAGAATGGACCGTAAAAGAGTGCGTGTAAACAGAAGAATGATATAACGGAATGGCGAGTGTGTTATCCCGGCTTGATGGAACATCGTGATCTTTCTTTCAGACGTGGGATGAGCGTAGAAGATTAGACAATGACAATTTAGTATCTATCTCCGGCAACTAGCCCGCGACAGACCAACTCTTACCGCTCGGCACCGGGTAGTTAACCCAGCGGGCAGACCAAGCACCCTCGCTACCAATTATGGCCAGATTTCTCCGGCCTCCCGACTGGTTATACGTTTGGAGTCGCTTGCGCGGTCATCTCCGTTGTGTAGCGGTGATTCAGTGTCTACCGGATCTATCGCGGACCACGGCATCCTTTTCCCGGATTTCACCCGGTATCGGGTAGCTTAATGGTCGTTTCAAGAGCAGCTGCCATAATGTAAAAAACGTCCCTGCTCTATAGGATACAAAGCCATCTCCAGACTCCTCCGGCTATCTCTCGGAGTGTACAATCGATTGGCTAACGCCGCACGGTGCGTAAACCGTACAGGAGTGCCCGAACTACGATTCCCAAGGGAGCTGACCCGTAGGCACAGATTCTTACCCGGGCTCCCACTTCTTCTTGTCGGTTGCCGGATGGGTGTTAACCTGTGAGTTCGGCCGACCCTTACACATGTGTCATCATGGCTTAACTATACTAGGTTCATTAGCTGCCGCCACCTGCAGATATAACGGTATTAATCGTTCTTTTAACCGTGGAGTAAACGTAGATACATGAGCACGAAACAGTCCACTGTCTAGCTACGCCAACTTCATTATGAGAGCAAAATGCCTTACCGAGTCGCACTGGGAAGTGGAACCATCGGCCAGCCTTGCGCCCTCACTGTCAGATTTGGCCGGATTTCTCTGTCGTCCCGTCTGGTCACAGTTTGGAATCCGCTTGCGAGTCCCCTATTTGATGTAATCTTTAATTCAGTTCGAATTTATCACTTAATTATGAATTTTGAATCAGAATCAGTTTTTAAATGTATCCGGCTGTTCACACGGGATCTGGTAGCCAACGGGTCATTAGAAGAGTATCTGGCATCAGGTCAACGATGCGCAGACCGCCCAGCAGTGCCTGTAGGACATCCTTTACAAGGACCGATCCACCTGTCGTAACAGGGTAAAAGTAGTCCTTTCCACGTTAGATCCTCTTCGAGGAGGCTGCCGGATAGGAGTTGAACCGTGAGTTGAGCCGACTCAAGAAAACGAGCGGGTCCTAGTGGCCCAACTGAACAGGAACCATTAGCTACCAATTGCCAACTGTCAGCTAGGACAGAATAGCGAAATTGATGCACCATAGGACTATGTGCGGGGATGAAACCTAAGTGGTTTTTTTAGATACAAATAAAGTTCATCGTGTCGGCTTGACGATTGCAATATTGGAAAAATACTACAAGCCTTCAATTAGAAAAGCCGTAATATGCGGAAAATGTGCATGATAGATTGTTTATTGTTTGCGTTAACAATCATAGGAAAATAAAACGGATAAAAAAAGAAAGGTAATAAAAATAATAGTTAAAATATACCGATCAACACAGTCGTTGATAGTTGGATACTTGGTATCGATATATTTGAAATACTGAAAAGTAATATGAATAATTATTGTTACATTTAATACTCTCATCTTCTTTTTATAGTGCAGACTTCTGTCGAAGGTTGGGGATCATTATAGCTATTTTCACTCTTGAAACTAGTGCAAGAAACAGATGTTGTACTACGTTTTTAAGCCAAGATATCCTTCTACTGCCTGGTCTACGGATACCATTAATTCTGCCTTACGTTACAATATTGTATTTTGAGCATATCTTTAAATGTCAAAGCTTTTAGAGTTTCCGTTAATTGGTGGTACTGAGTACTTCAATATTTTTACTCATTTTTGCTTCAACATTCGATAATTTAATCTGTTGTTCCACGAAATGCAAAGAATATTCTACTCTAAACTCACATTTCTAAGTCCTTCACTTTATTATACAAGTCTCGGGTTAGTGTTCATATTTCCATTTTTAGAAGACCGTGGATAATACGTAGCCCCTTACTATAGTATTTAGTAGTGCAGTTATAGGGTACGACTGCAGAGATGTCTGTTCATCTTGAAGAAGTGAGCTCGAGCAAGATCAATTCGATGTTTACATCCTGACTACATTCTCACTTTTATTTTATTATTTTTATTTTTTTATTGTTGCAGGAGGGGAAACCCTCATTGGCACTCTGTGACTGGGTAGTGTCGGACTCTTACTGACTAAAACCCCTCCTGTCTCCTGACGTCGACGTACCTGCCTTTCGGCCTACCATCGGCGTTTTTACCATTCTCATCTTTTTCCTTTATTTTCATCACTTTTTCCATGTATTCTTGGACCATTCCCCATCCTTCTTTTAACTCCAGCATTACTGCGGCTACGCCGTCCACACAAATGAATCTTTCTGCTTTTGCCTGCAACTCATTTCTTTCTGTCTCGAATCTCGGGCAGACAAATATGGTATGCTCGGCGTTGTTATTTGTGCAAGTGCAGTACATACAGCTTCCACTGTCCCTTCTTTTGATGCCTGCGATATAATTCATAAATACTCCGAGGCCGGTAAGGCATTGCCTTGTATGTTAGCGTTACCTGCTTTCTTTCAATCTAGGTTTTAATATTGGAGATTAGACGGTGTGTCCAGCGGCCTTTGCCAGACTGGTCCCATTCCCTCTACCAGTTTGTCAAAGTCCTCTCTTTTGCCCCCTTAAGCATTTCGGGGCTCATTTTGCAACCCCATTTTGCCTTCCTTTTGAGCGCCAATAGATGCACCGGCACTAGACCTGCCAGCACAAGAGCGGCCGCTGTACTACATTCTCAATGCTTATGTAGATATCATCGAAGCTATTTTTTATGATGACCAGTTTCAGAAATATATTGTCAAGTATTAGTCAGTCATTAATTGGCCAACACTATCACAATGTCGTATAAATCGTTATGTATTATTCACCGTCACAATTTCAGTGCAACTGATAGAGTATTGGCTTTTTATGGCTTTATCTGGGCGATAGTCTCTATCGCCGTATCTTGGCGCTTGCTTTCCAGTTGTTAACGCCGATTATATTCATATATTTTATTACAGAATATCGCAGCTTTGCCGTTCTGCCTTTCAACGCCCGCCTGCCGATCCATAAAGAAAATCGCTTTACATTGTGTTCTATAATATCTACGTTAACGTTAGGTTTTCTTCGGGGTTTCATTATTAACATTTATTCTATTTATAAACAGGGGGCTAATGGGTCCACTGCAGTTGGGCCATTATGACCCATGTGTTAGGGTCGGCCAACTCATAGGTCAACACCCATCGGGTAGCCTCCGAGCAGAACTGCGAGCCCGTGTAGGACACTGTGAGAGCGGGCCGATTCCCCTACGAATCGTCCTTCGGCGCTACTCAGCCAATTGAATGTGGATTCCGACAAATGGAAACAGAGCCTGCAAACCGATTTGTTTCCTATAGAGCGGGGATGGTTGTTAACCTTACGGCAACTGCTCTTGAAACGACTAATTGGCTACCCGATGCCGAGTTAACAGCCGGGCAAAGGATGCCGCGGTCCGCGATAGATTTAGTAGACTCCGAATCAACGCCACGTAACGGAGAGGACCGCGCAAGCGACCTCGAACACATAACCAGTCGGGAGGCCGGAGAAAAATGGCTGTAACTGGAAGTAAGGGCGCGAGTGTCGGTCCGCTGGTTGGATACTCAGCTACTAGCGGTAATGCGTTGGTCTCTTACGGGCGACTGGCGTAAGTAGACTGTGCACTGTTTCTTTTCAAGTCTTCTACGCTCACCTCACGAGAGACAGAACGATTAAATATCGTTAAAACTTTGAGGTGACGGATTCGCCAGTTGTAGTTGACACCTCCAAATGTATTTATAAACAGGTATATAAATAATAATTATTAAAACATATTTTAATATAGGTAGTTTCAATATGTTGACGAATATAAAGTTAGTTCGTTAACTAAAGTAGTAACAGTTAGTGCTTACTAGTATTGAGAGGACATGAAATAGTTGATATTGAATATTAAACTACTATTCTAAGTGGCAAAGTACCGCCGAGTACATTTTCTATGCGTCATCTATACTAATATTATAAAGAGGGAAAGTTGGTGAGGTTGTAGGAGTTAATCTCTGGATCTACTGAACCGATTTTGAAAATTCTTTTACCAATAGAAAGCCACGTTATTTGTTAGTGTTATAGGCTATACATTAATCTGAAAAATTAAAAGACTTTTTCGTGGTAGTCGGATTTGCAAAGTAAGTCGGAGAAAAAACGGTCGAACGAAAACGTTTATAACTAACGCTGCCTTAACGATGAGAGATATACATATGATTAAGTTCTGGAAAAAAGTTGTAGAGCTTGGTAATGCCTACAAAAAAGTCAACGACAGTATATGTCTAAATTTTATATTTAAGTAACAAAACGTAGTTTTTTATATAAAAAAAGTAATTTTAATCGTTAGGTCATGTTTTGTATCAACAATTATGAATTTATATCAAAATAAGTAAATTTATCGTCTCAAGTGTTTAAAACAAAAGACTTTTCCCTTTTACTGCATGTAATTTCCCTTTTACTGCATATATGGTTAAAGAGATAAGACACTCACAAATAGGACACTTACAAGAAGACACTCACAAATAACGGTAATATAGTCAAATTGGCATGCCAATACATACATACTTTACATACATATGCAGTAAAAATATAACCCTTTTTTGGCAGTCAGGAAATAAATCATAGCATTCAGTACTAACCGAACCACACTCATAATTTTATCACAAGTAAAAAGTTATACCTCCCAACAAAGTGGGCACGGGTCAGCTAGTTATTTATGAAATGGGTTAATTCGTCATTTATTACAGCATTACAATCTGCGAGATCCATTTTAGAACAAATATGGATATCGGAAAGAGTGACGTAAAAAAGGCTTGTTCCGTTATTTGGTAGTCGATGGAGTTGCAACGGCTTTGCATTAAACGTGTCATTACACGCATTGACACCCACTAAGGCCATGTCAAGGCTACGAGACCCACTCAAAATAGGCATTTAACCACACAATATTTAGAATATTTACTTTAAAATACATAATACATTTACCCTTGGGTCCGAGCTTAAAAGACTCCAAAACCGTTCGACCGATCACCATGAACTTTGACAAATATATGTATTTTTCAACGGAGAAAGTTCAATTTTTGAAAATAACAAGTGAAGCTCTCTTATGGATTCGCTCTTGTCGCTCGCACATTGTTTAAGAAATGAGAACTCTCAGCGAATTCCTAGAGCGGACACAAGATTCCAGACGTCAAATTGTTCCTACGATTATAAATACAATAATACACAAAATTTTAATTTAAATAAAGCCACGTCATACTGATTCTTAAAAGGGTCTATCATAATAGAATGCTTATACAAAATTCTGTCTGTCTGTGCTGTTGACCGTTGATGAGTCCCCTCGTTGGGAGTAAACCCTGGGTGCAGCAACCATGTCATGGTGAAACCCAGAACGGGCTATCATAACTGAATGAGTATACAAAATTTCGCTTCTCTAATGTTGACCGTTGATGAGTCCCCTCGTCGAAAGCCAACCCAGGGTGTAGAATCAGGTCATGCTTTCCATAAAAAAAATACATCGTCATCGGAATTGAAACAACATGTGCATTTTCAACGTCATATAATAATATTTGAGGATTTCCCTCAATTCCGCATGGATATCATTTCAAATAAAAAAATAATTTTTCAAATTGGTCTAAAAATAGCAGAATTCTGAGGTAATAAACATTAAAAAAGAAAAAAAATGATACAACAGAATGGATAACCTCTTCCTTTTTTTGACGTCGGTTAAAAAGGGTCACGAATGGTCTAGTGTGTAAAAAAAATTCTGGTGAATGTAAACCATGTAATGAAAAAACCTGACGATTATTTACTTACTTACACGACCTCGACTTGGAAACTCAGTAAATGCTACGAGACGAAACCAGAGAGAGTACGTCAAAGGCGTACGCCCGCCGTATTTTACCCGTCAGAGGCTGAAGGGTAAAATAGCCTCACCTGCATCACGTGGTGATGTTCTCGTTATTGATATATTATGTAAATAGGCCATTTAAGTAATTTGTGCAAGGGTCTGCTGCTCCTAATTATTATAATCGAACGTCACATGAGGAGTGTGGGCAAGTAGGCGCCGTGGGGATCCGCCAGCCTCCTTGGAAAATATCTTAGCTGCAAGCGACGTCGGCCCGACTAGGGCCCGCCTAATAAATTCTAATTTTATGGCGTCCCTGCGAACGACACTTCACAGATTGTCTGCCGTCGGAGGGGGTCCTTGTCGCCGCCCGGATTCTTGGCTAAGAGCACGCTGGATTCTCACACTCACTTCCACTGTGGCTTACTCGCTCTTACCCACCTGCTAAATCCCTCATATAATAATCTCCGCATGAGCATAGTTTCAGAGAACAATCCAGCTAACGTAACTACAGAACGTAAATATGCTACTACTAATACTAATAATAAGAAGTAAATATATTAAGACTGCCTTTACAGAAAGTGAAATAATTTTTTGACGTGACAACGTCCTATAATTTGATGGAGCCGGCTGCACGTACGAAAAAACATGACTCATGCGGCGTTACCTCGCTCTGAGGTGTTCCATTTAAGGCTTGAAGTGCAAGCGAGAGCGCGGAACGAGCGACAAAGAGGCACAATCGGCCTCCGCGTTCGGCAGCGTTCGACATCTGTCTCTCTCCTACTTGAGTGAGCGATGCGTCCGCGTGGACAGCTGTTATACAACAATACATTTACATGTTGATTGTCGATTGTGCATCAGACGTTAATAAGTCAACAACACTAAGAGGCACCACCATCGATTTGATTTTTTCAAGACACTTTACACTCGAAACACTCCCTTTCATTTCCTACTTTTCCTATCATCGTCCTATTCTCAACAGAATAACAGAAATTGTAAGAAGTTAAATATCACACATGTTTAAAAGTTGTAAATAAAAGTTGTAAAACAATTGCTCAACTCCCATTCATACTTGTAAAAACTATGTACATTGTAAAAAAAAAAAGACCTAATTGTATTTATGCGTACAAATAAATGTAACTTAATCAATTCAATTGTGGTTTCCATTTACCTCCTTCTCTATATCCATACAAAATATCTATCAAACAAACAAAATAAAAATTTTCTTTTGAAAAATGTAACCATTCCATCAGTATTTTTTATGACGTTGTCACGTTTAACTATCGTCAGTAAACCGACTTTACAGACAACCGATTTTTTAACAATTATTTTTACAATGGGTTTCTATATAAACTGTGGTTTATGTAATTATCCAAAATAGATACAATACAAATAGCGCTACAGGTAGAGCTGAAATACAGGTAGCGTTGTTGGCATTGACGACGAAAGTAATAGCAATTTATTTGACCATCTATAATAATATTGATAATGAATAGTTTTTTATAAAGGACCGATTAATTATAAACACCCAATAATTTAACCAGCGATAACGACAATAAAATTCTATTATTATTGCCATCTATCCCATTTTTATATAGGCTAGATGGCATTCTATCTCGATAGAATAATAAGTATATATCTAAAGAATAAAGTGCATTTTTATTACATATTGAAACCAGTAGACCAAATTGAAAATTGACATCATTATGTAAAAAATATTAAAATAATATTATTCTATTATGTTATACAGTAAGAATCTATAATTTTATATCAAGAAAGTTGCCAAATTGAATATAATTATACATTTTAGGGACATGAGCTCCATCTACATTTTGCGTTTAGTACTAAAATACTGGTTTCCATGTTGTATAAGCCCTTGGGAAATCTAATACGCTTTATAATCAAATTTTCAAATTTTAAATTATTTATTGAGTTCAAATTATGAGTACATTCAATATACAAAAGTCTTAACCTAACTAGGCTGCCGCCTATTCCAAGGTAGACAATTAATTTTTATTATCCTAAGAAATCTATAATATTATATTTATATAAATAAACAAAATCATACTTAATGTAACAGAAATATCTTAATTAGCTAATAAACATTCGTAAGAAAATGTCATGAAAATTGTCAATATTATTTTACTTTAAAACTTGATACAAATTAATATTTATTTATATTTGTATTAATAAGTATTAATATGTATTAATAAGGTACAAAATAAATTCACAAAAATTTAAATAAAATTACATTTAGAAATCATCAATTTATATTACTACATATACTGTTATGTTTTTATTATAAAGATTCAATTATTTAATAAGGTGTACAATATCTGCATTTGTACAATTTAGGAGGTAGGCACTCAAACTATTTTTAAATTTATATGAAATTTTAATGTATTTAATGTTTGGTAGTAGGCAATTATAAAATTTGTGGGCAAGATAGGAGAAACTGGATTGGCCAAAGGCGGATCTCCTGAGTGGTATTGCAAAATTTGTTTGTTTCGACCTTCTTGTTACACGAGATTGCTGGTTTTTTTCTGTTCTCCTAACTCACTCTGGAATTTAGTAAGTTACCAGCACAAACATTTTTCTCACACTCAACACTCTGCAATGCAAATAACTTAAGTTTTTAGTAGAAATTTTTTGTTGGCTACTCAAAATCAATTTAATACTATAAAATAGACAGAAAGCTAGAATAAAATATAATAATGAAAGAAAATTTATTAATTTTTTATTTATCGCTTTATTCATAATATTTTTATACACATAACCACATGTTACCAATGTTACCAATGTTATATATGGAAAAATTGAACACGCAAATGTAGCAAATTCTGAGTACACGCCTAACTAGGATAGTTCTAAGAACTAATTACCCCCACCCTTTATTTTTTTTCTACCTGCATAGGGTCTTACTCAAATAATGAGACCAGCTTTATTGTGACTTTTAACGTGTTGACATCAAGTATTAATATTTTTGTGAATTATGGCCAAATTTAAGCAATTAACCCGTTGAGTATGATACGACCAAATCTGATTCTGAAACAATTATTCGTTGAGTATGATACGACCAGATCTGGTTCCGCGTCTTCTTCACTTCTTTGACGTTCTCATATTTATTAATAATTATCTAATTGTTTTACAAAATGATATTTCAATATTCTATATTCGAAATTTCAATGCAATCATTGTGCAGTTGTTCTTTTTATGATTGGTGTAGTAGTTTCGTAGTTATAGTACTTTAGGGTCGATGTCGCCGAAAATCCTGCAAAAGAGACAGATGCATCCATGAAAATACCCATTTACTCCAAGGGTTAAGCGTTTTACAAAATAATACAATTTTAACTTTGGCGACGCAAAAAGTGAGTTCCAGAGCTATAGAAGTTCAGATTGGATGCAGTCACACTGCAGTGTTATATTGTAATAAAAAAATTAAAGGTTCTGCATGTCTAGAGCGAAAAAATGTACTGTTTTTCTCACATCAGGGAAAGAGAATTTTGTAAGAAGTTGAGCAGAATTTGAAGGCGTCTTTTAAGATGAAATATGGCTGGATTCTATGTCCATCCGATTTCATTTTGATTTTATTATCTTTTTCTTTTCAAGAAGAAGTATTAATTTATTTGGAAGTAAGAAGTAATAAAATAAAGTAATATTATATTATTTGGAAGAGCGTTAAACCATTTTTTAAATACGTTTATCTCCAAAGTTAATATTTCGAGAAACCCGATTTGTTTGAAATTTTATTTCTTGATTTGCTACAGCAATGAAATAGAGAGTTCCGTTTAAATTATTATCAATCAATACATAATATTATGACTTTGCATTGAAAACTTCGATTTCCTAAGAAATACCGTAACTTATATTTCTAGTCATTTACCAAATTGCAAAATACTTCATGTTAAAGCGTCATGTTACTCCATCGTCATGTTACTCCATCAAAATACTTCATGTTACTCCACCGCTGAATGTGTGCTTCCCAAAGTTACTGAAGTCAAGGACTTGTGAGTTTTTTTCGACCCCAAGTTAAACTTCAAGGAACACATAACCTTAGCTTACTAGCTAAGGTGGATCTTTTCTTACTAAATAATTATCTTCGTGTTCGATCGCACCATCTTTTCGCGGAGCCGTTCTCGCGCACTAACCTTACGAGGTGGAGCTTGTTGGCGCGTCCTTTACGGCGCTTAAATGAAATTCACTCGATGGCACCAGATTTCGATATTTTTACCGCCAACCCTCACTCGTTTAAATTGCACGCTATTTAATTATTTATTCTGATATGATAGCTAGTATTATACGTGTCATTATCTTTGTATAGTTACGGTGATGATATCTATATTAGTTTTACTTCTCAATGCCGTGGTTTTACTGTAATGTTGATTAGTAATAAACAAATAAACAAAATAAAAAAAAATAAAAAAAGATGAGGTCCCTCTATTACTTTAACTATTACTACTACCCTAGTAGATCACCTATCACTAAAATCTATCTCAGAAATAGGTAGCTAGTTTTTCAATACCGGTTAGACACGGGATTGTTGGTTCTACATAGATTGGATATGAAACAGTGGCAGAGTTAAGAACGTTAACGGTTAAGAAGGCAGAGCAAATCATCACAATCGTTTTCCTAGTTCCCTGGGATGGCTTCCAGGCCAGGGAAGTGAGGAATAAGTCATGGTCGCTTGCATTCGTTTTCGACGGAGTCAGAAACTGCGCCAATTGCCTTTATCGCTATCGATAGTCAGATTTGGTGGGCAGCAGGACGTAGCGCAGTGGAGCCGTGGCCTCTCAGTTGCGCGCGGCTGTAGTCGTGGAGGGAGAACGCTCGCAATTGAACATTTCGGTCAGATGTGGCCGTTTTATTGCACGCTTTTATCTCCTGGCCCACTCGCAGAGAGCGCGGGCAGTACATACACATACACACACTACTGCGGTAAGCAACAATTACATCGAACTGCACGTTGCTGCTATTGGCACAGCCGCGTGATAGCACAATAAAATTAACGGTATTTTAATGCTACCCAATACGTTTACACATTGTGTTGTATATGTACAAGAATAATTCACAATATCAGTATAAATTCACTTTTATATACAATAAAAGCACATTTATATTTGTTATTATAAAAAAAAACAACTATTAGGCAGGAGCTGAGTGCTTCATTTCATCAAAATGCATGTAACGGACCTTAAGTCCGTTACATGCGATCAACAAATGCATCGATTTCCAGTGAACTCCACAGATACAATTCAGCTATTATTTTGACTCGTGCAGCTATGAATCAGCAAGATGAAACAATACTTTTACTCGGAATATTTTAGATTGCATCATTTCACGGCCTATATAAACCGGCGAAAAAGAAACCAAAGTATCATTCCTCGAGTGGTCATGTCTTCAGATGGCGACGGCACACTTCGGTGTCCCGGCTTCTCGGTCACATATCATTCCCCGAGTGATCACCTTCACCCAAGGTTGCGACGGCATATTCGGCACTCTCTCATGAGTTAGGTAAACGAATCTGGCTCCTTGGTTTCCTTTCCTCATTCTCCCTGAGTCTCGAAGCATCAGTCTGTAATCCCACAGACTCGAGCCGTGCCCAGTACAAGATACTAGGAGCACACACACAATCCTCATCCGTATATCCTCGTAACCGCAGTCGCGCATCTATACACTCGCGTCAACGTACTATTCAAACCTTCGATCAATATATTCCTTCCACTTCACATCAAAACCGCCTTTCAATACGGAGATAACTCGTAAGTTGATACCACCACCTCTCGCCGAACAACCTGGAGTCTTGTGAGGGGTGATCCCTCACAGGCATACCTCACTTTTTATTTAATTTTTTCGGCTGACTAATATTGATCGCAGCTTATTTAATTTATATCTCCTTTAAAAAAAAAAAAAACAAAATCGAAATATTTTTTTTCCACCTGTTATATAGCTTTGTTTTTGTTACTTCGGTTGAAATAATAAATAATCGAGTGGTTTTTCTTCTTAGGAAAAATGATATATATTTTCTTACAAAAATAATATATATTTCAATGTTCAAGTAGTCGTGACTAAACAAAATGAGTAGATCCCCATCTCGCGCTACTACCTCAGGTTGTAGTAAAGCTTGCATTAATAATGCCCGTTCTATTGGGATTTTCGCTTCTCGCCTTCATGGCTTTATCATGTCTAATTCTATTCCCAGCAGGTGTTACTTAACGAAATCAGCAGAGAAAATCTCACGTAATCGGATATACGCAATGGATTATAATGGATGGCAGAGTGACTTGGGAGAATTAGCAATTTGCTATTACTATTATATTACACATTATATGTGAACATTATTTATATAAATCAACCGTCGTGGAAACGTACGAATATACTGGTTTCGGATCCAGTATTGTTATGTGTTATCTATACTAATATTATAAAGAGGTAAAGTTTGTGAAGTTGTATGAAGTAATCTCTGGATCTACTGAACCGATTTTGAAAATTCTTTACCAATAGAAAGCCACGTTATTTTTGAGTGTCATAGGCTATATATTAATCCGAAAAATGAAAAGACTTTTTCGTGGTAGTCGGATTTCCAAAGTAAGTCGGAAAAAATGGTCGAACGAAAACGTTTCTTACGAACGCTGCCTTAACGATGATAGATATATGATTAAGTTCTAGAGAAAAGTTGTAGAGCTTGATAATGACTACAAAAAAGTCAGTGAGAGCATAAGTCTAACTTTTATATTTAAGTAACAAAAAGTAGTATTTTATATTAAAAAAATAATTTAAAGCGTTAGGTCATTTCTATTGGTAATATTATCAACAATTATGAATTATTATCAAAATAAGTAAATTTATCGTTTTAATAAGACTTTTCCCTTTTACTGCATATAATTTCACTTTTACTGTCCAAATGGTTAAAGAGATAAGACATTCACAAATAAGACACTCACAAGAAGACACTCACAAATAACGGTAATATAGTCAAATTGGCATGCAAATACATATGCAGTAAAAATATAACCCTTCTTTTGGCAGTCAGGAAATAAATCATAGCACTCAGTACTAACCAAACCACACTCATAATTTCATCACAAGTAAAAAGTTTTACCGCCCAACGAATTGGGCACGGGTCAGCTAGTTAGTGATACAGTCATTAATAACCCATAACAATACTGGATCCGAAACCGGCAAGTTTGAAATGGCTTTTTGTCAAAGGTGCAATAAATGCAATGTTGCAAAATTAGGTAAGTATAATGTGATTAATGTGTCTTTTATTTGTATAGAATGTATAACATGACAAATATGTCCTTGATAAGGTGGGCTGGCTGGCTAACCCCTAAGTGGCCACGCACGCCGATCGGCGTTTTTCGTATTATCCGTATTATATCCGTATTTAAAAAAATATCGGCTCTATTTCTTTTTCCACTGCGGTAAAAGCCTATCACTGAAGCCTGCCATTGAATAAAGCACCGTTATACATTATATTTGTATATATATATATATATATATATATATATATATATATATATATATATATATATATATATATATATATATATATATATATATATATATATATATATATATATATATATATATATATATATATATATATATATATATATATATATATATATATATATATATATATATATATATATATATATATATATATAATGTTTAATATGTATGTTTGCACACATTATACGTTATATATGTATGTTTGCAATACGACAAGCGAAAACATAGTTAAATGAGGTGGTACGAAAGAAGAGACAAATACCTGAAAGCGACATCTGAATTCTAATGTCATAATTAGTGCAATTTACGAGGTGCGCATTGAGAAAATATAACTATGAAATACATGGAAATATGCATGTTTCAACGAGGATTATTTATATAACTCGGACTGTGCTCCGTATGTTTGAATTAAGATAGCGCGTTACGGTGTTGGCATGACGGTAGTGACAGTGTCGTCATGTTTAAACATCATGCTATTTTATTATGTCGCGGCCTTGAAATCTCGCTTCTAACATGACTATATAAAGTAGTATACATATGCTCGGACATATGAATCATGTTGAAATTATAATATACTATTATTTCCGTATTAACCGTGAGAAGAATGATGATACATCAAATCGAGTCATGGAGTTTCAACAACATTCGTTGTAATTCAACAAAATTACGATTGAAACATCGTTAATCCGTATAAAGAAAGAGTAATGTAAGAATAAGAAAGATAGAAAGAGTAATAAGAAAGAGTAATGTAAGAATCAATCCAATATTGTTTTCAATGTGTGATGTGGATATATAGCAGTGGGCGGAAGTGGAGTACACAATGTAGTAAGGTCCATAAGTTTCCGGCCCGTAGTATAGAAAAGGTATAAATATAAACACGTTGCTTACTGTTTTTCAATGTAATCTCCATTAAGTTCAATACATATATTACATCTCGTTGAAATCAACTCCATACCCTTCAAAAATAATTTTCTTCTTTAGTTGCATAATGGGCCTCAACGGCTTCTTGAACCTTTTTATCGGTCTGAAACTTCCTCCCCTGCAAATCGGATTTTAATTTGGTGAACAGATAGTAATCGCTCGAGTCTAAATCTGAGCTGTAGGGTGGGTGAGAAGTTTCCGAGAACCCACATTCCTTCACACCAGTCTTGGCAATAAGTGCTGTGTGCACAGCGAATTGTCGAAACGGTTAAAGGGGATGGTACGAAAGAAGAGACAAATACATGGAAGCGACATCTGAATTCTAAACACGTGACGTCCGGAACCGGAATCTATAAATATCAAAGGAAGACGCGTGGTAGATTTTCAATATTTCTTGGACAGCTTAAAAAAAATGCAGAACATAACAATCGGTTTGGTTGTTCATTACATAACCTGAAAATCGTAATAGTAAAATGAGTTTATTTTTATTAGTACCTTTATAGGTAGTTTTATGTGATTATAATAATATTGCATTATCTATATTTGTATACATTTAATTGAAATACATAATTAATCTATTTTGGACAGTCTTTTATTTTTTTTTTTAAACTTTAGTTATTTACTTAATAGCTAAAAATATAGGTACGCTAAAGCTACAGATCAAGATCGTTCAGTCGTCGTAACGTCGCAACTGTGTTCCGTACGTGAGGAAAAACGCACACAGGCGCGCTTACTTCGCGCGTCGAGCGGTAAATACCTAAAACCCGAGCGCATTTGGAACAACGCTCCCCCTCCTGTCGCGAAGTAAAAACTCACCTATCACTTTTGCGCGCGACATATTCGGGCAAAAAATCGACGCGAGTCAACGGCCTTGAGAAAAACGATTATAACTTATAAACCACTAAACGGATTTAAAAAAGATAAATAGAAAAATGATCGCATTGAAATTTGACATATAAAACATTATAACCTTATCTCGTAAAACAATTAAGATAATAATGAATAAATATTACAAAATTGGCAAACTGAAAAAACTCGCCTATAAAATCATTTCGATTTTTTTGTCACAAAATACGTAAAATATGCAAAAATTGTAAATACAGTTATGTTCTTTATTAAATGCTTTACCAAAACGATATTTTTTTTTTACTTATTTGCATACAAAAATATTTATTTATTCAACCAAGAAAATTTTTATGTATTCTCGTAAAAAAAAAATTTTTTAATTTTTAATTTGTGACTACTTATGGTATTTTTTTACATGAAATTCTTTCAAAATAACTTTATTACTACATCACACTTCTTAGAAATCACACCAGAACTTTGAGCTTTGTCTGATATTATAGAAAAATCTAAAGTTTTGAGAGTTTCCACGTCCGAACTTAATAATAAACTTTGAATGCTCATAATATAAAATTCGTTAGATTTTTTCAATTATATTGTCTTATCCTAGACTTATTATATGTCTAATAAGTAATTACTATACTCCAAAGAGTCACATTTCATCGAAAAACTATGGAAAATCGCACTTTATTCTCTCATAGTAATTATCAAAACAAGTTTCTTTGCGCGATTCATTTTACAAAACAAGATATAATTTTCAAAATACGCCTAATTATGTGATAACTTAGGATGTAAATGAAGCAATACTTATTTTGTTAGTAAATTAAAGCGACATTACGTCATATTTCACAATATATCGGGATATTTCATAAACATTACAAAATAATAACAAACATTTTTTCGCGAGCCGTTTGTTGTCGCCGAAGTGTTTTCTTTAAAAATTCGTGAAAAACAGCAAATGGACTATCTCAATTGACTAATCCTCATGCCTAAACTACTTAAAAATGCAAATTACTCACTGTTATCCAGTAAATGCCACCAAACACTGCACAAAACACTGTTGTTATCAACCATTTCGCGAAACTATACGCGGCCGCGGCGGTGGCCGATGGAGACTGCCGTTTTGACGTCTATGCTTACTTTTTAAATCGCCGTTCGATATTGCCACACAGAAATCCTGAATTAAAGATATTTTGGCCATATCGTTGCGCGCTCAGAAAGCATATATTACGACGTTTCGAATCGTAAATTGCATTTTTCGCAGCGGCGAGCGCTTTGTCCGGTATCGGACGTTTCGGTGTTTAGGCGGCCGACATAAATGTCCCCAATCGGATGTTACGGAGTGAGCGGGGTTAAGGAAGAATTAATTAAAGCCCTATTATAATTTTACTGCGACTGGGGTTTCGATATGATAAGTTTCTGATTAATAAATTAAAGAGGAATAGTTCCTCATTAACAAATAAAAAAATTAATAAATTGAAGTTTTATTATAAAAAAGTCAGAAAACCACATAGTGTTGATATTGACAATGTATATATAGTGAAAAACAGAATGTTTACACTTATTTATCGTTTTTTACACATATTTTTCAAAAATAATCCCAGTGCTTTCAAGACATACGGGAAGCTGATACTTCTAGCAGATATACTTAATAAAGTACCAGCAGAAATACTTTTTAGGTACTTGTCCATTAGAGTTATTAATTACTACGGTGGCGTCAACGGAGGTGCATTGATGTATTATACGAGAAAAGTAACAAAACACGACACAAGTGCACTCGGCCGCGGATAGCGCGCTACTAATGAGGAAGGAACAGGAGGGTCGGGACAAGCAATTTTGAGCGTTAAGAACTAGGTTTGATGTCCTTGACAAGCAAATTACGTGCTGGAAAATTCTGGATGGAAATTTTATATTTTTGTTATGTTTGTCAAGCACGCTTGCTCATCTAGAGATTCACAACTCACATCAGTGCGCTACGAAACGCCATGGCGTGTATACGCCACAGTGTTGTGCAAAATTTAGTCGGCAAAGTTTGTATTATTTTTTAATAATTATAATATTTGGCTCAATCGGGGAGACCTCTATATTTATTTGAATATTAAAATTTTGAACCACAATCTTTTCATCTCCTGCCTTTATAAAATGATGCCTGCATGCCGAATTACAGCTGAATTTGATGAAGTGTTTGGGCGCTACACAATACGAATACACATACACACACAGGCACACACACAGACCACCCACTCAGACAAAATTCAATCTGGACATGGTCTTAATCGTCTTTGGGGGGAGGAAAGGGGTGGGGGGGGGGGGTAATAATGCATGTTTTCATCTTCAACTCAAAAAAAAATGTGCGTTCACAATACTTCCCCTAGCCGTTGGTTTGCCGGAAAATTAATAAGTGCCACATTTAGCATAAAAGGAAACTCCATTAGTTAAAGAAAATTATGTTAGCAGTTTGATTTGAAAAAAAAATCTTGCTAATCTCCGAAACACGTTTCATGACTTAGCCCTATTTAACCTATTCACCACAAATTTAATCTCTGAAGAACGAAACAATTTCACTTTAAATTCACACTATAGCGACCAATAGTGAATAAACATATTGAGATGTCAACCACAACGGGCGAACCCGTCACCGCAGGACGTTTAAACGATTCATCGTTCTATCGACCGTGCAGTGAGCGTAGAAGACTTTGGACATTACAAATCCGACGTCTAGCTACGCCACAACCCGCAAGAGACCAACGCCTTTACCGCGAGATAGCCAGTAATGTTACCTGGCGGGCCGACACTCGCGTTCTTGCTTCCAATTGTGACCAGATTTCTCCGGTCTCTCGATTGGTTCCGAGTTCGAGGTCGCTTGCGCGATCCTCTCCCTTACGAAGCGGTGAAACGGTGTACACCGATTCTATCGCGGACCAAGGCGTCCTTTGCCCGACTCTGAACCGGGATCGGATGGCCAATGGTCATTTCAAGAGCAGTCGCCGTAAGGTAGACAACCACCCCCGCTCTATAGGAAACAATACAGTTCCCAGACTCCCCCGACTGTTAGTCGGAGAGCACAATCGATTGGCTTACGCCGCTCGGTGCGCAGACCGTCCAGGAGCGCCAGAGGTTTGATTCCCAGGGGAGACTGGTTGACCCAGTGTCCTACCCAGGTTCGCACCCCATGCGTGGAGGCCATCGGATGGGTGTTGACCCGTGAGTGTGACCGACCCTGAACACATGGGTCATCGTGGCCACCTCATCATGGGCCCGTTAGCTCCCTGGTGAATAAACAGTGTTGTTAAATTTACACTTCTGGACATGGATATTACAATGTACACCATAAATCTGTGTTTACTGGAAGATTGTATGTTTTCTCTGCGGGGGGCAGCAACCCTGGCGACACGACGGGAATGTGTCGTGTAAATACCGTACGGTTAGAATAAACAACCTAGCGACATGAGCGGGCCCCTTTTGTACATTATTTAACGGTATCATTTGTTTCAATTCGTGAAATTTCGATGTGTAAATTCAACGGATGCATTCTGTTGCGAGAGCTGAAATATGAAATGGTTTTTTGGAAGAGGTACAGTCACGAGTTATGCTAATACAATCCGCTTTACCTGCAAGATAGGTTTTTATATGCAGAATGTTATAAAGGTAACATCCTTTTTTCGAGCGGTGGTTCGGTGCATCTGAAAAAGTAGACTTTAATGTGATTTTTTTTATTTCAGGATTATTCTACGGACAAAAAACAAATCTATACTAATATTATAAAGAGGAAAAGTTTGTGACGTTGTAGGAAGTAATCTCTGGACCTACTGAACCGATTTTGAAAATTCTTTTACCAATGTACTAGTTAAATTTTGTAATACCTACTCTAAATAAATAAATAAATAAATAGAAAGTCACGTTATTTGTGAGTGTCATAGGCTATATTTTAATCCGAAAAATCAAAAGACTTTTTCGTGGTAATCGGATTTCCAAAGTAAATCGGAAAAAAGGGTCGAACGAAAACGTTTCTCACGAACGCTGCCTTAAAGATGATAGATATATGATTAAGTTCTAGAGAAAAGTTGTAGAGCTTGATAATGCCTACAAAAAAGTCAGCGACAGCAAATGTCTAACTTTTATATTTAACCCCTAAGATGTACGTCGACCATTATTGGTTGCAAGCCTAACTACGTTGGAATGTACATCGACCATCATTGGCTGAAACGGTCACCGTTTGCGAAAAAAATCATTTAAAAATAGAACGCGCATCTTTATTTTATCGTATGATGCCAGATTATAGCCAAATAACCTCTCTATTACATTTTCTATCGTCGACCGGGCCTGTCTAAAAATGCAGTTTATTACGTCCCTTAGGAAAACACGCTAGCTTTCGTTCTCACTCGCGGCCGTCTAGAAAGTTCTGGAGCTCGTGCTGCGCTCGCGAAAATACCGTTTGGAAGTGTTTTTAGTGTGAATCATTAAAGAAAGGTGAGTAATATGCATCCTAAAAGAGTTAATGAACGAGTATTAGCGATTGGAGACAGCCATTTCCTTTTTTTCACGTATTTTTAGCTCAATACGTCGACTTCACATCTCGGTCGATAATCAAAATGGCTAAAATTTTATGTCGTCATCTCTTTGAAACAGTCGAAACATCGCGAAATATGACGTAATATTGATTTATTTCGCTGATAAGGGAGTTATTATTTCATTTAGTTTATGAATACTCAAAGAATTAGATGTATTTTGATGTTTAGAAGTTGTTTCAAAATTGGAGCCGTTTTTTCAGTTTATATTTTGGCGGTAAAAGCCGAGATTTCTCAATGTCTATAGTAAAGGCTTACATTTCTATCGATAATGGACTGGGAAAAAAATCCGATTTTTTTTCGATATATTGATTATTGAGAAATTTGTATATTTCAATATCGGATTTTATAGTGAAACTAAAATGCAGCTTCAAATAACATACAACTTTTTTTCAATTTGGGCTTATTTACTGAGGAAAACAAGACTGTTTAGTCGTAAAGCTTCTACGCTCAAATCGCGAGAGCCTCGACGAGCTATCTCCCTGGAAGTGAACGTAGAAGACTTGGGGACGAAACAGTCCACAGGAGCGCCAGAAGTTTGATTCCTAGGGGAAACTGACCATAAGGCCAGAGTCCTACCCGGGCTCGCACTTCATGCGTGGAGGCCGTCGGATAGGTGTTAACCCGTGAGTGTGACCAACCCTGAACAGAATGGGTCTTCGTGGCCACCTTAGCGAGGGCCCATTAACTCCCTCAACGGTCAAAAGCACAGATGATTCTAAAACATAATTAACCTTACAGATAATTCCAAATCGTTAATTATTTATCTAATAAAATACAAACGGAGCTGCCGTGGAATTCACCAACCGGAAATCGGGCCCATCATATATAATTATTACACTTCTGGGAGGTGAACGGTGGATTCCGGACTAGCGACCGGTAAGTTTAGGTAGGTTTAGGACAGCTGTCTTGCCACATGTGAGCGTTCACCTTTCTGCCCATTCGCTCCCCCTTCGAAGCCAAAGAATATGAGATGCGGAAATTGCGGTTTTAGTTAATTTTTCTAGGAAGGAGTTTGAAATTTTCCTGGAGAGACCGAGATCTTGAAAGAGTCACCTGTTCTCTCGATCTCGGTCTTCGGCGGGTACAAATACACCAATTCTTCTAAGGATGGTCAGATTATCAACGATCCTCCTAAGCAGTATTTTGTTACTTTTCAGATATCACCGTTGCGCGCTTCCCGTTCTACGCCCCCTGCATCCCCCGTCTCGCTTTCGCCGCCGAGCACTATAAGGTCACAACTTAATAATTTTATTTTGACTTTTATATCGACCTAACGGCGACTGCTCTTGAAACGACCATCGGATACCCGATCCTTGGTGAACAGCCGGGCAAAGGATGCCGTGGTCCGTGATAGATTGGGTATACAGCGTTTCACCGGTACGTAAGGGAGAGGACAGCGCAAGCGACCTCGAACTCGTAACCAATCGAGAGACCGGAGTATTCTTCTAAGGATGGTCAGATTATCAACGATCCTCCTAAGCAGTATTTTGTTACTTTTCAGATATCACCGTTGCTCGCTTCCCGTTCTACGTCCCCTGCATCCCCCGTCTCGCTTTCGCCAGCACTATAAGGTCAGTATTTATTAATTTTATTTTGAATTTTATTTTGACTTTTATATCGACCTTACGGCGACTGCTCTTGAAAAGACCATCGGCTACCCGATCCTTGGTGAACAGCCGGGCAAAGGATGCCGTGGTCCGCGATAGATTTGGTATACAGCGTTTCACCGCTACGTAAGGGAGAGGACAGCGCAAGCGACCTCGAACTCGTAACCAATCGAGAGATCGGAGTAATCTGGTCGCAATTGGAAGTAAGGGCGTGAGTGTAAGCCCGCTGGGTAACACACCTGGTTATCTCGCTGTTAAGGCGTTGGCCTCTTACGGGCATGTGGCGGAGCTTGACGGTGGACTGTTTTGTCCAAGTCTTCTGCGCTCACTTCACGGGAGATAGAATAACTATACGTTAAAACTTCCTGAGGTGACGGGCTCGCCCGTTGTAGTTGACAACTCTATTTGACCATTCGGCTACCCGATACCGATACCGATAAATTTGTGTGAGAAATTCGCGTTGCCCGTTATTCTTTTGTTTCGGCCTGGTTTCGACTAAGTTGTATGGTAGACCGTCGTTCATCGGATGGCCGGACGTTGGCTTGGCCGGCCGCCTACTGCCACCAGGGCGGAAAGGTCTTCGCGCATATTGCGCCATATTTTATCTTTCGCTTGTTCCGCCTCGTATTCACGGGAGGATTCATGGCATCGTGTTGCAACGACTATAATCAATTTTGCGTAATTTACCGATTTAAAAATAATAAAACGGATTGACCCGCGATAAGAGGGGTTAAGTGAAGACTATTGGTCAGCATGGCCAGTATTTTATATTAAATTGCGCCCTAATTATACTGTTTAAGGAAACTACTTTTAATTCATTACCCGATAGAGAAATGAAACAGTGGTATTTTTTTTCGTATTTAAGATATCTTCGTAAAGAAGATTCTTACTGTTTTTTTAGAAACAGAATGAATACCTACATATTGAAATACAGCAGTCTTGAAACGCGTCGATATATTTCACTAATTATATTTGCATATAAATTAATTCAAAGAACTATTTATTTGCCAGAGATACTATGTAAGTTTGAATTGTACATACTGGTAAATTACACAGCGAGGAGATCGCATCTATTGTTTAATGTGCCGTACCACCGTACAAATATTTTTGTAGACAGGCCAGTGGGAAGGGTTATAGCTCTTCTTAATACCTTACCCACAGAAATAGATATCTCTTGTATATCCCTTTAGCAGATAAAAAGGCAACTCCCTGCTGTCTCAAGCTTATCATAATCTGTCTTTTATTTAGTTTTATCCTACTACTATTATAAACGCGAAAGTTTGTAAAAATGTATGTATGGATGTTTGTTACTCTTTCGGGCAAAAACTACTGAATGGATTTTGATGAAACTATACAATAATATAGCTTACACATCAGAATAACACATAGGCTATAATTTATAAAGATATAGTGTGAATTCTCTAAAATATAACGATAAGTGTCAAGTAAGTAGGAAAAAAATCTGCCATCTGCGAGCTATTCTGGCGCGCGCCGCAAAAACCGTTGGAGTTACACGTATATAATGTATAATTATATATGTTTCTATTAGTAGTATTATCACAATTTTCCATCACCACGCGGGTGAAACCGCGGGGCGCAGCTAGTATTTTTATGTTTTTTTCTTGTTCAATGTTAGCATTAATTTAGTTATGTAAGTTATTTATTTCTAGACTTGCACTCTAGCTTTAATATTCAAGGGCGAATTGGATTCATGTGTAATGCTCTTGAATACTATTTGAAACTAATAAATAATAAATAATAATAATAATATTATATCCTTCAAATCAAGTCAAAATAACCAAATTCAAACGAATAAGATGTAAAATATTTTTTTTTGTACAATTTTAAATAAGGTTATTTTGTGAATTTTAGAGAATATAAATAAAAAGACTCATATTAAAGGTTTTTTATCTACTTTTGCGGAAGATCATCTGCAAAAAAAGTAGATAGGTCAATAACCCGAACATACATCTCCCGTAACAATACGTTACCATATCACTCAATGATGAACTGAATTTAAGTGGCGTCAATATCGCGATGCCAAGTTGAAAAGTAAGGATGAAATTATTTTTGAAGCGAGGTGATTTTCTTTTATTCTAGGTGAAAACTGAGTTGAAAATATTGTACAACTTATGATTTAGGCATTAATTACCGAGATTGTTTTAATTTCATTTTGTTTTATTGTTCAGTTTGATATACCCCTTGATAGAAAGTATATTAGGTTCCGAGAACATGGTATTTTTACTATGATATTTGCTAACAAAACATTTATAAAATTCATACTGTTACTTCTTTGAGAATTTGTTAATGCTTTAGAACCCAGTGCAACAGGCATGCTATGTATTTTAATGGGATGTTGTACAAAAAGTATATATCATTAATATACATGCATTTTTTGTGACCTATCCAAGGCCTTTGATTGCGTCGATCACCTTATTTTGCTTCAGAAGCTCGAGCACTACGGCATTAGAGATACAGTTCTAAGCCTAATACAATCCTACCTACAAGGACGGACGCAAGTCACTAAAGTCCAAAACAGCTTGAGCGATCACCAAAAAATTACTAAAGGGGTACCGCAAGGTTCCATTCTGGGACCCTTTCTTTTTCTTGTATACATCAATGATATACCAGATTGCGTGTTATCTGATAACGATGAAATTGTACTGTACGCAGATGATACCTCACTAATTTTCAGCGATGCAAATCATGAACAACTAGTTAAGCGAATTGACGTAACCATGGAAAAACTTGGTACTTGGTTCCAATTAAATCAATTGTCTCTTAATGCATCTAAATCAAACTCCATCAATTTTTCTCTTCGGCCGTCCCAAAATAATATCTTCAGTATTAGCTATGGTGATAAAGTATTAGAAAATGTTGATCATACGAAATTTCTAGGCATTCATATTGATAGCAATCTGCAATGGTCCACTCACCTAAAAGAACTGAGCAAAAAATTAAGTAGCGCCACATTTGCCATAAAAAAAATCAAATTGTTATGTGGCTTTGAAGCTCCAAATCTGTCTACTTTGCCTATTTCCATTCCCTGTTAATTTATGGCCTCATGTTCTGGGGAATGGCGGCAAATGTTATAAGGATCTTTCGCCTACAAAAACGAGCGATTAGAAATCTGTTCTCAATATCTTCGCTAACATCTTGCAAGCAGTACTTCATCGAATCAGGTATCATGACTTTGTACGCCGAGTATATATACCAAAACATCATGTATATGAGAAAAAATATCGAGACTAAATCAACTAACTCAAATATTCATTCGCATAATACGCGAAATAAAGAGGACTTAAGGTGCGTCTGAGTAAGGTTCGGAATAGCTTTCTCTGCCAATCTTACTTATTCTACAACAAACTTCCATTACACATCAGGGGCCTTGGGGAGGTTCACTTTAAGAAAAAGGTACAGGGTATTTTGACTAAAAACCCCATTTATAGCATTGAGGATTTCGACAACATCAATTTTTCGCAGCTCTATTGACCTATTTGACTATTATTATTCCTTATTCTTTCTATTATTGACTATTTTACAATTGCGTTTTTTTTTCTTCTTCAAACTATTGGCTATTGACAATAATTATTATTACTGATTTGTTTGTATTTGTGTTTTTCCTTTAAAATATCTTCCCGTATGATAATTTGGGAAATTATGCAATATTTATTTGATTATTTAGTACTTAGGATTATATAGAAAATTAAATAGAAAATTTTACGAAATTACTTAAGAATTTTGATTGAAAATATTGGAAAATGTTGTTTCCTCTACATAGAAAATCTGCGCTTGGATGTTCAACGTTCATACCTTGCAATACTGACGTTCATATGTTATACCTTAATAGGTATTTATTTAAATATTATACTTGTTATTTTCATTACTTTTGACTTAACCAAGTGTAGGAACTCCTATCAACTGGTTTGAAATAAATAATAAATAAAAAAAATTAATAATAATAATAAAATAGCGTAATATGTTGTACAACAAAATACAGAATCGGTTGCCTAAATTGTATTGAATAATATGTTGATAAAAAAACCTTATCTTCTAGATAAAGTCGGGTTATATTTTACTATAGTACATATATAAAATCAAGTACTTTTTTTTATTAAAATGAAAATTGTATTTTCAATGTGTATTTTTAATATAAACGTATTTATGGTTTGAGAGGTGGCAAATATTGATTATAATAATTGATAAGCTTGATCTAGATTTTAAGTTTAAATTTTGAACATTTAAATCGAACAATGTAAAATGTGTCGTAGTAAAATATATGACTCAATTATAATTTAAATCATGTTTTTTCATGGTATATCTGTTTAATCCAACTCAACTAGCTGTCGTCTGTGTTGACTGATATTGATTATTGGAAATAGTATGTTTGTTAACTGCTTTTTGAACAATTCAATTCGTCGGTTTGAGGTTATGTCTATTTTATTGTTAAGCACATCTACACTTTATTGTGACTGTTTTTGTTTTAGTTTTTGCATTAGTAATTTGTTAATTAGGTTTTTTGATGCTATATAGTATAATTGGTGTCTGGGATACAATACAATACAATAGTATGCATACACTTTAATCTACTCCTTTAGAAGAGAAGCACATTCAAGGGCTACGAGGAATAAAAACCTCATAAACTGTCCCTCAGTGAAAAAAGAAATGTATAAAAAGGGAGCTCAGTTCTGTTGTGTTAACTATTTTAACAATATTCCACACATCAAATCAATGCAACAACCAGGATTCAAACAGACATTAAAGCAATGGCTCAAAAATAAATGTTATTAGAGCGTAAATTAATTTTTAAACGATAATGATAAGTAAATATTATAACATATTTTATTGTAATCCTCCCTCAGACATGTTAAATTTTAAACATTTATATTTCATTTTAGCTCTAAATTTGACCAACCGTAGATAACCTAATAATTCCACAATAACATTTTAATTTAAACACAAACTGACTTTTTTCTAATATATAGTAATAGAAATTTACTATAATAATTTCTAAATAATACTTCTGATTATTATTGTTATTCTTGTTGATACGTCTAAGCCTTAATGTATTCAGTTTTCAATTTATTCATTCAGAATCTACAATAAAAGCATGAATTATGAATTAAAGCTAATTATCGCATATTACAATTCGTTAGTTGCTAGTAATATATTAATACATGTAGATATAAAACTATTAAAGTATAAATATATATTCGACAATAGCGTTGACTAAAGTCGGCTTTACACGGCAGACAAATGCTTTCTGGATTTATTTTCATTCAACCTGCGAATTGAAAATATATTAAATTTTTAAACAACTTATAGGTATACTATATAGCAAATAAAATAGTACCTATCCATTTTATATGACCTACTTACAGTTCATAATAAAGAAATTTTTATTATTAACTTACTCCATTTTGTGAGTTGACTGATTCCTGTATAACGATGCTTCGATTATCGTTCAAACCCGTAGCGAATATGTTCCGATTTAACCAGTAAAATCTAAAGCTAAGCTTTACGTAAATACATTGACTTTTGATTGAAGTGGTTGCATGCACATTGGCCGCATAGGAAATCACTTCCAGTTGCTTGCGTCCTCTTTGGGCGGAAGCTTCCGAGGAAATTGGATGAAGCGGCAAGCGAGACTACACACAGATAAAAAATAGCCCGAATCGCGTAGGGGCGGCGAGGAAACAGGAAAGTGGTACTGAAACACTAACAAGTCCCCGAGATCATTTTGTTGCTTCTTTTAAAACGATGCATACAAACGCATCCAAATGTGATTGTGTAGCAAAAACTCTTATAAAGCACAAAAGGCAATACTTTGGGTGATCAATAAATAAATAAATAGTTAAAAAAAACACTAAAAACACGCTTTACACGACTATGATACGATATTCCATCATGGAATGCCAGTGCCTATCTTCCGGCTTCATCAGCAGACCTTGAAACCTAATCGTGGTCAAAGTTCATTCCAAGACTTTTCTAACAAGTCCAAACACATCTATGATACGATGTTCCATCATGAAGTTCCAGTTCATATCTTCCGAGTCCATCATCAGATCAGTTCGACAGTACCATATTATTGTATTGTCATCAGAACTACACACAGCTGCCAATTTTCATGACGCTACGATCCTTGGAAGATGGTTAAATTAGTTACCTTAGATTCCATTACATAGTTAGTTATATACAGCGTGGCCTAATAAAAGCGTGTTAAAAATCATGGTCGCCCACCTTGAATATCCCACATGTAACACAACGAAAGAGAAAATTAATTACAACTATCGAAATTTGAATAAATTTATATTTACTTCAACTATGACCATGATATTAAATAGTATTCATATTCGCGCTTCGATCAGATCGATCATATTTCGATAAAACTTCCTGAGGTGACGGGATCGCCCATTGTAGTTGACAGCTCAAGTAACTCAGTTATATATAGTAATTTACTCTTGATTAAAATCCACTAGTATCAGAACGAAACAGGTTTTCAGTCAAGAAATAAATCCAAATAATCTTGTTTTTTATTGAAGTTTATTTAGTTTGATGTACGAAAAATTACTAGATAAAGCACTATTTTACGAACACCATGAATAATAATATTCCTGAAATAATATAAGCTATGAGCCATGCTTTCAGGGCTTCTAATATATTTCGGAAATTTCCCCTGGGTATTGCTGTAGTAAAACATTAGGATGATTGCAAGCCACATATGTCTCAAAAGATAATGGATATGTTGAAAGAACATATGAAAACTTGATACACAAATAAGATTACATTTAAGAGATCTTTTCGAATTGCTCCGAGCTACTAGATACTAAATGGGATATATAAACCAATTTTTTTTTCACATAATGTAGCTACGTCAGATAAAGCAATACTAATAAGTTAATAGTAAAAACACACTTTTAAAATCAAGCTCTTATTTAAATGATCCATCCCGAGCCAACCCTGAGTGCAGTCGCCATATCATAGTGAAAGTTGGAACGGGCTATCATAATTGAATGCGTATAGAAAATTTCGTGTCTGTGCTGTTGACCGTTGAGGAGTCCACTCGTCGGGAGCCAACCCTGGGCGCAGCAGCCATGTCATGGTGATACTTAGAACGAGATATCATAATTGAATTCGTATACAAAATTTTGTGACTGAGCTGTTAACCGTTGAGAAGTACCCTCGTCGGGAGCCAACCATGTCATGCAATGATGTCATGCAATCATGATAAGACTTATAACAAGCTATCATAATTAAATGCCTATACAAAATTTCGTGTTTCTGCTATGGACCGTTGAGGAGTCCCCTCGTCGGGAGCAAATCCTGGGCGCAGAATCAGGTCATGCTTACCATAAAAACGCATTGTCATCGGAACTGCACCAACATGTCGAATTTCAAATCCATAAGATATAAGAAAGTGGTTCTTATTCTGCTTGCAAGATTTGACCTAAACTCACATACTGACAAACATTGCAAAGTAAATAAAAGATTGTAAAAAAAGTGTATAATTCTACGAATTACGTTTATTTATTTATTTATTTAAGAATTAATTACTATGAAACATTGATTAGCTTATAAAAATAACAGGAACCGAATGGCAAAACCTTAACCTTTTGTTTATTTGTTTCTGTCAGCCAACTGGGACTAGCCCGTTCTAGGGTGGACAGGACTCCAATATTACAATCAAGTTTGCTTGATTGCTTGGTTGCCTACAAATGTACAAGTTTTAGTAAAAAGCTAATGACACTAAATTGACCTAAAATGTGGTCTTCAGAATAAAATAAAAAAATAATAATAATAAAAAAAATATTAAATGATAATATAATAAATACAATGCAATTCCATTATTTAATCGGAAATAAATATCACATGAAATTCGATTAAATAAAATAAATAAAGTTATATGTGAGAAAAGAAAGAAACAGTCATTAATATTTATAATATAAAAATACCTAGTCTAAAAAGTATACTTCATTGTCAAAGTCAAATCATTTTTGGTAGTTAGTTCAATGTTAAAATAATTTGTGCACCTAAGTTTTATTATACTATTATTTCTAACATTTGATGTAGGGTTAGTCTCTCATGATTCGATAACCATTCCTTTAATTTATTTTTGAATTCCCTAAATGTCAAATTCATTTTTATTTCCATATTGATCAGATTGTAAAATCTCGGCGCAATGAAAGAGTAATGTCTTTGTCCAAATGATGTTTTCCTTCTGGGTATTATTAAGCTATTTTCTAAAAGTTGTCTCGTTGGTCGCCGGTTCTAAATTATTCCTAAATGTGAGTTACTGTCCAAAAATAGCCTTAAGAGGGAAGTTTTTAGAAAAAGTTGCCTACAATCAAGAACTTTAGCTTCCTTATAAAGTTCATTAGTGGGATGGCGATATGGTCTACGTAGAATAATTTTTAATATAAATTTCTGCGCAACTTTCAATAGCTTTAGCAGGGTTTTACCACATCCACCCCATCCAATTATGCCGTAAGTAATAAGCGATTCACATAAAGCATAAACAGTTTTTAGTGATTTGGAATCCAGAATATTCCTCAGTTCTTTGAAAACATATCCAAGGATTCGCACCTTGCTAGCCATGTTATGTATATGAGAATCCCAACGGAGAAAGCAATCTAGAGTGATGCCTAGATATTTCCAAGATATTTCTCTTTGTATAGGCTGACAGTTACAAGACTCTACGCTATCGCACTCGTGTATTACAATAGTTTTATTAGTAGTGGGTTGACCTCTGGTTGTTATACTAAATGGCATGTATTTGGTTTTGTCAACATTAAGCGTCAACATAAAGGTTCCTAGCCAATTTTTAACAATTTCCATGCCCTCGTTTGCTTTCTCAAATGTGTAATCCCAGTATGAACCCTTGAATAGTATAACAGTGTCATCGGCATATGTGATGATTTTACCTACTGGTAACTGACATAGGTCATTTATGTAGACGAGGAATAAAATGGGTCCCAAAACGCTACCCTGTGGCACACGATACGTGAGATGCTGGCTTTTACTCTGGAGGCCCTGGATGGTGACACTTTGTACCCTGTTGGATAGGTAACTATCAAACTATTTAAGACTTGTATAGTTAATTCCTACACTGCTCAGTTTGCATAATAATATATTATGAGGAACGGAGTCAAAAGCCTTTGCAAGGTCAAAGAAAACTCCTAGACAGTTGTCTCCTTTATCCACCGTTTCGACTATAAATTCTGTTAAGGCAGCTATAGCGTCTGTTGTCCCTAAACCTTCCCTAAAACCGAACTGATTGTCTGAGAGTATTTTATTTTCAATTAAAAATGTATAGAGTCTCGCCTTTGCAACTTTCTCGAAGATTTTGGAGATCGTGTTTAAAATGGAGATAGGTCGATAGTTATTGAGGTCCTGCTTATCTCCCCCTTTATGTATTGGAATTACTTTGGCAATTTTTAATTTGTCAGGAAAAATTCCGCTTTTAAAACTCACATTAATAATAAAAGCAATAGGCTGGCTGAGATAGGTTTCAGCTAGTTTAAATACGCATGTCCCGAGCCCAACATCCCCCACCGCGCCTATTACTTTTTTAACTTCGTCTCTATTTGTAGGCGTTAGGTACATGGACATAGGTAACGTATCAGATTTACTTAGGTCAGTAATTACAGAACTATTTATCCCACGAAACTTTTCTGCTAGTTTGGAGCCAACATTACAAAAGTGCATGTACAAAAGTGACTATTTGTACAATTTAGTAACTTTTCAGGATTATCTTTCATTGTAATAATTTGATTGTCAATTTTAATACTATTTAAATTTACATCCTTTCTATTTTTATAATTCGCCGCTTCTTTTATATTTATCCAGATTTTTTGTAGGTCCTCCACATGGAAATGATTCATGAGTATCTCCATGGTGTCTTAGAGTATGAGCAACACAACAGTGCAATTTAGATTAAGAATAATTGGAAGAGCAATTCAGATGAAATACGATCGTGTTTCGCTTCGTCAATGAACGTTTACCCACAAGGCACTAGGAAATTATTAATTTTTATTTATTTAATTTAATATTTTACACCTATTTAAAATAGTGGGTTATAAAGTTTATAATCTACCTTGCTGGAGTGATTCCCGTACTAAGGTAGACTTTTATGCATTGTGTGTTTTTTTTTAGTTGGTAAGTTTTAGTGCAATATAAAATTGTCATATGGTAACTCTATATTTACTTAAAATAATTAATAAAAAAAATAATATACAAAGCGTTTTTTAAATTATATAATACTTATATAAATATATATAAACATGAATATATAAGTAGCTAAATATATGTTGGTATATATTCTTATACAGCACAATAGTTAACCAATTTCTCAGTTTCGATCTTTCCTAGCTCAATTAACCATTCGGTCATAATTTTCCTTCCTTGTGTGGTATATAAATTTAATTTTTATTCCACATTAATTTTATTGTGTAGTCGGATAGCTAGAAAAGAAAAGTGTCGTTGGGCGAATTTGGTTTTCCTATAAGCCACATCATGTTGCATTGTTGTAACTAAGCGCGTTGTAATAGTGGAATCTTTAATCGTATGTCGCTCTGCGTGGGTGTAATATATATTATTTTATATTTTTCAATTTAATTTTAATTGGCATATGTCTAGTAATTAAAACTCTTTTAATCATTAGTCGCTGCAGAAACTAAGGGGCTTTTTAATAATTACCCTTATTATAGACTTTGAGCCTTAATTAAAGGATCTAAAGCTAAGAGCGACGCGCCACCCCATCCAAAGATACCATACGTAATACACGGCATTGATTAAGTGTTTTTCAATTATATTTCTTAGTATCTTAAATATGTGGATAAGTTGGCGGACTTTTGATGCAGTGTCCTGTACGTGATCATTCCAGTTAAGATTGTGATCTGCAACTAATTATCGAAAGAATGAAGATTTCCTTGTTTTTCTGTTGTCACATTTTCCTGTTGTCCCGCAATAGTCCAATACGAGATTCATCACTTCTGTCAGCATGTAAAAGAATGTTAAATGGGCGGGAAAAATCACGGCAGCCATTTTTTCCCAAAACTGGCGGAAGATTGTCACTCCAATTTCATCACAGGCGCTTCATTTCTGACAAAAGCAAAGTAGGACAGAATTGAGGAGGAATGGGGAGGAGGGGGGGGGGGGGACAATAACGCTACGCCGGATGGCGAAAGAAAAACTTGCAGGAGAGTGAAAATTTGAAAGTAAATTGACTTCCGTCAGCCATACACTTCCTGCGAAAATTTCGCCATCAACCGGCATCCGGCAAAACACGACTCTGCGGGCAACTCCACGCTGATACCCCACCGATTCTTACGTATGCTACCTAAAATATTTATTAATTTTATGTTTACATATCGAATGCTTCTGTTCGTTTCCTGAGATCTTTCCTTATAGTACAGGCCTCACATATGTATGGGCCAGATGTAGCACTTGAGAAGACGTATTCGAAGCGGGATTTTCATACTTCGATTGCAAAGGACCTTCTTCATTTTTTCAAAGAAGCTGCATGCAATTTCGATGGGAGTCTTGATCTCCACTTTGTGTACAGGTGACAAAGTATTTATGTTTATTTATGTATTTTTTATTTTATTTTATTCTGGAACCAAACAGAACTACATACAATGCAATAAAAACCTATTTAAAAGTGACCAAAATCCATTAATGTGATTCCGAATATAAACAATACAAAATGAACGCAATATAATTTTATATTGTTTCCGCTTGAGAATGGGGGGAATAAGGATGGGAAGTGAGGTGAAAGGAAGAGACAAAATAGATAAAAATATATTATGTATGTATATAAATATATTTATATTTAGTAATAGGTATATATATAGGTATTATAATTAATATACTTGAGATAAAATAAAATATCAACTTGTTCTAGTTTTTAGCATACCAGAAATATGCTAGTTTGGCTATTGCGATTACGAGAAATGACCATAGACTTAGTCTTGGTGATATTCATCCTGAGACTAGCTTTAACACTACACTCATTTACTCTGTAAACAATCTCCTGTAACTCGGCTTTTGTAGATGCTCTTACCACGGATACGGGAAACCCCCCAAAAACATGAAAGCCCATAAAAATTTCAGCGAAGTATTTATTTTAATAACAAGTAATGCTTTGACCTCTTACTGTGGATATTTCGTACTGCGGTAGACAAATAACATCGGTTAGTAGGTATGGTGGTGTGTAGAATCCGTATCCGATTGCTAGTACTAGTATTGTGGCGTTGGCATACCGCGATAAATATTATTGTTTAAGATTTAGTCATATTTTAGTAAAGAAACGTGTTTATTTAATTTTATCCAGTTTTCTCGCTATTTTACACTGTTTCTTGTAGAAAAAAAATACTTGATATATTCCAAGAATCCCCCTCTCCCCTACGTGAGATTGGGTGACATTCGGCTCGACCCCCTCCCCCAAACTCCTCACGTAATTAATGGACGCCCCCTAAGAGAGTAAGACATTTGGAAATATATAATTGTTTCTCTTGTACCTCTGGGTAACTTGGATCTGACTGTCGGCTAAGTTAGTCGGGCTAAGTAGCTCATAATGAGTATACGCAAATATATTATTACTTCTCGTGTACCTCTGGGGAAAGTGGATCTGACTGTTAGCTAGGTTAGTCGGGCTGTCTAGGTTATCATGAAGGACTTTGAAGAGACAAGAGATGTCTGAACTTGTTTAACGTTCATTTAATGGCAGTATGTTAAAATGCTACAAGCAACATTATAAGGCTCAAGTTGGAGAACCATGAAAGTACGACGTTTTTTGACCATTGAAGGGATTTTTTTTAATTTTATTTTATTTATTTATAGTATTAAACAAGTTCGTTTGTACAGTTTACCATATGATATTGTATATATATATATATATATATATATATATATATATATATATATATATATATATATATATATATATATATATATATATATATATATATATATATATATATATATATATATATATATATATATATATATATATATATATATATATATATATATATATATATATATATATATATATATATATATATATATATATATATATATATATATATATATATATATATATATATATATATATATATATATATATATATATATATATATATATATATATATATATATATATATATATATATATATATATATATATATATATATATATATATATATATGTATATATATATATATATGTATATATATATATATATATATATATATATATATATATATATATATATATATATATATATATATATATATATATATATATATATATATATATATATATATATATATATATATATATATATATATATAGGTATATATATATATATATATATATATATATATATATATATATATATATATATATATATATATATATATATATATATATATATATATATATATATATATATATATATATATATATATATATATATATATATATATATATATATATATATATATATATATTGATATTTTAAGTGTGTAAATTTTTTTCAATTATTTTCAATAATATATAAAATTAGATTCATGAAAAGTTACTTATCTGGGGTCCTGGTGGACCAGAAACATTTAAACGATAGTTAATGTCCTCTTTAAATACTTAGGGCAGCGGCACCTGTTTCCGCAATTGATAACCTATGATGTTCTTAGTTATTGCAGCCGAATTACTGTATGCCCTTGGATGTAATAAGTATAGGAGGATGGTTTCTGTAACAGAAATGGATGTTAGTAACTTATTTTAGAAGAAATTATATGATTGAGAATATTTCGACACTAGTCGTATTCATCTCTATGACATTTCTGATAGAACAATTTTTTCAAAATTTAAATTTAAAAAAAACTGAACATAGAGAAATGGGTTAATAATATTTTGCAATATCGTTATAAATGCACTATAACCGACCTTGAAAAACATTATTAATAATGATTTTTAAATGAAAAATATTAATAAGCTTTTAATGAATATGTCTGAACAAATATAATTACTGTATTAATTTTGCCTATTCAGACCGGGACCCTTGCAAGCGCCTAAAATATTTATAAAAGCCAACTCCCAAGATTTAACGTCTCTTTCTTTAGCGTTATCGCCAAGGCACTTAATAATTTTTACTTTAAAACAATTATCAAAAGTTAAATTGTGTGCCTTAGCATGCAATGCTATTGGAAGTTGACTTTCATTGCCTACGCTGGCCCTGTGATTATTTAACCTAATGCTAAGAGGTGTAGTTGTTTCCCCAATATAAAATGCATTGCAGGTCTGGCAAAGTAATTGATATACAATATTTTTTGAAATGCAACTACTATTAAAAGGAACTCTGTAACTGTTGGGAGTGTTAGGACTAGTAAAATAAATGCTTCGATCTAATAAAGGACATGTTTTACAACGTGATCGACCGCAAGGTTGTAGGCCCAAATTTTTGTTAGTACTAAGATAATTTCGATTATTTTTATTAAGTATTGATTTTAAATTAGGAGGTTTTCGAAATGATAAAATTGGTGGTATATCTAATAAACCTTTGGTTGATGGGTCGTTAGCTATAATAGGGAATAAATCTGCTAAAATTGGTCGCAGTTCCTCAGTGCCAGGAAAATAAGTAGTACTTAGAAAGATTTTATTTTGATTTAAATTTGACACCAATTTAGGTTTAGGTGAAAATTTTGTTTCGGAATTTATTATATTTTTATCTAACAAAGAGGCAGGATAATTTCTTTCTATTAGTGATTTTTTAAGATTAGAAAGGTACTTATCTAGATTTTCTTTATTATTAATTAAACGGTGTCCGCGAATGGACATTGAATATGGAATTGACTTTTTGGTATGAAACGGATGACAGCTATCGAAATGTAGGTATTGCTCTTTGTTTGTAGGTTTTATTATATAGCAAATTTTGGTTATATATAGCAAAATTTTGTCGTAATTTGAGATGGCGTGAGTTTTGGCATTCAAGGGACAACAATGGTAATAATAGTAAATTACATGACGCACTGGCAAAATTTCGACAATATTCTAATAAAGAGCCACCCTCTCTTCCAAAAAATCATCCTGTAGAAATATTTATTACAGTTTTAATGAAAAAAATTATATATATATATATATATATATATATATATATATATATATATATATATATATATATATATATATATATATATATATATATATATATATATATATATATATATATATATATATATATATATATATATATATATATATATATATATATATATATATATATATATATATATATGAGACGTTAGCAAAAAACTGATTCTTGAGGAGATAGAGTAATGAATAAAAGTCGCCCAGGGCCTGTTCTAAGGCAGACTTTATAAAATATTCTTTAGATGTATCTAATCAAATTACTAAATAATTATTATATAAAAAAAAATAAAATAAAAATTAAAACAATTAAAATTTGTAGAAATTCTATTACTTTGATTATAGTTATTAACGTGTAGAGTAAAAGTAAAAATATATGTTTGAAAGTAAAAATATATGTCTAAAATTGAAAAATAATGCAAAAAATTAATATACAAAAAATTAATATACAATATTCAACATTCCATTGATGTTTTCCCTGCCTTCTGTAATAAGCCACCTAGAAACCGATTTTTGAAATTTGTTTTTGGTTTCAATGCGTTTAACGACATCAGGCAGGTAGTTGTACATTCTCGGTGCTATGAATTTGAAATGTCTCTGTCCGAAAGTCGTACGAGTTCTTGGCACTATCATATCGTCATTCTTTGCAGCTCTGGTGAGTCTCACTCGTGCGTTAAGAGGGCGCAGCACGAAATTCATCAAATTAGGGTGTAGCGTTTTAGTTATTCCCCTAAAACTACGCTATAAAAAGCAGTGAAAAAAAACACTCGTTTTTATCAATAAGTCATTTATAAGGTGACATAATAAATTTGGCAATAGTGTGCATAGTTTTTTATAAAAACACACGAGAAAATATACAAAAATGGGCGCGGGGTTTTAATCCTCACTGGTAAAATAATTAATAATTTGAATTACAAATTATTATAATAGAAAGTTAAATGATATATCTTTACTATACAATATTAAGATTTCAAGTATTATAATACCATTGTATACAATAAATCCTAGAAAATCAGGTCTCAGATTCTCCATACATTTTTTGTATGGGCGAACCGCGTAAATAAATACACAGGCGCGCTATGAAATAGATTTACTTCCCTGCTGCTATCGAAAGTGGGAGCACGCCGGTTTGGTTAGCTCCCGTCACTCGCGCGGACGTAATATTTTATTCTTCTAGACAGCTGCACGGCTGTGGTTCGGCGTCGTCACTCGTCGTCACGCGTAGACACGAAAAAGCAGTAAGTATTTTTTTAAATATTGTTTAGTAATATTAGGGTTTTATTAATGGATGTTTATGACAACTTTGTTATAACTTATTATAATACTCTACATGTATTTTAGTTAATGGGGAAACGCAAGGAAACATATTTCATGAAAACACGAAAAGGAAAAACAAAGAAGACAAGAAGGTTAGTTTCATATTCTAAACTATCATGGTTTTGGTAGATTCAGTACATTCAATACACATTTTTCTCATTTAGTGTGTACAAAACATGTTATAGTTCATATTTAGTATTTAATATAAAGGTATTGTCAATTTTGAGCACAATATTTGTAAATTTCGCAAATCTTTATAGTATAAGTTTTAGTGTAAGTATTATTTGTGATTGTTGCTGTGTTTTTTTATAATAAAATAAAAACATGAAATATAAATTATAAAATGTATGAAAACACATGTACGCATTTCGGGCGTAAATGTTACGGCGTCCATTGGAATTTGAGCCCTCTCTTGCTGAGATATGATAAAAAAAATATTGGTATAAGGATTTTTTGGTATTTGATATTTTTTTAACTATATTTATTTATTACCTGACTGGATTTAAACTCAAACTGCCACCCGTCTTTAGATGAGAACCATAGACAATTTTTTTTCGAAATTAAAATAAAAACAAGTTTGACATTTTTGTTTTTATACTCGTGTGTATGGAGTTTTTAATACTCGTACCGTATTTATGTATGGAGAGCAGAAGTTTATAAATTATTTTATTATTTCTATTTAAATGGTGCTTCGGATATAAAAACTTTGTATGCGAAGTGTGTAGGGTCTGCTAACTTAGGTCATGAAAAAATTGAAAATCATTTCTTCCTAAAAAGTACGTACCAATTCTTTATCTACCTACTTATATGCTTATTTATAGAACTGCGATAATGTCGCTATGTTACCCAGTTACCTGTACATGATGTTCAAAAATATACCAGCAATATTTTAGGGGTGATCAGAATCAGGTCTCTAGCATACAGGAAAAATATTTTTAAAAATCCATTGTAAATTGTATTTTTTTTACCTAAAATATTTTAAAACAGCCTGTATAACACGACATCATTTCGTTGCTATTGTCGGTAAAACTTGCATTCAATAGCATACAAACATAATAATAATTTAAAAAAATAGTATTTACCGACACATTTTTTTAATCAAATGACGTGTTTGTTTAATTTTAGGTCCATTCCAGCTGCAAATCTTAGTAATGAACCTTCGATGGATTATGTTGTGAGTTATTTTATTACGTAGTTTGATTATTTAAAACAACTCATGTTGTATTTATTTCATTTCAGGACTCACTAAAAGATTTGGACTCAGATTCTGAATTAATCGTAGAGAAAGAAATTGAAAATCAAGAGGAACACGTGATAAGTGGGAATAGAATAGTAGATTTTACGTACACTTATCAACAGTTGCAAGAAATTTCTAATCACAGCTCAGTATTTAATTGTAATTTGAGTTATTTGAAAGTTACTAAAGAGGTCAAGAAAGGGTTTCTTTCAAAATTTCATTTGACTTGTCAAATGTGCCAGCAAAAATTTGAATTAAAAAATTGTAGGGATAATAAAAATTCAGCAAACCTCAACCTCAACCTCAACGAAACAGCAGTAAGCAGTTTCATGTCTATTGGTGCAGGATTTTCAGGCCTGGAACAAGTTGCAGCCTCTCTTGATATACCATGTATGTCTGGTAAATTGTATGCAAAATGCCACACCAAGGTCTGTGAGCTCTGGGAACTTGCCAAAGAAAAAGTCATGGCGGACGCAGCTAAGGAAGAGTATGATCTGGCTGTAATCAACGGCGATGTTGATGTCAATGGCGTACCGTTTATAACTGTAGTTGCTGATGCTTGCTGGTCAAAGAGATCCTATAGAAAAAACTACAATGCGTTATCGGGTGCCGCAGTTATCATAGGCTACAGGACAAAGAAAATTATATACATGGCGGTGAAAAATAGGTATTGTATGATTTGTGCTAGAGCTGAAAATAGAAAAGAGACAACTCCCGATCATACTTGCTTCAAAAACTACACTGGTTCTTCTAGCGGCATGGAGGCAACAGCGCTCGTGGAAGGTTTTAAAACCTCAGTACAAACTCACGGATTGATATATTCTAAACTCATAGCTGACGGTGATTCAAGCACGCATAAAAATATTGAAAAAGCAAAACCGTATGGGAACGTATTAGTAGAGAAGATTGAGTGCACTAATCATTTATTGCGGAATTACTGCACGAAGTTACATGAGCTGACTAAAAATACGTGCTACCCAATAAAATATCGAAGAGCTGTTGAAAATAATATAATGCGCCTAAGGCGTTCAGTCACTGGAGCAGTAAAACACATAGGCTCTCACAATAATAAAACTTTTGAAGAAAAGGTCTTAGAGCTGAAGCAGGATTTATTGAATTCACCGCATCATGTATTTGGTAACCATGCTTGTTGTAAACCCTATTATTGCAAAAAACTGACTGAAACTGAATCACCAGAAGAAAATTTAATACCAGCAATGAAAAGTAACGAGGGCGGCCTAATTTTTTCAGATATAATGAAATTTCTTCTAAAACTAGTAAATAATGCAAAAAGTCTAGTGCATAACGTAAATAGCAATATAGCTGAGGTTTTCAATAGCGTAATTGCAAAATTTATTGGGGGCAAACGTATTAACTATTCAGGCAGACAATCTTATTCAGGACGCTGTGCTGCATCAGTAGTGTCTTTTAATTCAAGAGAACCAAATACCTACCTCAGTAAAACGATTTTGTTGCGAAGCCCAAACAAATTAATGACACGTCTGGAAAGCAAAACAAGTGCTAAACGATTAGCAACCGCAAAACGCAGAATTCACCAATCACGCACTTTTTCAAATAAAAAGCTTACCACTTCCGAGAAGGACAAAAATTACGGCGAGTCTTGTCAAAAACCTGACCTGAATGAGGAAGATTACCAGTTTGCCAAAACAGAGCATATGAAACGTATAGCTTTGTCCGAAGAAGATCGCTACGCATTAGAGAGACGAACTATTCTGCAGGCTGAATCAATCGAATGGCGTCAGGAGCGAAAACTGAGACTTACGGCATCTGTGTTTGGAAAAGTGTGTAAACGGGGGCTGATCAAATGCGGTCCCTTAGTTAAAAATTTAGCGACCGAAAAAAATTTAAATCATATCAAATCCATTAAATATGGCCAAAATTATGAACATCTTGCGCGAGAGCAACTAGAAAGTTATCTCAAAGTTCCCATAAAAACGTGCGGTTTATTTGTCGACAAAGATCTGCCTTTTTTAGGAGCAAGTCCAGATGGGCTGGTAGAAGAAAACAAAATTGTGGAAATAAAATGTCCGTACTCTGCGAGAAGTAAGACTGTCAATGATGCCGTCAAGGATAAAGAAGTAATTTTTTGGAAAATAGATAAAGATGGTATTGCCAACATAAATAAAAGACATGATTGGTACTTCCAGGTTCAGGGACAACTTCATATTACACAGAGAAAAATATGCATATTTGTCGTTTGGACGACAGTAGACATGAAAATAGAACTAATAGAAGAAGATAAAGTGTTTTGGAGTGAGATGGAGGAAAAATTAAAAATGTTTTACTTTGATTGTTTATTACCAGAAATAATAGACTCTAGATTAGACAGACAAATGGAAATTAAGGAACCTAACTACATTCTTCAAGCATTAAACAAAAGAGTGGTTAAGAGTGATATTAAGCGTAAAACTAATGAAGGCAAAACTATAACAAAATATAAACGCAAAAAACCAAATGAAAGTCAATAGAAATAATATAATTATAATAATAATATATAGAATATAAATAGAATAATAATAGGAATAATATGCCAATTCTTTCAAATGGGAATAGCAATAATATGTAACTTTCAGGTACCTCATTTTAGTTCTTATTGATTAATAATAATATTATGAACTTAATATTTAATATGTAGATTACAATGTGTAACGTAACATACCTGACCATATACATACTTTGTTTTTTTTTTCATTTTTATTTTGATATTTTCTATTGTGTGATTATTTTTTGTATAAAGTGCCTAAGATGACTATTAAGTCTTATAATAATTATCTATTTTATATATATACTCATGTACCTACATGGATTCAGGTCTTTTTTTTTAAATTTTATTTATTCGCCGTGTAAAGCCGACTTTAGTCAACGCTATTGTCGATTTAATATTTATGCTTTAATAGTTTTATATTATCTACTAATATTAATATATTACTAGCAACTGGCGAATTCTAATATGCGATAATTAGCTTTAATTGATAATTCATGCTTTTATTGTATATTCTGAATGAATAAATTGAATACTGAATACTGAATTAACGTGGTTGTCTGGCGCATAAACTATGGCGGATTTACACATGGAGTTTTTCCGTACATACGTCAAAGCGTTTTCACTCCTCTCGAAACCAGAGGCTCAAAGGCCGGCTAACGAGGGGTGGAGAAGACTTTCAGATTTTGTAATTACTTTAAATGAGTAAAGTACATTTTTAAAAGCATTCTATTAATTTTTCCACTTACCACATAACACCTTGCAAACGCTGGGTTCACGAGTTTTCACATTTTCCGCAAATTGGGTTGATTACGTAATCTTAGGGGGGGGGGGGAGGCCGCTTATTACGTTTCTTAACATGTGGGAGGGGAGGGGAGGGGGGTAGAAAATAACAAAAACGTGAATACGTAATATGTGGACGGCCTCTGAGCTCATAATGAAAATTTCAACTATGAGCTCATAGCTCATAGTTGAAAATGCACAATCAGAGAGCTGTATTCAAATAATTATAACATCGTTTATCTCAATTACTTTGATATAGTTAAATATAAATATAATATAAGACAAAATAGTTAACAATGAATCACTTTTCTGCTTCTCTGGAAAAATATCTAATTTTGACTTACACGGTACTTTTGTTTAAGCGACGATATTCGTCGCGACATGATGTCGCGCCAATCGGCGCCAACCGGTGTGCACCGTTAAATACCTATTTCGCGACCGTGAATTATGGTCGGCGCAGTCTTAATAAGTGGCATTTTGAATTTTGCGTGTATATTGATAAAGATATTTGTTGAAGGAGCTCCAGGCCATACCAAAAAACCCAATCCAGGGTTATTTTCTAGGTTGGAAAATTCTCTGATTTTCACTAAAAAATAAACTTTTTAAGGGAATGAAATTATGAATATTATTTAAATAAAATTTGTTGAAATAATCAAAATATCCGGGTATATCTGGTTGTACGGCTTTTTTTGAAATAATCGAAAGTTCTGTGTATGTATGGTTTAACGGCATATTTATATTCTTGAAATAGATATGACATGTAATGTTCTAAAATGATACAATATAAAAATAGTAGTAAATGTAAACACAGCAGAAAAGCTTACAGTGAGGGGACGCAGCATCAAAATAGCTGCGGGTGTTTTCTGTATCCAGAGCGAAAGAAGTAACATGAAAATGGTAATAAAAATGTAAAGTGGCCGGAAGATACAGCAAACAAATTGTTCTTGTTCTGATTGTCAATGCGTGTAAAATACTTCCTGCACTACAGCGATGAAAATGCATTTTTAAAATATTTTTTTACTGGTTCATTCATAAATCCTTTTTATTTCAGTGTTTCGAAACCGTATTCTAGCGTAGTACATAGTAAAAGATAGAGAGAGAGAGAGTTATAGGTATACACACTTTCGCAACAGTCATTTCAATTATTGCTTTGAACTTGCAATAAATACAAGATTAATATGTTATATATGTTTATTCGGTTGTTACGTATAGGTACATTTAATACCTCGAACCATTAATTAGTGTGTCTGTGTTTGTCTGTGTGTATATCGGTGAGTGTGCCTGTGTATGAAATTAAGTCGAAAAATTATTTATCCTAATTCCAAGATTTCAAAAGTTTATGAGAAATATCCGCCATTTTATTTCAAAACAGCGGCTATTCAAAAATTTAAAAAATGCTAAATCTGGTAATACTAGAGTCCTATAAATATAGAAAAATATGATTTACAATTTGTAGCTTCCGTAGCCCCGGTTCTCCTCGTCGTTTCTGAAGTTAAGCAGCGGCGGGCGCGGTCAATACTAGGATGGGTAACCGCCTGAGTGTTTGACTGCGCGATGCTACAAATGCCCACCTAGAAGATGGTGTCAATAGGCAACAAGGCGGGTTCCATGAAAACCATATGCCTTGTGGGTTAAAAAAAATAAAATCTATTGCTATTGGTTACAACTCTTGTATAGATAAATTTTCGAGGTCTTCAAAAAATCTGAAAATTTAATATTTTACAAATCCGTTATAATTTATGCTAGAATAGGAAACAAACTAGTCTTGTAGTCCTGAGAATAGACTCTAATTTTGTTTGGTCATTTTTAAACTATTTAGTGATTCATTAGTTTATTATTATTTTTATTTTCATTATATCTATACTTTTAAAATAATAGGTAGTAAATAGACATTCTCAAAATCGAGCCTGAAAATCACGATTATAACAGACAATAAGTAAAAAAAACACTACTGCCTTTACATTACGGTTTTATAGGAAATATTTATGGTTTATATATTTATCTGTATTGATAGATGTATATTACCAGAATGTGCTTAATGAGACCTTTAATTGGACACTAAACACGATATATTCATATGAATTTATTGACATTTTAACTTTTGGACATTTAGGCAACTACTTAGAGAATATTTGGACAGTTAAGGTAACATATGATACTCAGATTTACAAAACAGTTCTAACAATACCACGCACTTCGAAATCGGTTCAAGTAGGTGGTATAAATAAATGGAAAACATACATAGGTTAACCCTGAAGACATTACACTACTTTTTTGGTGGGCAGCCGTGTAAAAAAAATATAAAAACAAAGAGAGAAAAAAAGGACTTCAAAAATCGAGTGCCTACAAATTATAGGGCTCTAGGTATTCTAGGTATTCTATTCTAGGTATACCAATAATATACCATCTAGAATACCTAGAACAGCAAAGCATTGTATTTATGTTCATGAAGAGGAAATTTTATAATGTATATGATACATATTAACCAGATTGTTTTTTCGCTGACATGGACCTATATGCGAGTCGAAATCGACAGCTGGGAGTCCACTTTAACCACTTTGGAAATTGCTGGTCTAGACACACTCGTCTTTCCCAATTTCCCACTAAATTGCTTATATAAAGGAGCGATAATATATTTCACCGTCAGTCCTATTTTAGTTTGGCCCATGTCGAGGTGAGGTGCCCCCAAAATGGTTCATTCCTTTGCCGGAAGATTCATTTTTATTCTCTTTGAGGTAACTTTTAAAAGCTTCCGGAAGGGCTCAACGCTACAGCCTTATTTAAAGCATACTCACGAATAGCATACATAGACGTAAATCGTACCTCTACGGAAACTTCTTTATTATATATACTTTTAGTCGACATAAAAGGAAGATGGAAAAAGTTAAGAATATCATCGTGTTGGATGCCGACAATCGTTCAGTGGAGACTTTTATCTGTGAAGGCTGAGATTAAATTCGATGTGATGTCGCTTTAAACGTAAATTATTCACAAGATGTTCAAAATATAAATAAACAAGCCCACCAAGCATTTGTTTTTTTCATTCTTTGTACAAAATCGGTGTTAAAAAACACCTTCGTAATACGAAGGTTAGTCATCGGGTAGGCCAGAGAATTATATGAGGTTCTCTTAGAACAAAATTGAAATCGAAGCGTCGTGACGTCGATGACGTCGATGACGTCTGCAAAATGTATGCATACGATTCATCTTCGGTCTACGTAAGTATGATCACGTGTCCGAATATAGGGCACAGTTAAAGTGGTTGCCAGTACGCCAAACAGGAAATGTTCATATACTTGCTCTCTTATATCTTGTACTCTCCCAATTAACACCACCCTATCTCCACGAGCTTTTTGAACCACTAAGTTCCCACGGTCTCGTACTTCGGTCAGCCTCTGACAGTTTACTAAAAATTCCGAGTCATAATAGTGATTTCTATTCCTATTCTTTCTGTGTCCATGGTGCAAGACACTGGAACGATCTCTCAGCAAACATACGAAACTCGCCTTCTTTACCATCGTTTAAGACTCACCTTAAGGATTACTGCCATTCTAAGAAGTAACCAGTTCTTACCTTTCTATCTTCTTGCTCTCCCAATTTCTTCTCCTCGGGCATTATTAGTTTTAAATTCTTCCACTTGTCTATGTTATGCAGACGTTCTGTATGTTATGTAATATTGTTTATTTTCACAGTGCGCGCGTGTACCACTGTGTTTAGGTCAGTTGTAAGACATTGGTATGTTGCAGTAAGCTCGCCTTTTTGTATAATAATTAAGTGCAAATAAAGAACTTATTATTATTATTATTATATGGCCGCCAAATGTCCCGCTACTCGGCCCACGCAGATGTGCAAACGTTAGAAAACTTCGCCAGTGTTTACCTGCGCGTAACGCTGACCAAAGGTGTTCGTCGAGATGTACCCCTCTGGCCACATTCCTCGCACCCTCTTCTTGCAATGCTCTGCATTTCGAAAGAAAAGCTACTCTTTAATGTACTGTGCCGATCCTAATAATCGTGTCGACCCTTGAATGCATTTGAATTGGGTCATTTCAAAAAGGGCATCTGAGGCAAAAATTTCATATTTCAGGCGACATAAAAACCTGTTTCTAGTCTTAACCCTTGGAGTAAATGGGTATTTTCATGGATGCATCTGTCTCTTTTGCAGGATTTTCGGCGACATCGACCTTAAAGTACTATAACTACGAAACTACTATACCAATCATAACAAGAACAACTGCACAATGATTGCATTGAAATTTCGAATATAGAATATTGAAATATCATTTTGTAAAACAATTAGATAATTATGAATAAATATGAGATCGTCAAAGAAGTGAAAAAAACGCGGAACCAGATCTGGTCGTATCATACTCAACGGATAATTGTTTCAGAACCAGATTTGGTCGTATCATACTCAAGGGGTTAAGTAACTTGAAATTGTTTATAAAAACATATTAATAAAACAAGCTAAATTTATTTAGTTAAACTGTATCGAAATGTATATTTTTATACCGTTTAATCAATTAGTAATTATTTATTTATTATGTTAAAATATGACATTTTCAAAATGACTGAGATGTCTTCATACAAAAGTGTCAAAATGACAATGTAATCTCCATATAGCAAAACTGACTTCTGACGTCTAATAGAACGTGAAGTAATAAGTAAAAGATTTTAGCTCTCGAACAACCTGTATATTTTCTTTTTAAAAGTTGTAAAACCATAATTGACATAATAAAAAGCTCGATAGCTGGTAAAAATAAACAAAAGTAACAAATTGACTCTATCTTGATTCTATCAAGTATATCTTCGAAACTAAACTAGGGACAGGTGTTATTTTCAATTTAATCATGCGTAAAGGATGATTCATGCTACACCGGGCCGGGGCCGGGCCGGGCCCCGGCCGGGACACGGTCAGATATCTATAGTATACTTTTGTATGAAGCAATTCATGCTTGGCCGTGCTCCGGCCGTGCCCGGCCGTGCCACGACCGGAGCACGGCGTCGAAATGGCGGTGGATATTGTTTTCCCGGCTCCGGTCTGCTAATCGTTCAATGGGAGAGTTGCTTCAGAAATCTTGAATTTTGTTTGGTTAAATCACGTTTTATTTTTCCAAGAAATATACTAAAGCATTCTTTAGACATCCTAAAATAACCGTAAAATTTGCTCTCATCATCTATTAATTCCTTGTAGAGCGTTGCGAATTCTCCCTCCGATTGTCGTTTTCTTCAGGCTGGATGTACACTCCATCTTCTTTTATTAGATTCAGTTCGTGTTTCCAATACTTCGTCTTCAAAGGCAATTGCAATAGCTGCCAACTCAAGTTGTGAAAATTGCATTAATAATCAAGCGAAAATAGAAATTAAAAAATATTATTATCGCCAAAATAGACGCAACACTAGTTAGATAAGTCGGCCATTTGTGCATAAATTGTCTATTTTATAAAACCAGCGTAATATTCATTAAGTTATGTTTTTATAGCACATTAAAGTTATTCTATTCTATTCTATTCTACTAGTTATCGCGGACATGGCCGTGGGATAAATAAACTCGGAAACAGCCCGGCCCCGGCCCGGTGTAGCATGAATCATCCTTTAAGGTGTAATAATTTCCAAATTCCCCATATGCGCTTTTTCTTCGGCCGATTGACCTATTCCAAAATGACCGATTCGTTTGTAAAACAGCCACGATAGTGATCGAGAAAATGTTTTGTAATCAGCATTTAAAAAAAAGTGGAAACAATGTTACAGTTTAAATTCTTTTCTTTTTGCCAAATATGAATTATCCATCACCTGGCTGTAGCGTATTATATTATAAGAATGACTCATGGTTCGGAGAGGGGGGTGGAATCTTTTATTGTCCCTCTTTGTGTGACAGAATCATTAAATATTATTATAAACATTTTATAATGGGCTGGTTTATTGCTTTTCGACAATCTCTTACAACCAACCCTACTATGTATGTGTGTACGTATGTATAAATAAATTTCTGAAATGTTTCACATGCAATTCCGTTAACTTTATCTTAACGGAAAATGGGGTCCCGGACGGAAATCCAACCCAGTACCATTGATTATACGTATATGGTATTCGATTGGTCAATATCATAGTACGTTTAGGCAACCCTTTTACGCCGGAGATATACAGGTGGTGCTGATAGCATTGCCCGGTTGAACTAATACCAATATTGATAATGAATGATTTAATATAAATGACTGGGTTATTATAAAAGCGTTGGAGTGAAGTTGGGGGGAGGGGGGGTTTTGGGGGTGGGTTAGGGGAAGGGTTGGGAGGGGTGGATTTGGGGAGGGGGATTGGGGATAGGCGATGGGAGGGGGTATTAAGGATGGTGGGTTTGGGGATAAGGCTTTGACGCTGGGGGGTGTTGGGTCGTCTGCTGGCCGGGAAAGTCTCGGGGTGACACAACCGATTTTTAAAATTTATTACTAAACATTTTAAGATAAGATACCGTATTTATAGGAATGTTTAGAGCGCCATATATAGTGCGCCGCCATACATCCATAACGCGGCATATCATTAGAGAATTTTAATGAATGCTTGGAACTATATATGCCATCTATACGCTGCAGATCGCAGTAAAATTCTAGCTGCCAAATCTTAGTACAACTTAGAAAGCAATCTAATACGCTATATAACCAATGCCATTACCATACAATACATGAAGTGTGCTTCTTCTTACGGGGTAAGTCATCTAGCCTTCGAGCCACTTCTCTAGACACATTCAACACAATCTCAAATATCCACAATTGCACTTAAGATTTATGACTTCCTTTTAAAAATTTCGCTGTGATGTATACCTAATTTGTAATTTTGCCATGTATACCTAATTCATAATTTTTGTTTTGTAGAAAGAGGGGGCTCTTTGAGCATACGGTACGTTTATCGCCAAAAAGATTTGAAGGCTTTTTACATCATACTTATTATTTCCTAGCTGGGGGATGTAATCCGTCGTGTCGTGTATTGTCGATACTTGCAAATTGCCCCCTCGAATGAGAATATTGAGTGGGTGCTCAGGTTAGATATACGCCGGGAAAGGTGAAGGGGGGGGGGGGTGTATTCCATTTGCGTTTCGCCCTATTCCATTTACCCCGCCCCCCGCACAGCAGAATATAAATTACAAAAGAAGAAAGTTTTGCGGCATCCTTGTTTGTTCATTCTACCCACTTTTTATTTCATTTAATTCCGCGTTGAGCGCGCGAGACTCCCAAGAGTGGATGTGCTTTTTTACGCATTACGTTTGATGTATATCCAGCGTAGCAAAGTGGGAAAGTTTTAAGACCGCCACGGATTGAAGTTTCGTATTGCAATTGTGCGATTTGCGGTGGATAAAGCGAAATAAAATGAGGGCATTACTTTCAGTGTTCTTATCTGATGATGTGACTTTAACCTTGCGATGGACGTGCGGATATTCAGGGCAGAGTATACCGACTTGGAATAGTAAGCGCACTCTCGAATGGCAAGGCGTTGCGGTGATGGTGTGCGAAGGAGTGGGCAGAGGTATACTTTATGGCAAACGCCTGTAATTGGCATTTTACGCCGGTGGGGGTTGTCAAATTTCTCGAACGTTTGCCTTCATTTTAGTGTTTGCATATATTTTAGTGTTGAATTGCCGATAGAGTAAGGGTAGTCTTTAATTTGCTTATTTCTAGTGAAACGAATAATTTAATATTTTTCAACTTTCAGTTCCATTCTATTGGATTCACACCATTTTTTAAATGGTTTCAATTTCACTTACTATAAAATACTATGGCTATTACATTGGAATCAATTCTTTCGGGCTCCACAATAATCTGTGAATTAAATATTTGAAATCTAGTTACTAATATGCCAAATGCATTCTCAAAAATAAGCCTGGCGCTTGATTTTCGGTGGCTGTATATTGTCATGTCTTCTCATGATATCTACTCTCAATGGAAAAGCGTCGCCGCGTCATCACGACGAGTAATTAAGACATATTTCTTAAATTAAGGAAGGAAATAGAGTTGTTTTTATGTTTCTTCGTCTATACGTTGTTAGTTGCGAATTTTGGGTTTCAATTTTAATTCAGATAATTAATTTATATTGGTTAATATCCGTCTCTTTCTAAGCAAATCTAAAGTCCATTCTTCACATATTTTATTTCTTTTCATCTTTTGAGAAATTAAAGTCAGAGCATCTGTATCCGTCACCATTATACCGATGAACTGAGTGGACTGAGAGACCGAGAGGCACACTTCTGGCAACGGTGTCTGTCGGTGTCTGACACGGTACTTGTCTGAAACTCACTGTGTCGGTAGATGTAAACGGACCTTAAATATAAAGCGCCCAAATTTTTTTCTTCAATTATAAATAAGTCGTACTTTTAAAATAGCTATTTAAGCTGGACATACATTGGGTCGGCAAGCCGGCCACTCTACTCTTCTTCTGCTCCAGTAAACCTGAGCGTTGTCTATCATTTGGCCGAGCGGAACCAACCCGTTACAATATTCTACAAATTGATAGAAAATCCTCTTTTTCGCATCATAGAAAATAAATAAACATTTTGGTGGAATATGAGATACTCATCGCTTCTATTGGCGTTAGAAACCAAAACGCTTATATTGTAGGGTGTAAACAGCTGGATGCGTCTTAGCGTTCAATGAACTCACCGCAGCAGTAACTGGGATGAAACCAAAGATAAGGGTATATAGATATAGTAAACAGAACCTCTCAAACATACACAATAAATGGACTAAGAAGCCACTTTTGAGAGGCTAGACAGATCGGGCTGACATACAGTTTTATTATTAAATCTTTTCGGAGGACATCGGAGACCACTGCAATCATCATAAAATTAAATGTGGCTGATGCTTTCAATGAACATTTATAATAGAAATACAATTCGGGAACATAGAACTATGCAATTCGGGAATATTGTTATAGGTATAGCTAAAATATTGTAAACCATTATTTTTTCTTATATACCTATGTATATTGCTCAATGTGTCTACTTTTTATTACGACCTATGGACTACATATATTTTTATTTTATTTTATTTAGTAAACAAATAGCGGTAGGAAATAAGTATCAATCACAAAAGTTTAAAATAATACTATAATTAATGAAATGTTTACACTATTCATAGTTAAATATCCTTACATATCCATACATATTTCTTTAGTAGTGATTTTATTATTTTGAGAGAAAAGATAAAAAACCAAAATATAATGCGATGCAAATATATGTAAGATTTAAAAATTTCACACGAAATTTTGAATAGAAATTATGTAAAGCAATTTTTTTGCACTGATGATAAATAAAAAATATATTATAAAAATATTAGATGAGAGAGGGAATTCAGAAGTTATTAGATGAGAGAGGGAGAGACAAAGGATTGATTTTTTCTTTTATGTTTTCCTTGAATTATGTATAATATTATTATAGTTACTGACTATACATATTTAAATGTATTTCTTTCCTGGCATGGAAGTTATTGTGGTTCTATGAGTCTGTGTATCTTGTGTATGTACTAGCGTACAAACGCTTCATCCGATTGAGCTGAAATTCCGCATGAAGGCATCATTTGATCATAGCAAGAGTTGATAAGTACATTATGGTTGAAAGCGATCCCCCAGAAGGCTCGATATTCATACTTATATCTCGAAATATTAGACTAAGCGACTTGAAATTGGGTACTCAAATGCGTAGTAGGGTCGACACCATATTGTTTAATTTTGGTTGCAATATCTCTTATACCAGCGACACAAAAAAACATGTTGATCTATGTAATAAATAACTTTGATCCGCCCGAGGCTAGTCTAGAAACGTACCACATTGGAAAATAGCCATTAATACCACGGAAATACTACAAAAATACTATAAGACTTGCTGTCATAATCAATTACTGTCGGGGGAGAGTTGAGGGGGAGAGGGGGTTGAGAGGAAGTTATGGGAGGGAGCTGGAGGAGTGAAGGTTTAGGGAGGGGGGATTTGAGGGAGTTGGACACGGTTTACATACAGTCAGTGAGCCGTGGTTATTTTTTCATGATGTACCCACGTTAGTATAGTCAGTGGGGGAAAATGAGTTCTCAAAGTCGGCAGAATTACGAGTGATTGATTTGTTGTGATTTTTTTCTATCTGCGATTAGAAGAGTTAATCGCGGGGTAAAAATTCAGCCGTCACTTCTGCGTGTGATGTTTTATATTGGATTTCATATCCAATATTGGTTCGCTCACATTCCGCCGTGGGTAGGCTTGCATCCAATGATGGACGGGTCGCATCAGTCAGATTAAATGAAATGTTATAAAAAGAGGTGTCTAAAAATGAATCGAATAAAGCTTGTCATTTTCGCTAGTTAAAATTTTCGACACAAAGCGACGTCACCTTATCACGCAGTGCCAACGACTGAACAACTACTGACTTCAGCGTTTAGATAGAGTCAGTAACGCTGGCGCGTATGGAGGGGGGGGGGGGGGAGGGCGACTGACTTCAAGATATATAGGGAGAATATTTATAGCCAGCAAAGAGGTTATTAGAGATTCATATGAATAAATAACGGGAGCAAGAAAGGCTAATATTTTATTCTGGATGGTCACTGTAATTTTCAATAAAATAATTATTTTTTTTAAACTTAATTGTTTATTTGGTTCTCACTGTTCTCATCATTAAATATCAGTAATTGGTATAAATTCATAGTATGTAGATAGTGGGCCCGATTGCGTTTCTTCGTGAACTAAAATCGAAATTAGTTCATGCGAGCGAGAAAGGTTAATAAGTTGAGCGGAATATGAAATGAATGACTGTCACTTTGCCAGCATAAAACTACCAATCAAAAATAAAGTGGTATAATCGAAGAGCGGACGAAATAATTTCAAACTAATTCAGTTTAACTAAGATAGTTCATTTTACATTCCTCTCTAACGCACTGCTCTGTCTCATTCGCATGAAGTATATTCCATGATTAGTTTTCAAAGAAATGCAACTGAGCTCAGCGAATGGGCGAAATGTGCACGGCCGAATCAGCAGATATATTTGTGAATGAACTATTATTTCAAAAAATATATTTCGTAGCGGAAAAATAATTTATTTATTTATTTATTTACATATACATATACATTCAAATTCATGAGCACAACAGAAAATAAAATGACAATTTAGACAATGCCGTCGTATGCTTTTAAAGTTATTTAAACATGATACATCTGTCTGAGCCTAGGTTACATAGCGCATACATTAAACGCAAATGATAATCTTTCTATTATGTTAAGCAAAGAGCAGCCGAGCCCGCCTTGATAGGCACCCCTGTGTTAAGGCGAGCTCACTTCGAGAGTCTCACTAGAGTGCCACGGTTGTGTCAGGGAAAGATCTAAAATATATATATATATATATATATATATATATATATATATATATATATATATATATATATATATATATATATATATATATATATATATATATATATATTTTGATATTTTAAGGGTGTAAATTTTTTTAAATTATTTTCAATAATATATAAAATTAGATTCATGAAAAGTTACTTATCTGGGGTCCTGGTGGACCAGAAACATTTTACCGATAGTTAATGTCCTCTTTAAATACTTAGGGCAGCAGCACCTGTTTCCGCAATTGATAATTTATGATGTTCTTAGTTATTGCAGCCGAATTACTGTATGCCCTTGGATGTAATAAGTATAGGAGGATGGTTTCTGTAACAGAAATGGATGTTAGTAACTTATTTTAGAAGAAATTATATGATTGAGAATATTTCGACACAAGTCGTATTCATCTCCATGACATTTCTGATAGAACAATTTTTTCAAAATTTAAATTTAAAAAAACTGAACATAGAGAAATGGGTTAATAATATTTTGCAATATCGTTATAATACACTATAACCGACCTTGAAAAACATTATTGATAATGATTTTTAAATGAAAAATATTAATAAGCTTTTAATGAATATGTCTGAACAAATATAATTACTGTATTAATTTTGCCTATTCAGACCGGGACCCTTGCAAGCGCCTAAAATATTTATAAAAGCCAACTCCCAAGATTTAACGTCTCTTTCTTTAGCGTTATCGCCAAGGCACTTAATAATTTTTACTTTAAAACAATTATCAAAAGTTAAATTGTGTGCCTTAGCATGCAATGCTATTGGAAGTTGACTATCATTGCCTACGCTGGCCCTGTGATTATTTAACCTAATGCTAAGAGGTGTAGTTGTTTCCCCAATATAAAATGCATTGCAGGTCTGGCAAAGTAATTGATATACAATATTTTTTGAAATGCAACTACTATTAAAAGGAACTCTGTAACTATTAGGAGTGTTAGGACTAGTAAAATAAATGCTTCGATCTAATAAAGGACATGTTTTACAACGTGATCGACCACAAGGCTGTAGGCCAAAATTTTTGTTATTACTAAGATAATTTCGATTATTTTTATTAAGTATTGATATATATATATATTTGATAAGGTTTGTAAAGAAATCCGTTTATAGGATGATGTTTTTATTTAAAATAAAATTAGTAAAAGCTACTTAAAAAGTAGCGAAGGAAATCCCAGCTTGTATTGGGAAATGCTTATGTTTGAATGAGATATACTTACGGATGTGCACGACTTTTGACGGTGCAATGTAAGTTTAAAGGTCCTTTTGCAGTCGACTAACGATCACTATTCATCCATATATCTCATAAATAGGGCTTATCCTTATGCAACACAAAATGCCTTCAATTGAGACGAATTAAGCGAAAAAATAAAAAAATAAACTGTTGATCACTTCGGCAAAGCCGTTTTCCAAATGAAAGTGACATTACGAAATAATTCAAATTTCGAACGCTACCAACATTTAAAATATGATACAATTGGCTGAGTTTGTTATCAACGAGCCATTGAATCGAAATAAAACTAAAAAAACCTCCATATGCTCAATGAAATGAAAGAAGAAACTTCAATCTTAATTTCTGGCAGATATATAAATATATATATATATATATATATATATATATATATATATATATATATATATATATATATATATATATATATATATATATAATATATATATATATATATATATATATATATATATATATATATATATATATATATATATATATATATATATATATATATATATATATATATATATATATATATATATATATATATATATATATATATATATATATATATATATATATATATATATATATATATTTTGATATTTTAAGTGTGTAAATTTTTTTAAATTATTTTCAATAATATATAAAATTAGATTCATGAAAAGTTACTTATCTGGGGTCCTGGTGGACCAGAAACATTTAAACGATAGTTAATGTCCTCTTTAAATACTTAGGGCAGCGGCACCTGTTTCCGCAATTGATAACCTATGATGTTCTTAGTTATTGCAGCCGAATTACTGTATGCCCTTGGATGTAATACGTATAGGAGGATGGTTTCTGTAACAGAAATGGATGTTAGTAACTTATTTTAGAAGAAATTATATGATTGAGAATATTTCGACACTAGTCGTATTCATCTCTATGACATTTCTGATAGAACAATTTTTTCAAAATTTAAATTTTAAAAAAACTGAACATAGAGAAATGGGTTAATAATATTTTGCAATATCGTTATAAATGCACTATAACCGACCTTGAAAAACATTATTAATAATGATTTTTAAATGAAAAATATTAATAAGCTTTTAATGAATATGTCTGAACAAATATAATTACTGTATTAATTTTGCCTATTCAGACCGGGACCCTTGCAAGCGCCTAAAATATTTATAAAAGCCAACTCCCAAGATTTAACGTCTCTTTCTTTAGCGTTATCGCCAAGGCACTTAATAATTTTTACTTTAAAACAATTATCAAAAGTTAAATTGTGTGCCTTAGCATGCAATGCTATTGGAAGTTGACTTTCATTGCCTACGCTGGCCCTGTGATTATTTAACCTAATGCTAAGAGGTGTAGTTGTTTCCCCAATATAAAATGCATTGCAGGTCTGGCGAAGTAATTGATATACAATATTTTTTGAAATGCAACTACTATTAAAAGGAACTCTGTAACTGTTGGGAGTGTTAGGACTAGTAAAATAAATGCTTCGATCTAATAAAGGACATGTTTTACAACGTGATCGACCGCAAGGCTGTAGGTCCAAATTTTTGTTAGTACTCAGATAATTTCGATTATTTTTATTAAGTATTGATTTTAAATTAGGAGGTTTTCGAAATGATAAAATTGGTGGTATATCTAATAAACCTTTGGTTGATGGGTCGTTAGCTATAATAGGGAATAAATCTGCTAAAATTGGTCGCAGTTTCTCAGTGCCAGGAAAATAAGTAGTACTTAGAAAGATTTTATTTTGATTTAAATTTGACACCAATTTAGGTTTAGGTGAAAATTTTGTTTCGGAATTTATTATATTTTTATCTAACAAAGAGGCAGGATAATTTCTTTCTATTAGTGATTTTTTAAGATTAGAAAGGTACTTATCTAGATTTTCTTTATTATTAATTAAACGGTGTCCGCGAATGGACATTGAATATGGAATTGACTTTTTGGTATGAAACGGATGACAGCTATCGAAATGTAGGTATTGCTCTTTGTTTGTAGGTTTTATATGAATTGCAGTTTTAATGGTGCCTTCGGATAGAGTTAGATCAACGTCTAAGAATGTAATTTGATTTTCTGATATAGTGTATGTAAAATCTAACGGTCCGAAATTATTTAAATCTGTAAGGAAGTCAGTGAGTGTGTCATGTCCATGTGGCCAAAACAATATAATATCATCAATAAACCTATACCACATTAGTGGTTGTAAATTTTGAGTAAGAAGAAATTTATTTTCTAATAACCCCATGAAAAGATTCGCATAAGAAGGAGCCATTCTTGTTCCCATTGCTGTACCTTTAATTTGGAGATAAAATTCATCCTCAAAAGAAAAAGCATTCTTAGTGAGGACGAATTCAGCCAACTTACAAAGAAAATTTGTAGAAGGAATTTGGGGGCTGGGCCTTTGATTAAGGTAATGGGAAATCGCTTCTAAGCCTAAATCATGGGGAATATTAGTATAAAGAGAGACAGCGTCAATTGTAACAAGTAATAAGTTGTCAGTCTTAGGAATTGTGGTATTTTTTAGAATCTCGATGAAATGGTAACTATCTTTAATGTGTGACTTTAGATTTTTTACAAATGGCTGTAGAAAGTAATCGACAAAAGCTGAAATTCTTTCTGTGGGTGAGTTAAAACTAGCTACTATCGGTCTTCCTGGATTATTAGGTTTATGAATTTTTGGCAATAAGTAAAAATTTGGTGTTCTGATAGGGTTAGGAATTAAAGTGTTAATATCTTCATCTGATAATTTTTCAATGGTTTTTTGTTGTTCAATATATTTTTTTATTGTATTAGCAAAATTTTGATTCGGATCACTATATAATTTTTTATAGGAAGTTTCGTCTCTGAGTTGCCTCAAACCTTCAGCTACATAGTCTGTTTTATTAAGGATGACTGTAGTTGAACCTTTATCAGCTGGCAAAATGATGATATTGGTATCTTTGCTTAGATTGTTAAGAGCTGAAAGTTCATCAGATGTTAAGTTAGGTGTAGGTTTGAGGCTGTTTAAAAATGTTGGTTGTGTAACTTTGTTCATTAAAACTGTAATAAATATTTCTACAGGATGATTTTTTGGAAGAGAGGGTGGCTCTTTATTAGAATATTGTCGAAATTTTGCCAGTGCGTCATGTAATTTACTATTATTACCATTTTTGTCCCTTGAATGCCAAAACTCACGCCATCTCAAATTACGACAAAATTTTGCTATATCATTTCCAAAACTGAAATGGTCAACTTTGGGAGTTGGTGTGAAATTTAGCCCTTTAGATAAAACTGAATATTCATTATGGTTTATAATTTTTGAGGACAAGTTTTTTACGACAAGTCTATCGGTATTTATAGGAACCTGTGCAGCATTAGAATTTGTAACTGATGATATCAAATTTTCAATAATTGGGATTTCTAAAGGAACTTGTGTAGGTTCGGGATGCATATCTGCATGAGAATAATTGTTTATAAAATGACGATTAGCTGAGAATTTGTTTTGTGATGAATATAAGGGAATGTTTTCGTTATTGTTATAATTTGAAACAGGATTTGAATTATATCTTGTATAATTTTGTTGTGTAGAGTTGTTGATTTTGTGAAAAATTTGTATATTATGAAACTTATTTTCGTGTTTTAGCCTAATATTGTTTAAATCAATTACAGAACTGCTAACTATTTCACTAGCATATATATAATGCATTGGAGAATACATTTCTATCAAATCAACATAATATATAAGAGACCTTAAATGTTTATCTACCAAAACTTTGTATTCATTGTGTAAAACAAATGTAATCTCCATTGCATAATTAAACCTTAAAGTGTGGAAATTATATTGGATTTCTGGACTTATAGCTGAGAAAGGAAATTTAGGTATTAACCCTTTGGGACATATATGATTATTTAGACATTTTGACAGATATTCTACATGTCCTGTAAATTGTGATGCTTTACGAGAATGATAATTAACCTGATTTAACCAATAATTATATTCGTTCATAGTGATACATGTGATAGCAAAATAAGTAAGTAAAAAGTGTAAAATTGTTTATATTTTGATATTTTAAGTGTGTAAATTTTTTTAAATTATTTTCAATAATATATAAAATTAGATTCATGAAAAGTTACTTATCTGGGGTCCTGGTGGACCAGAAACATTTAAACGATAGTTAATGTCCTCTTTAAATACTTAGGGCAGCGGCACCTGTTTCCGCAATTGATAACCTATGATGTTCTTAGTTATTGCAGCCGAATTACTGTATGCCCTTGGATGTAATACGTATAGGAGGATGGTTTCTGTAACAGAAATGGATGTTAGTAACTTATTTTAGAAGAAATTATATGATTGAGAATATTTCGACACTAGTCGTATTCATCTCTATGACATTTCTGATAGAACAATTTTTTCAAAATTTAAATTTTAAAAAAACTGAACATAGAGAAATGGGTTAATAATATTTTGCAATATCGTTATAAATGCACTATAACCGACCTTGAAAAACATTATTAATAATGATTTTTAAATGAAAAATATTAATAAGCTTTTAATGAATATGTCTGAACAAATATAATTACTGTATTAATTTTGCCTATTCAGACCGGGACCCTTGCAAGCGCCTAAAATATTTATAAAAGCCAACTCCCAAGATTTAACGTCTCTTTCTTTAGCGTTATCGCCAAGGCACTTAATAATTTTTACTTTAAAACAATTATCAAAAGTTAAATTGTGTGCCTTAGCATGCAATGCTATTGGAAGTTGACTTTCATTGCCTACGCTGGCCCTGTGATTATTTAACCTAATGCTAAGAGGTGTAGTTGTTTCCCCAATATAAAATGCATTGCAGGTCTGGCAAAGTAATTGATATACAATATTTTTTGAAATGCAACTACTATTAAAAGGAACTCTGTAACTGTTGGGAGTGTTAGGACTAGTAAAATAAATGCTTCGATCTAATAAAGGACATGTTTTACAACGTGATCGACCGCAAGGCTGTAGGCCCAAATTTTTGTTAGTACTCAGATAATTTCGATTATTTTTATTAAGTATTGATTTTAAATTAGGAGGTTTTCGAAATGATAAAATTGGTGGTATATCTAATAAACCTTTGGTTGATGGGTCGTTAGCTATAATAGGGAATAAATCTGCTAAAATTGGTCGCAGTTTCTCAGTGCCAGGAAAATAAGTAGTACTTAGAAAGATTTTATTTTGATTTAAATTTGACACCAATTTAGGTTTAGGTGAAAATTTTGTTTCGGAATTTATTATATTTTTATCTAACAAAGAGGCAGGATAATTTCTTTCTATTAGTGATTTTTTAAGATTAGAAAGGTACTTATCTAGATTTTCTTTATTATTAATTAAACGGTGTCCGCGAATGGACATTGAATATGGAATTGACTTTTTGGTATGAAACGGATGACAGCTATCGAAATGTAGGTATTGCTCTTTGTTTGTAGGTTTTATATGAATTGCAGTTTTAATGGTGCCTTCGGATAGAGTTAGATCAACGTCTAAGAATGTAATTTGATTTTCTGATATAGTGTATGTAAAATCTAACGGTCCGAAATTATTTAAATCTGTAAGGAAGTCAGTGAGTGTGTCATGTCCATGTGGCCAAAACAATATAATATCATCAATAAACCTATACCACATTAGTGGTTGTAAATTTTGAGTAAGAAGAAATTTATTTTCTAATAACCCCATGAAAAGATTCGCATAAGAAGGAGCCATTCTTGTTCCCATTGCTGTACCTTTAATTTGGAGATAAAATTCATCCTCAAAAGAAAAAGCATTCTTAGTGAGGACGAATTCAGCCAACTTACAAAGAAAATTTGTAGAAGGAATTTGGGGGCTGGGCCTTTGATTAAGGTAATGGGAAATCGCTTCTAAGCCTAAATCATGGGGAATATTAGTATAAAGAGAGACAGCGTCAATTGTAACAAGTAATAAGTTGTCAGTCTTAGGAATTGTGGTATTTTTTAGAATCTCGATGAAATGGTAACTATCTTTAATGTGTGACTTTAGATTTTTTACAAATGGCTGTAGAAAGTAATCGACAAAAGCTGAAATTCTTTCTGTGGGTGAGTTAAAACTAGCTACTATCGGTCTTCCTGGATTATTAGGTTTATGAATTTTTGGCAATAAGTAAAAATTTGGTGTTCTGATAGGGTTAGGAATTAAAGTGTTAATATCTTCATCTGATAATTTTTCAATGGTTTTTTGTTGTTCAATATATTTTTTTATTGTATTAGCAAAATTTTGATTCGGATCACTATATAATTTTTTATAGGAAGTTTCGTCTCTGAGTTGCCTCAAACCTTCAGCTACATAGTCTGTTTTATTAAGGATGACTGTAGTTGAACCTTTATCAGCTGGCAAAATGATGATATTGGTATCTTTGCTTAGATTGTTAAGAGCTGAAAGTTCATCAGATGTTAAGTTAGGTGTAGGTTTGAGGCTGTTTAAAAATGTTGGTTGTGTAACTTTGTTCATTAAAACTGTAATAAATATTTCTACAGGATGATTTTTTGGAAGAGAGGGTGGCTCTTTATTAGAATATTGTCGAAATTTTGCCAGTGCGTCATGTAATTTACTATTATTACCATTTTTGTCCCTTGAATGCCAAAACTCACGCCATCTCAAATTACGACAAAATTTTGCTATATCATTTCCAAAACTGAAATGGTCAACTTTGGGAGTTGGTGTGAAATTTAGCCCTTTAGATAAAACTGAATATTCATTATGGTTTATAATTTTTGAGGACAAGTTTTTTACGACAAGTCTATCGGTATTTATAGGAACCTGTGCAGCATTAGAATTTGTAACTGATGATATCAAATTTTCAATAATTGGGATTTCTAAAGGAACTTGTGTAGGTTCGGGATGCATATCTGCATGAGAATAATTGTTTATAAAATGACGATTAGCTGAGAATTTGTTTTGTGATGAATATAAGGGAATGTTTTCGTTATTGTTATAATTTGAAACAGGATTTGAATTATATCTTGTATAATTTTGTTGTGTAGAGTTGTTGATTTTGTGAAAAATTTGTAAATTATGAAACTTATTTTCGTGTTTTAGCCTAATATTGTTTAAATCAATTACAGAACTGCTAACTATTTCACTAGCATATATATAATGCATTGGAGAATACATTTCTATCAAATCAACATAATATATAAGAGACCTTAAATGTTTATCTACCAAAACTTTGTATTCATTGTGTAAAACAAATGTAATCTCCATTGCATAATTAAACCTTAAAGTGTGGAAATTATATTGGATTTCTGGACTTATAGCTGAGAAAGGAAATTTAGGTATTAACCCTTTGGGACATATATGATTATTTAGACATTTTGACAGATATTCTACATGTCCTGTAAATTGTGATGCTTTACGAGAATGATAATTAACCTGATTTAACCAATAATTATATTCGTTCATAGTGATACATGTGATAGCAAAATAAGTAAGTAAAAAGTGTAAAATTGTTTATATTTTGATATTTTAAGTGTGTAATTTTTTTTAAATTATTTTCAATAATATATAAAATTAGATTCATGAAAAGTTACTTATCTGGGGTCCTGGTGGACCAGAAACATTTAAACGATAGTTAATGTCCTCTTTAAATACTTAGGGCAGCGGCACCTGTTTCCGCAATTGATAACCTATGATGTTCTTAGTTATTGCAGCCGAATTACTGTATGCCCTTGGATGTAATACGTATAGGAGGATGGTTTCTGTAACAGAAATGGATGTTAGTAACTTATTTTAGAAGAAATTATATGATTGAGAATATTTCGACACTAGTCGTATTCATCTCTATGACATTTCTGATAGAACAATTTTTTCAAAATTTAAATTTTAAAAAAACTGAACATAGAGAAATGGGTTAATAATATTTTGCAATATCGTTATAAATGCACTATAACCGACCTTGAAAAACATTATTAATAATGATTTTTAAATGAAAAATATTAATAAGCTTTTAATGAATATGTCTGAACAAATATAATTACTGTATTAATTTTGCCTATTCAGACCGGGACCCTTGCAAGCGCCTAAAATATTTATAAAAGCCAACTCCCAAGATTTAACGTCTCTTTCTTTAGCGTTATCGCCAAGGCACTTAATAATTTTTACTTTAAAACAATTATCAAAAGTTAAATTGTGTGCCTTAGCATGCAATGCTATTGGAAGTTGACTTTCATTGCCTACGCTGGCCCTGTGATTATTTAACCTAATGCTAAGAGGTGTAGTTTAACTTTTCATGAATCTAATTTTATATATATATATATATATATATATATATATATATATATATATATATATATATATATATATATATATATATAATATAATATATATATATATATATATATATATATATATATATATATATATATATATATATATATATATATATATATATATATATATATATATATATATATATATATATATATATATATATATATATATATATATATATATATATATATATATATATATATATATATATATATATATATATATATATATATATATATATATATATAGATATTTTAATTATTTTAATTTTAATATATAATAATTATTAATATTATTATTTTTTTTATTATTTTGTTTTTTTTTTTAATTTTAAACAATTGTCTAAACCGCAGAATAAAATCTACAAGGGCGAATCCCTTCTTTTGCAATATAGAGGTGATTGTCGCATCGTATTCATATGAGTTCCGCTCGTTTCACTGTAAATATTGCTATCCATAATGCAGGTCGGCAGATAGTTTAGTATTGAACGCAACTGAACTGATTGACTAGTGATTAACGACTTTAGGGATTCGCAGCAAGCGGTTTTCTAACAACGTAATGCTAACACTTTTTAAATAATAAAAGTTATACAGTTACTAAATTAAACTAAAAAGTTAGATACATACTTAAATTTTATAATAGCAGCCGTAAAAATAATTATATTAAAAGAAATTAAAAAGTATACATTTATAATATAAATGGATATATGACTTAATAGATATAAAAATTATTAAATTAATAGATAGTCAGATAGTCAGATAGTCAAATAAAACATATAAAAAATTAAAAATTAAAATGTTTAGGGCACTTCTAATACATTAAAATTCAATATGGAAAAATAGCGATTCAACCCCTTTTAAACCCATGTTTAGAAGCCAAGTATGGATTTGTTTCTTGAAAATAATGATGCTATTTACAGATTTAATATAGTTTTCAACTGTATTGTAGAGTAGACTTGTGAAATATTAGGTAAAATATTTCGTAATACTCCGTTAAAACCCTATCTAATTGTAATATTTATATAATATTTTAACCATAATAAAAACTCCTTATAGGAAATAACTACCTAAATGAAAAAAGCAAAATGTCAGGCTTGTGGAAAATCGAGGTAAGATAGCTTTTAACGAAGAAAGAAGAAACGGATGCAAATCAGTATTCAGTGGGATACTGTATCCGAGGTACAGTTGGGCGGTGTTGACTACAACGGCCGAACCCGTCACCTCAGGCTGGTATAACGATATGTTATCTTTCTTTCAGAAGTAGGATGAACGTAGAAGACTTAGAGGCAATGGACAATCCACTATCTAGCACCGCCAACAAACCCGCAAGAGATCAACGGGTAGTTAACCCAGCGAGCAGACCAAGCGCACTCGCTACCAGTTATGTCCAGATTTGTCCGGCCTCCCGATTGCTTACAGGTTTGAAGTCGCTTGCGCGATCCTCTTCTTAGTGTAGCGGTGATCGGTGTATACCGAATTTATCGCGGACCACGGCATCCTTTACCCGGTTTTCACCCGTTATTGGGTAGCCAGAAGTAAACAACCGGCCCCGCTCTATAGGAAACAATATTGTTTCCAGACTCCTCCGGCTGTCAGTCGGAATGCACAATCGATTGGCTGACGCCGCCCGGTGCGAAAACCGTCCTGGACTGCCCGTAGGTTGAAACTGGCCCACAGAGTCCTACCCGGATTCGCACTTCTGCCTGGAGGTCTCCGGATAGGTATTGACCCGTGAGTTTGGCCGACCCTAAACGCATAGGATTCAGTGGCCTAATTGCAACAGGGCCTATTAGCTCCAATCCGAGGTACAGATCACATAAATAGGCTAACCTAATTATGCACGAGTTTTCAAAGTAACTTAATCGAGCTGCTATAGAACCGTTATAATAAATACCCCTGATAAGGATAATAAACCTACGGCCAAAATTAAACGTTTCTTCTTCGTTACGTGTAACATATTTAAGCGCGTAGTCTCTAATGCCGCCAACTCGAGTACTTGAATAAAAGATACGATCATACGTATTCCCCAATGTGGGAGTAAAGATCACACCGAGATTAAATAGTTTGGAGACGACAAAAGTTGGAGTGGTGGTGCTAGGCTAGGGTGACCATGCACGGAAACATCAGCAGACACAAAAATAATAACTTATTTTCAAATTAAGTATAAAATGAAATGATACACTAAATCGGAACTTCGTAGTAAGATAAAATCAGCGAGTCCATACTAAAAATAGGAAATTTAGTTTCGACATGCAAAAATTGAGATGATTTTCATTCTGCAGAGTTTTTATAATTTTCGTTTAATATCACATTCATTATTTAATATCCCATTCATTATTTAATATTACATTCAACTTAATTTATAATTCTATGTATTTCGGATTTCAATCCAAGTGTATTGCAATGTCTATTACAACATTTAAAAAAAAGAACAATATTAGATTTTGAAAAATTCGTATCGTTTTGTTCAGCAAAACAAAAATATCACAAGTATGCTTTATATTTGTAAACAATACCATTCGATTTATATTTGTGTTTTTTTTAAACATATAATTATATATTTTCTTAATTTTTGCAGTGCTTTGATTCTTAGTGGAATTGAGTCTGCCAAACGAATAGGATTTTCTGGTGTGATCAGCCGTTTCCAAGCCTGGGATCACCCAGTCTTGGTACCGGCTAAATGCAACTAAATGGAGACGCAATGCAATCCATGTAACTAAATGGAGATGATCGAAGCCATCAGGCTTCGATCATCTCCATTTAGTTGCATGGATTGCAACCTGACACCAACACTTTCAGTCTTGATCAGGAATTTTATATTGGACTAAAGTCAGGACTATTTCCCAGCCACGACAGAATAGTGATATGATAATTACTGAACCATTCCATGGTACTTTTAATTATTTGATATTACGCTCCATCCTGCTGAAAGTTATAGCACTCATCAGCCTTCAAACAAATCCCCAATAATCGGTACAATTTTCGTCCCCAGCATTTCTTTTTGGTATTTTTGTGCGCCAGTATTGCTATCTATGACATACCCAACATTTTGTCTGGTCATGAAAGCCCACGCTCACGGGATGCTTCTTAGTGGCACACAGTGATCCACTCAGGGAAAAGATCTTCACTAAGTCGGCGACGAACAAACTTCGCTTCGTCACTGTTAAAATACTAATTTTGATCTCGGCGCTCCAAATAACTTTCCCGCCGTCTTCCTGCATCCACCCCTTGTGCTTCAAAGACCAATCAATTCCTTTTTGACTCTGTCGGTTGAGGTGCGGCTTCTTTCTTGGTACCCTCGCTCGCAGGCCGTTGTCACAAAGTTTTTACTAATGTTTCCGTCAGCGATTCATACGCCAGGGGTTTTTTTCAGAATGTTACTGATAACGTAAAAGTATGAGAAAAGTTAAAAGGAGCGGTTCAAAGATACATTAACCAAGTGAACACAGAGCTGAAATTCAAAGATTCTGGCAAGACGCACAAGATTCTAGACATAAGCGGCAAAGAGGCAGTTTCCACTCATATAATACATTTTTGTTTAGCAAAGAATAAATGCGAATGTCGGATTGCGTGAAAACTGCTTTGCGGTAACAGGCGGTTCACACGTAATACCAACAGGTAGGCACGCAGCAATCGGCGTAAGCAGCAACGATCGTCGATAAAAGCGTTTTTAGGTACAAATATGGGTATTGTTTATATCTAAAGAGCTGTAACTTTCTCCAAACAATATTTTTGTGAAATCACCAAAGCGAGGTATGAGAGCCCTGAAAAGTGCGTTGTAATGACATATGGGCAGCCGTACCTTGCAATGCCCTATGTCCGTTTCATCGTGAATAAGCAGGAAAGAGAGTAGGAAGTAATATGGATCGCTGACAACATATATTTAATGTGTATATTTGTATTAGGTATATATTAGAGTAATAAAGTCTAATAAATAATAAATACAAATAATAGCAATTCGCATTTTTTTTATCTATGAAGTTAATACCTATTGTTTTATACAGTAACTGAATGTGAATGATTTAAAAAATTAAAACCTCTTTGACCTAAGAAAAATGAAATTTTCAGCAATATCTAAATATAATAGTTATATTTTATGGTCACCCCAGTTTACTTGGCGGTCGACGCGTCTGCGGGAGCGGTAGCCGCAAAAGAGAAAGAGCGAGAGAGAGAGAGCGAGCTAACAGCAGTGCTAGTTGCCCCCGAGGAAGCCAAAGCTGATTCCATTCCGAGAGCAACAGTGGATTAATCGCGTTAGCAGTTCCTAGTTGGGACAATGACAACTTTATCCGCAGCGGAAACCGCTGGCGATATTTATCGGCAAAGCCGGAGCGATTAGGCGGTTCAGACTTTGCGAGACGCGAGACGAGGACGGATACAACTTTTGCCCACTTTCATTATCTACACACGGAGAAAATATGTTTTTTCGATATATACTTATAAACTCTTTTCATATGGAAAGTGAAATCGAGTAAATATGAGTTTGACCTCACGCTGAAGATTCCATGACATATGCTGATGTTAAAACCGATTTCGTGTATCATTTTTTTTTCAAAAACATGCTTTACTTGCCATTAGGGATTTCCCGTGGAAATCTCTCGGCTCCATCATCAGACCCTCGTCATCATTTGTAATGGAATGTGCTCATGACTTCAAACAAACGAGCCCAAACTCGAATACCTTAGCACTTTTAATCAGGGAGTTACAGTGGCAATCATCCATATTCAGACACTCGTCATTATTTGTAATGGAAAGTACTCAAGACAATAAAACAAACTCGACTGTCTTAGCACTTTCCATCAGGGAGTTCCAGTGGCAATCTTCCGGCTCCATATTCAGATACTCGTCATGATATGTAATGGAAAGTACTCAAGACAACAAAACAAACTCGACTGTCTTAGCATTTTCCATCAGGGAGTACCAGTGGCCATCTTCCGGCTCCATAGATACTCGTCATCATATGTAATGGAAAGCACTCAAGACAACAAAACAAACTTGACTGTCTTAGAACATTCCATCAGGAAGTTCCATTGGCAATCTTCCGGCTCCATATTCAGACACTCATCATAATGTGTAATGGAAAGTACTCAAGACAACAAAACAAACTTGACTGTCTTAGCACTTTCCATCAGGGAGTTCCAGTGGCAATCCTCCGGCTCCATCTTCAGATCCTCGTTATCACGTGTAATGGAAAGTACTCATGACAACAAAACATACTAGCACAAACTCGAATGCTACCAATTGCCGTCAGCAAGTCCCAGTCCCTACATCCCGGCTTTATCATCAAATCAACTTGATGGTACCATAATATTGCATTGTCGCGGAACTTACATAAGTATAACAAAATACAATGTGCGGTTTCGTACCCAGGTTGTAACACTTTGTGACATATACCAATCGAAAGCTTACTAAATATGTGAGATTTTATTATATAGTAGCTATGTTGTAATCAGTGTCTGAACGAAGTTATAGCGTCTTGAAATAAACAATTATTGAAATATATTTTTTTTTCAATTTTCGATTTGCAAACTAAAAATGCATTTTGTTTAAATAATTCAGTTATTTTTTTCCAGTTATAGGGTAAACTACACGTCTTAAACTACACGTCGTGTAGGTGAAACTACACGTCTTTCGACGTATGTATTAGCTCGCATGAGAGCCTCGCATCATTTTTCGGCACATCAAAGGAAAGTACCTACTTAAGATATTCTTTTGTACGTTAGTACTATTTCCCTATTCTGCGGTCGCGCTATATTCTATTATGGGAGAAGAATTAAGGTAAATGTAATCCTAAGTAAAAGAGAAATAGATGATCAGTTTAAGGGTATCGGGATTGACTACTTGTTTATTTTATTTATTTAAATTTTTTTTTAACTTCCATTTTAATCCTATTCTGAACACTTCATTTTATAGACAATTTACTTACTGATTATGTAAAATGATTTAGGAATTATTGCTTTTATTTTTATATTTTTACTCTGATTATTATTTGATGCTTTCCAAATTGGACTCCTTGATTATTATTATTATTATTGATTTTTTTTATTTAAAGATTTATACTTTTTTTTATTTTTGGATTTGGTATTTCTATTTTTGATATTTCTAAATGATCTTTTTAATATTTAGACAATGTAATGGTTGATTTTCTATAGTTTATTGACTTTCAGATTTCTCACGTGATTTAATCTTATTTTTGCCAGATATATGATATGTTTAAAATACGAATATTATAAAAAATGAATTTATTAATTGTAAGTTCTATACCCTTACCGGGTTTTTTGGAATAAATAAACTTTGAACTTTGAATTTGAACTTATCAGTAAATTGATATTTTATTTTAACACTTTTATACACAACCACAATAAAATAATTATTATAAGAAATTGCTTGTTACACGCTGGGTACACTTTACATATATACCTATTGTCTATGGAATAGAGATAAATGGAACCGCTGTTCCCTGCCCAGTGGCAAGAAGACAGTTTTATATTTAGCATAGGCTATTTTTATAGGCTAGGCTAGCATAGGCGCAGGATAATAAAAAAAAACGAGCGTAAATTACTATCAACGCGGGTAAAGCCGCGTGCATAGTTGGTATACTTATAAGGATCCACAGACAGCCTTAAAAATATTTAGTTTTTTATTCAAAAACCCATGGTTCGAGAGAATGGTGGAGATAATGTGTTGAAAACCCTTTAAATATTGTTATTTCTTTTTAAAAAACCCGTTAAGGATTTATTAAATTTTAAAACTTACAAAATAGGGGAACATAGGGTTTGCGGTGAAGAATGGCAATTGTTGATACATCAAACTGGCAATTTAAATAACATGTATGTATGTCAAGATTTGGGAAAATTGGTATTTTGGTAATTTTGTAAAAATTGTCCCTGTGGTCCAACTGCACAAAAACAACTTTTTCCAATATATGTTTTTTTTAACTCAGAAACCATACTTACTAAAAACGCACTAAAAGGAAAAAACTCATTTAAAAATTCGCCAATAATATTTTATTTATTTATTTAAAATCACCACAGTTATATATTTTCATCATCAGTACACAGTATATTTTTATAATCAAAACGGTATATTTTAACCTTTTCTATTTGAGCTAACCATTCTTGGTTAGACGCTTACAAATGCCTAAAATGGTATCTAATCAATATTGGTTAGGGCGCTCCGCGCTGTGCTAACTTTGTAATATTTATTCATTATTATCTTAATTGTTTTACGAGATAATGTTATAAATGTATTATATTTCAAATTTCAATGCGATCATTTTACAGTTATTCTTTTTACGATCCGTATAGTAGTTTAAAAGTTATGGTCGTTTTTTCTCAAGGCCATCGACTTTACGCGCAAAACTGTCCCGGGCAGGTGACACTAAATTTTTACCCCGCGATATTTTACCCCGCGATATATAACAATATAGTTTGCTGTTATTACTATGCTGATGTTCCAATAACTATTATTTATAAATCATTCGTTTTCGATAATTTATAAAATGATTGGACACGTATGTTCCACGGTCCTTAAAGGGTTAAACATGTTAAAGTAAGCTCGGAATAACGAATTTGACACCAGCTCCAAATGTTAATTTGGATTTCAATTATTAGAATAGCATCATTCACCCAATCCTTGGCTTAAACGAAAGCGTGTGACCTTTTACTTATGACATAAATGGAAAAAGGGGTGAAAAATAATAAAATAAGGCGTATGTTGATAGAGGGTCGTAAATTTGCCGTAAAAAGCGTCGCCGTTTGGGATGAGTGGATGAATGCGATTGACATTTCAATGTCTTATAAAATACGTCAACCTTTACACCGAAGCCATCTATCTACTTACACAGATTGCCCTCAGTCACTGGCAGCGCGCAACGCTAAGGACGCTCGCTCTACTAAAAAAACACGAGGCGAAAGCCGCTTTATAATATGTTCATTTATATTCGGTAGCTCCACGAGAGCGGCAAAATTGAGGAAAAACCTACTAGGTTGTTTTTCGGAGGGGATAGGGGTTTTTTATGAGTGGGTTAGTGATCTATTTCAGTCTGACCCCGAGCGATGGTGTCTCTTCATATTTTTTTTAACAATTATGTGTGTGGCATCACGCAGCACGCCCGAGGACAAAATATTTTAAAATGAAAAATCTGTCCCTGTTACTGTTAATTAACTTGTTTTAAATTATAATGTCGTATATTTAAAATAGGATAAAATAAAAGAAGAAAAAGAAATGCCGTTAAATAATTTAAAAAGAATGAGCGTCAGCGCGTTTTGTAGAGGATTCATTTTATTTATTCGTTACATATACATTCAAACGCAATAGCACAAAAGAAATATAATGTACAACCCAGAAAATACCGCTATATGCTTCTAAATTTAGGCATACATCTGTCTGTGCCCAGGCCAAATTGTGCATAAATTATATGTTAAAGTTTGTATTCCTAATGTGCCAAGTAAAGTGAAACCGAGCCCGCCTTGCTGCTCCTTTGATAAGGCGAGCTCACTTCCTGAGCCTTATTGGAGTGCTACGGTTGTCATTTTTTTTAATTATATATATATTACCTAATAATTTTATCCGCAGATCGCATCAAACATATGCGATACCGCCCTGTTGCCCTTCCGACGGCTGCCGTGCGCATTCCTACAATCTTCGTTTTTATTATTGTAAATATTGCCCAGCATATGAAGGTAGGCAAATAATTACGTATCCGACCCGAAGTCTTCACAGATTGACGATTTTCATAACTGGCATTATTATATCGAATATGAAATTAATCATGCGAATATTTTCTTTCTTATAAAAGTAGTTTTATAAGTATAAATAAGCCTAAAAAAATACGGAGGATATGCGGATACTAAATTTTCTTTAAAATTTCTGCATATAAGCTTCATTGCGCGACTGGAGTTTATCATTAAAGTGCGATTGTCATTGAATATATTTGTAAAATATGCAAAGAAGGTAATATATATATTTTTAATTGTATGTCATTTGTATATGGCTGCAACATACCTATTATAACATTATAATTTCATCCTATAATATTCGATTCGAATCGAACATACTGTTGCCATCTATCGATTGGCCCTCGAAATACGTCGTTGAAACAGCCATCTGCCCCACATCACATCTGTCATTTCAGTTTGTACGTCATTTCTACATTCGTCGTTCTAGACTCCGGTATCGGCGGGTTCAAAAACACAGCTTTCTATCCCTTTCTTGCATGCGTGCGATAGAGACGCTAGCAATTCTCGCTGCGCAGTTTTCCATCCAAGACTCCGGGATAAGCGACAAAAAACCCAGCTCTCTATTTCTTTCTCGCGGGCGTGCAAAAGAGACGCGCGCAGTACTCGCTGGGCAATTTTTGATCCACGTCACTAAGGCTTCGTTTCAAAATGAAATCTTTACTGACATTAAAAGTAACGGTTTTTGTTAAAATTAAATTGTACTATCCATGTAATACAACAGGTAGAGGTCGGGTAAGCGACTTCGGACCCGTAACCAGTTGGGAGGACGGAGGTATCCTGAAAGTTAATTCCAGACGGAGATATCTTGTCAAAACTGGTAGTTAGGAGGTGAGGCCGTCCGCTGGTTACCTTTCCCGGTGCCTCGCCGTAAGGCGTCGGTCTCTAACGGGTTGCTGGTGAACTAGACAGTAGATTGTCTTGTGCCCAAGTCTTCTACGCTCATCCCACGGCTAAAAGAACGATCTATATCGTTATACCAGCCTGGGGTGACGGGTTCACCCGTTATAGTCTACACCGCACTATTGTAATATCCATGTGATACCGGAGGCTTTAAATGAAATCGATTATTAACTCTGATAAACTTCAAAAACTACAAATAAAAATTATTCTTACAAAAAAAACTAATCAGGGGTAGGTTTCAAAAATAAAGTCACTATTCGTTTTTCTCGGCGATAGATTTCCATACAAAAATACACAAATCCCCTAAATAGATTCCGTTTTATTCATTTGCTCCTTCCTCGAGATGCATACATGTACAGTAGGGTGGATCGTTTTTTTTTCCTTTAGAATTTTTAAATGTCATTGCGGAAAGGATGTTGTAGGGTTCTCGAGTTATCTCTAGATATGTGATCTATATAAGTTCTCAAGTTATTTCTGACTCTACTTTTCCCCTGAGTCAAAACCTTGCCAAAAGACTGTCTCAAAGACAATGAAGCCATAATAAAATCCGATGGTTTTTGTTCTTATGTAAACAGCATTAAATTTAGTTATGATAAAAGACAGTTGTGATAAAACACGCCCCGGTAGCATAGTGGTTAGTTTGCCTGTGGATAGTTTGCCATTGTAAGGTTCCGGCTCAATTCCCGGCTGGGTGACCATTTCCCGTCGCATTGACGGAATTGCATCCCGACCATTAACGGAATTGCATTTTAATTCTGTCGATCGAATGCAATAACAAGACAGACCCTTAACAAATGCTACACGCACATATACATATAAACACTTCATAGTAAGGTTGTTTATAAGAGATTGTAGTATGACAATAAACCCGCCCATTGTGAAATTTCACAACAAAGAAAAAAAAGGTAATAAAGTCGATCGCGGGCTGCTGCCTAAGTTTGTCTTATGGTAGTACAGGGCTGCGCAGGGCTGCGTAGAATAATCTACGTAAAATAATTTTATTGTCAATCCGGCAATATGCCTTCGTATTTTTTAAACATAAATAAATGTATACTAAATTATATGAGAATTAGGATGTCAGCTATCATAATATCGTTATGTTTAAAATTTTACAAATTTTACTTATTATCACCATCAAAAATAAACTCGGAATTTTCAAACTCCCTTTTACCATAAATTGGGTTCCTTACCAAATTATTTATAATTATCTTTTTAAATTGGTCCTCGCCAAGGCTTTTCATTTGCTCTGGAATCTTATTATTGAAGGACAAATTTTGGTCAGTAAAATTGCACTTTGGTCACATGCACTTTTTTCAATAAAATTTGTTTTTCCTGTGTTTAAATTACTTTACCACAAAATTTCCTGTTTCTTTGCGCAACCCTGTATATCAGCGCCAGACAGTCAGAGAGAGCGTTTTTGATTTGTTTGTTGAGTGTTTCGGCTCAGTTTACGAACAGGTGCTGCCAGAGGGTGAGTTCAGACGGTTAAGGCGGCGCGGGGGCTGCTATCAACGCACAGTCAACGGTACAGCCGTCACCCACCGCGACCACGTCTCTGGAGCCACCTTTGGTAATTTGAGCTTTTACATAAGATGTAAAACTCCATACAAGAAAAAAACGGCTGGATTTAGCAGCTGTTGCCAACTTCACGACACTAAATTCACTTACTCACTCACTCAAGTAACCGTCCATTAGGGAGAATTTCTGACCAACGACAATATCAGTATCGTCAATTTTTATAAGATATCCGCCAGTAAAAAATATAATTTACTTTAATTATAATATAATTTACATTAAAAAATATAATAAACTTTTTTTTTTGTATATATCGTTTTATTATTTTCCAGACATTCTAAATGAAACTGCATTACATTAAAAAAAAAACATAATTTGCATCGATTTTATACTTGGTGATATGTATATAGATCGACGTGAATGATATATATGTCGACAGTACCTGTTACTACTAGATGACAATTTACGATATGAACAAAGCGTAAAGTTTATTAAGGTAGTCAATCGTCTCCCTTCGGGTTTGCATTTTTTATTTTTAATGACGAACTAATAATGTCTTCAAACACTGTAGACGTAATATAGTCAACATTTTAACACTTCTCTGACGATTACAACGAGTGTTTTATTTATTTAAACCCGCAATTACCTTTTTTCCCGCAATTCACCGCAAAACGGAAAGTTTATTTGAAGGTAGTCAATCGTCTCTTTTCGGGTTTGCATTTTTTATTTTTAATGTCAAACTAATAATGTCTTCAAACACTGTAGAATTAATATAGTCAACATTTTAACACTTCTCCGACGATTACAACGGATGTTTTATATTTTTAAACCCGCAAATACCTTTGTTCTTGGAGTAATATCAGAAAAATTATATAAGAAATTCAATATACAATATGTACATCGGAAAACTGATTAGACGTAAATATTTGATAATTCCACCATTTCATTGAAAAATACACTTTATTGGATTTGTCCTTTAAGTTTCTTTTATGAATTTTAGTATATAGTATACGCAGAAAATCGGTTTCATAATAGTTACACCATAGCTTCCAATTGAAATAGTTATTTGAAATAATATTTAAAAAAATAAATTTCAAAGCAAAAATTACTACCACCAAAACGTACTAAAATATGCCCTATTTCCTGTTTCCCGTACAAATTTTCTGACATTGCTCATAATACTGTTGGTTATTCAATAGGAAGGAGTGATGGTTATGTATAAGAATTAATACATCGTTAAATTTCAAGAGCTTTGCAACTTTTCATCAGGGAGTGTAAAGCAAAAAATTGGAAACCTCCCCGGAAGTCGTTAACAACAAAGTTTCGCGTCTGTGGAGTTGCGCCTCGTCGTTGACCGGGTATTGCGACCAGGCGTGACTAAGCAAAAGAGCAAACACATTCTGTGGAAGTAGACACTGCCGCATTGCCGACGGGAATCAATGTTTTCGATACTACTTAGTGAGGTAAATATTTCAGTATTTTATGACGTATAAGATTGCAATATTGAAGTATAAAATTATAGGATTTCCGAAATTCTAACAAAAACAAAATTATCGTATGATAAACAGATTAAAATGAATGATGCGGCTCGCTGATTCTCAATCGATGGCAATTTTGCAATAAATTCGCGTCTTTGTTCTAACTACCGACCGGTCCTAAGGCCGCATATTCCTTTATTTCAACCTGCCAACAAACGAATTCTATCAAAGGACGCCATATTGTTTTATCGTTTTACTTATCCGCAGCAGAATCCAGAATACAAAAGAATTAGATCTATGTATTATTATAAAGGATATTTTTAAAAAGTAATAAAATATTTTATCCTATTCTCTTATTTTATATTCTATTACATTCTATTCTATTCTCTAAGTTTATACTATGTCCTCTTATGTTCTGTGCTATTCTATATATCTTGGTTGTATATAGAAAACTGCCTATAGAAAATATAAAACTGCTCAAAATTTCATACATCGTATCGAATGTATGGAAGTTTCTACAGCCGCTGACTACCTAATGACTTTCTAGTAGACATACAAAGCAAAGTCATTGTGAGGGTTAAAATAGCCTGCATAATAAGTAATATCTGCTATAATACGTGCTAAAAAAGAGAGCTTCCAGTACCAAAATAAATAATGATATATTAAAGACGTTTTTTTTTCTCGTCCAATACTCTTTCTAGCTGCAGACATCTGTCTTCCTATCCTCGAATCAATATTCTTCAATTTACAGTTGCTTCGATTATCTAGTTCATTCTAAATAATTCAACCTAATTATATGGGATGTATGTTTTTTGTTAGGTTTAATTAATCTATATAGTCAAAAGGTTTCAATTTAATATCCCTCTTTCTCGTTACCCCAGTAAAAAATCCGAGTGAAATGACACTTAATAAAATTTTATTTGGTCAACAATAGTAACCATTTATAGATCCTATTTATGACAATTATATTTTATCACTGAATAATTAATTTGGCTAGTGTTTGGTTCTCATTCGAGATACAAATGGCTCTAATTTATTTCAGGTTTGCGACCACGAAATAAGGATATTTTTGTAAAATCGTCACTTTCAATTATACCATTTTATCTCAAAATCTAACGAATTTTGAAAAAAACATTAGAATATGGTCTATGTAATAATAACTATAGATTTTTAAAATAATTTGTCTAATTTCCTAATATTGAGAGGGGAAATTAAAAGTAGTATTAAAATAAATGTTGAATTTGGGTGAATTATATTAAATATATTTATTTTATATATGCAATAATATATCCGATTATCAACATATCAAACAGTTTTGACAAAAAAACATATTTTTGATACGCAGTGTGTCCAAAGCGCCTGTACTAGAAAGTGGAGGGCCATTTCGGCGTTTGTATAAAATCAAGGTTAAATTGTTTTTCCCCCTTATTTGTCGAGAAAAAATATAATATATTGAAGATTTCAGCCGACAAGCGATCACTAGAGAGCTCGCCTACCAATGTAGACCCAAAATAAAATAAATTGTGACCTTCCAAAAGTTGGTAGCATGACGCGTCAACGCGTCATTATACTTGAGGGGATTCGAATCATTAACGCAATGACGCGCCTGATAGGTTAAACTGGATAGGTTAAACCCTGGATACTAACTGGATGTAATATGGTTACAAAGTGGATAGATTCAAGACGCATCGCCATAATGAAATCCCGCCTCCCACGCGGCCGTCCGTGCCCAAAGCTGAGTTCACAATACAGTCGGTCACGTCTCGCAGTACCAATTACATTTATAGTAAATAAATATAATACAAACAACAAGCATTGCTTACAATCCAATGAGGAAGTTATGACTTTTATTAAAAAGAAGTTATGTAATTAATAAGAAGTTATTTACTTCAACTTAAATTGTAAAATGAAGACACTAACTTTTCGTCTTTTATCTATAAGTGGACTTTGGAGCTGACACACGAATGTACTTATAATGTTATGTAATCATTCTTTCAACCGTGGGGTGAACTTACACTGAGAAAAAAAAACGTTGTTATACACTGAAATATGCATGTTTCAACAAGGATTACGTATATACCTCGAACTCTGGTCCATACGTATAAATTAACATGACGCGTAACGGCGTTAGCGTGGCAATAGTTACCGTGCCGTAATGTTAAAACGTAACGTAATTTCATTACGTCGCAACCTCGGGATCTCGCTTTTAACATGACAGCATGTAGTAGGACACGTACGGATAAAGTCGGACACATAAATCATGTTGTAACTACAGTATACGGTTATTTTCCTACTAACCGTACGAAAAATAATGTACATACCTATAATCGAATAATGGAGTTTCAAAAAAAAATATAATTCTACAAAATTGCGATTGAAAAATCGTTATTATGTATAAGGCCGTAATAACATAATGCCAATGTGAAAATCAATCCAATATTTTTCTCGGTGTATTGACTTTTGACAATACGCCAGTGAGCTCTCGGCCCGCACACGGTGGTGGCATAGTGGTTAGGTCGCCTGATCTTACATTGTAAGATCGATTCCCGGCTGGGTCACCATTTTCCTTTGGGATTAAATTAACGGAATTGCATTTTCAATTCTGTCGATGTAATGCAATAACAAGACACACACTTACACACATGTTACACGCACACATACATATAACACAACATAGTAGGGTTGGTTGTAAGAGATTGTCATATGACAATAAACCCGCCCATTGTGACATTTCACAATAAAGATTATAAACAAACAAACAAACAAGCTCCAACGCCTGACCAAGAGGCACTGGGATGTTAACAAAGCGGGCCGATCTCGCATACTCATTACCAGATTTTTACAGATGTATCCGTTCACCGGCCTGGTTACGATTTCGAGGTAGCTTGCGCAGTCTCTGCCTCACGTAAGCGATATTTCAGTTTGAATATATCGCGAACCGATGCGCGTTTGATTACTCGGGATCCGTTGACCGGATACGGATCGTTTGAAGGATAGATGACGTAAGATAGACAATAACCCCGCTGTCATAGGAAACTTACATCTCCAGACCCCTTAGTTATTCGTTGGAATGCGTAAGCGTCTGACACAACCTGCTTTGTAAGCCGCCCGGGGTATTCTCTCGAAACCGCGATCTATTGATTTAAACCGCCTCCGTCTGCAGGATTACAGCCGTGGCAGAAGCACACAGCCGCCCTGACAGGTTAAGTCCCTCTACGAGGATGCTACCATATAGGAGTTGATTCTGACATGGGCAACCCAGATGAAATAAAGTTTGGCTAACAACGCACAAGCTCTTTATAACCATTGGAAACCTATCCAAAAGTACAACTGGAGTTGTCAACCATAACGGGCTAACTCGTCACCTCAGGAATTTTTAACGACATTAGATCGTTCTGCCTCCCGTGAGGTGAGCGTAAAAGACTTGGAGGAAAACAGTCCACTTTCCAGTTACGCCACTCGCCCATAAGAAGCCAACGCCTTACCGCAAGATAATCAGGTTAATCAACAGGCGAGCCGACACTCGCGCCCTTATTTCCAGTTGCAACCAGATTACTCCGGTCTCACGACTGGTTACAGGTTCGAGGTTGCTTGCACGGTGCTCTTCCTTACGTAGCGGCGAGACGTTATCTACAGATCCTATGGCAGATCACGGCATCTTTTGCCCGGCTGTTCACACGGTATCGGGTAGCCGATTGGTCGTTTCAAGAGCAGCTTCCGTAAGGTTAACAACTCTCCTACGCTCTATAGGAAATACTACAGTTTACATACTCCCCCGGCTATCAGTCGGAATGAAAAATCGATTGGCTGCCGCAGCACTGTGCGCAAACCATTCAGGAGCGCCCAAAGGTTGACTCCTAGGGGAAATTTCCCGTAGTCCAGTGTCCTACCCGGGCTCGCGCTTCTGTGTGGAGGCTGCTGAATGGGCGTTGACCCGTGCTTTTGGCCGAACCTACACATCGGTCTTAGACCGAACAGGTCCTTCTACGAGAATGCTACCAGATAGAGTTCTGAGTTCTGATTCTGAGTTCGGCAAGCCAGATGACATAGAGTTTAGCTAACACCACCCAAGCTCCTCGGAACCATTAAAAACATTAGAACCATTAGAACCTATGTATTGGTGTTGGGTATAAACATAATTTATTTTCTAGTAATGTATGAGTATATAATGGGATAATTTAGTGTGTGTGTATTATACAAATGTGAATGATTATTTTACATATAATAGAACCGAACGACATACCAGTCAGCTCGCGGAAAGGCAATATCATAAGTAAAATATCAGAACTCCTAGAGGTACGGGCGTTTCTCGCCCAGTTAGGTATGCGATGAGCTAATGGCTATGGGTTTAATTAGTTTTTCCTTCTCGATTTCTAACAATGTATGCCGAATATCACATAGCCCTTCCGCAGTAATCTTATTTTTTGGAATAAATAAAAACAAATAAATAAATTTGGAAGTGCATTATATAAATAAATAAATATATTAATTTAAATACCGCGAAACAAACCTATAGAAATGTATGGCACATCCCTATAGAAAGTCATTTGCCGCCACAAAATCGCATGGTGGGCATCCCGCAGAGTCCCGGGGCGGGCGCGTCGCGGCGCCGCCGTCCGCCGCCCGCCCAACTTCGCGACTGCACTCTCGTTAAACGCTCATTAGCAAACCGGACCGAAGAAACTTGCCTTTCGCGGTTTTTTCCTCGCTCCTTTGCTTCCACACTTCCGCCACTGATTTTCTTTGTGGCTGTGCCGCTTCGCGAGGGCTGTTTTTTGCCCACTCATGACGAATCCTTAGATTAAAAATTTCTCATCGTTTTTTAAACGCTTCACCAGTCATTAGGGAGTCAAGAGGAATTACTCATTATCACCGTAGCAAGAATACCTTCTTACTTTTCGCGACAATGAGGACTTTATTTTGTAATAAATTAATATTTATAAAAAAACACTAAAAAAACGCTTTTGGGCTATAATACGATATTCCATCATGGAATGCCAGTGCCTATCTTCCGGCTTCATCATCAGACCTTGAAACCTAATAGTGGTCAAAGTTCATTCCAAGACTTTTCTAACAAGTCCAAACACAGCTATGATACGATGTTCCATCATGAAGTTCCAGTTCATATCTTCCGACTCCATCATCAGAACAGTTCGACAGTACCATATTATTGTATTGTCATCAGAACTACATACAGCTGCCAATTTTCATGACGCTACGATCCTTGGAAGATGGTAAAATTAGTTACCTTAGATTCCATTACTTAGTTACATACAGGTCGACCTAATAAAAGCGTGTTAAAAAAAACAGTTTGGTTCGTTTCTAGAAAGAAAGAAAATCTAGAAGAGCGTAATGAAAAAATATTCTGTATTGTTTTCAAATAGTTTAGGTCACATGCTGGCCACTATTTTTATAATAATTTGAAGCGTAAACTAGCTATGAAATCAAATTCGCTCTTCGAAACATATTGGGTCCTGACCTGTGTTATTACTGTTTTTTTACATTAGCCATTTTGAACTTGGATAACTTAGGTTTGAGTTATAATTTCAAATTCAAATAAATTTTAATCCAAGGCCATGTAATTTTTTTTAAGAAACAGCTGTTTATTTGCTTCACCGTCGTTTGTTTTTGCTTAAATATTTACGTTTCCGCAACCATGGTAAAGTTGAAAATTTGCATTATTTTTAAATATGAGATCTTGTGCTGGTGTTTTCTATTACAGCTTCTTGCGGTCTGGCTATATAGTTACCGTACATGTTTACTGTTAAGAACTGCAAACAATTATGGAGAAACGTGATAAAATAACTAGGAATGGTCAATCGCTCATAGCCACTACTTCTGCATGACAACTTATAACCACAGATTTCACTGGAAACAATCGCAAATTTGCACGAGTTGCGGCTTCCAGACCTTGCACCGCACCATCGCACTTTCCAGACCTTGTTCCAATAGAGTTTATTTTTTTTCAGAATTTAGATAACTTCTTACAAGGGAAAAAAACAAATCTTTAATTGCTTCCTGTTCACGAGAGTTTAACAGCAGAGGAATTAAGCAACTCCCATTAAAATGACAATGGGTAAATATTTCTATTAGTTAATTATATTATGGTACCTCAATTTCAAGACCAGTATTTATTGCTATAGTACTAATGAGGCGGCCCTACTATTTGAAATAAATGTTCTATCATATCGGCGCAACGTGAATGATGCTCTTTGCCCTTTTAAAATAATGAATAGCATATTTGACTGCGTTGACCTGGTGGACGAGATCAATATTAACGCCGGAATGAGAACCATGCGCCAATTACACCATTTTCAATTGCCACGGTTTAAAACTAATTCATCCAGAAATGGAGTACCCACGCGCTGCTGTGAGCTTTACGACACATACCTAAAGAGTATTGATATATTTAATAATTACATAACCACATACGAATTCTCCGTAAGTGAAATCCTAGCCCATACAGAAACTAATCATTTCTAGCTATTTTATTCATAATTATTACTATTATACTACTTTATATCCGCTATTATTACTATTATATGCACTTACACTCTACACCTATACAATCAACACAATCACACACACACACACACACATCCACACCAACACACACATCCTAAACGCAAGCTTCTTATGTACATTTAGGTATTTTAGTTTTATTATTTATTATATTTTTAGTTATTGTGCCCATTTAAGTTACTTAAAAAAGTAGTCTGCTTATTTTATATGGTCTTATATTTGTACTTTTAGTTTAAAATGCATAACGTAGATTTAATTTGATTATTTAACATTTTACTGACACTTTGAATATTACGATGAATAATTTTACGACGTATGTATCTTTTCGAATTACTAACTACCTTAAATATTAGGCTTCTATTTTGATTATTTATATTTATAGTTTGACAATCTAGTAGTTAATTCTTGACTACTTATGTATGTTCAGTAAAGAGTAGTAACGAAACGTACTACCTAAACCAATTATTTTGACACGTCCGAGATCGGTCTTTAGCCGTCAAATGGACACGACGAAAATGTAATGTAATTAAGTAGTTCAACGTAATTTCTGTAAATTTAATAAAATCTGTAATCGGCTTTATTTTTAGGTTTTATAGTTTTATATTGTTTTTATTTTATAGTTTTATACTATGTAATTATTACTGTGTGATTTCCAAATAAAAAATTAATTGAATTGAATGTATTTTTCATAATTTTGTTTTGGCTTCATATGTAAGGACCCAATATTAAGTGTACCTGTATAAGATAATTTCGATTTATTTCGATCTAGCCCAATTTCTCATTACTTACGTACTTGTGAGAGTGGCCACCCTTCACTTGACGGTTGAAGATGCGAAGAAGAGTTCGAAGGTGCGTTTTTTGATGTTCTGAAGTCGGATGCGTATTCTTTTCACGTCGGTGCGTCACCAGTGTGAGAGTGGCCACCCTGCACTAGACTCCAATTATTCGTGAGCGAAGGGTGGTTCTCATCAAGAAGTTTTCTCCGCATTGAAAGTCGTTGTAGTTGGAGTTGAAGTATTTATTCAGAAGGTCTGTGATCGGTTGCCAGTTTGTAACTCCTTGTTTGATATTTCGCCGGTGTGTAGGTAGTGTGGGCTCGAGGTGATGTCGTGGTTGTGTAGCCGAAGTGTGAAGTTTGAAGATCGCGGATGATATATGACTGATCGATGTATGGGCCGCTGAGAGTTGATGTTCGCGTGTGGCTGACTGGCCAGAGGATGATGATGATGTGTAGTCGCGGTAACTGCCCAACAGGGGAATGATGATATATGTGTCGAATGTACTGCTTTTTATATGGTATGTAATGATGTAATATCCATCGGTGGGGGAGAAAAACTGTGTCGATTCGTATCGATCAGAAGAAATGGCATTAGTCATAGGTTGACTGTGCATAAAGTGCCGAATTTAGTTGGAATTCAATTGCACTTGCCTCGTGTATATTTGAGCGTATTTGCGGTTTCGATTCTATAGAAATTACTTTTTGTTGTGGGTATGTTGGACGGAGTCTCCAACATACTAATAGGATGGGGCAGACCGGCAAATATTATATATACAGGGCCCAAAGGGCAATTCTACAAAAAATCTAAATCGGTAAAAAACCGCTCCGCCATCTATCCTAACAATTATTTACCGACTTCGATGTATTTTTGACACATGACAGCCGTATATAGAAATGGCTTTTGCCGATTTAATAAATTGTTTTTTTTTGTTTTTCAACCTAAATTGAACTCTATTGGAGTTATTTAATTTTGCAATAAGTTGAGATTTGTTTTTGTGATGGATGCGTGAAGGGTGATCGTTCTTCGGTGACAATGGGCGCCCATTAAATCTACATAGCACAGTCAAAAGTTGTGCACATCCATACATGCATCATGTTTAAACAAAAGTATTTCCCAATCCTTCTTAGTCCTTCGTTGCTATGTATGTTAGTAGCTTATAATATTTTTATTTCTTCATCAAAATCATCGTGCTCTAAATGAATATATCTACTGAAAAAATAACAGAAATTTGTCAATAAATCTGAAAGATAATGGACTTAACGCATGATCAGAGATACAGACAACATCGATACATATTTTCAATACCACGACTATACAATAAATTGATAAACGACATAAAATATGTACAACCAACAGACAACAAATTGAGAAATAATATAAATTACCAAGTATATAAAAGAAATGATTTTACCTTTATTTCGCCATTTTCATCTCGCAGTGCGAGGAATGGTAGAAATGATTTATTATGAATGAATAGCTAAATAAGATTATTAGTAAAAAGCGTTTGTAAAAACAAGCTTTTATTGGAATGCTGTTAAAAGAAGAAAGAACGGGAACAATTTGTGTATGTGCTGTCGACGGTTGAGGATTTCCCTCGTCGTGAGCCAACCCTGGGTGTAGTAGCCATAGGGAGCTAACGGGCCCATGATGAGGTGGCCACGATGACCCATGTGTTCAGGGTCGGTCACACTCACGGGTCAACACCCATCCGACGGCCTCCACGCACGGGGTACGAACCTGGATAGGACACTGGGTCAACCAGTCTCCCCTGGGAATCAAACCTCTGGCGCTCCTGGACGGTCTGCGCACCGAGCGGCGCAAGCTGATTGTGCTCTCCGACTAACAGTCGGGGGAGTCTGGGAACTGTATTGTTTCCTATAGAGCGGGGGTGGTTGCCTACCTTACGGCGACTGCTCTTGAAATGACCATTGACCATCCGATCCTGGGTGAACAGCCGGGCAAAGGACGCCTTGGTCCGCGATAGATTCGGTATACTCCGTTTCACCGCTTCGTAAGGGAGAGGACCGCGCAAGCGATCTCGAACTCGGAACCAATCGAGAGACCGGAGAAATCTGGTGACAATTGGAAGTGAGGGCGAGAGTATCTCGAGCCCTCCGGGTTTATTCCTGGCTAACTCGCGGTAAGGCGTTGGACTCTCACGGGTTGTGGCGTAGCTAGACGTTGGATTGTTATTGTCCAAAGTCTTCTACGCTCACTGCAGGGCGATAGAACGACTAATTGTTAAAACGTCCTGTGGTGACGGGTTCTCCCGTTGTAGTCGACACCGCAAGATGTAGTAGCCATGTCATGGCTACTGCACCCAGTAGCCATGACATGGCTGGAACTTAGAACGGGCTATCATAATTCAATGCTATACAAAACTTCGTCTCCGTGTCGTTGACCGTTAAGAAGTCCCCTCGTTGGAAGTCAACCATGGGTGCAGCAGGCATGTCATGGTGAAATTTAGAAAGGGCTATCATCATTGAATGCGCATCGAAAAAAATATTGAAAAATATTACGATATATCTTGCATATTTTACAAAACCTATACGAGAAAAATTGTATTACTACTAAATATTTTTAGTTAAATTATTTACTAACACTTTTTGTATAACTTACTAATACAGTTAATACCACCAGATATATTTAGGTTTACCTTACGAGTTTTTCCGGCTTAGGGTATCTAAATAAAAATGCAAATAAATTTTAGTAAGAAGTTTTGATAGATTTGACAAAATTAATTTAGTAAAGTAATTGTTTGAACTGATTTTAGTTGATTTTACTGGTAATATACGAAGGATATATTTTTTTATATTTTACGAAATGAATCCCTGACAAATTAACTTTAGTAAATATGTCAATTTTACTAATAACGAATGTAAGGCTAACCAGTATTTTCAGTAGTTGTTGCTAAATTAAAATATATTTTATTTTATAACACACGTTGTTTAACTTTACTATACTTTACGATTCACTGTGCTTCTTGGAATAAGTAAATTACATAAATATTTAAAAAATATAAAATCTACAATAATTACTTATAAATAATTTTAAAACTTGCTTTGCTAATTAAGTTCATACATTCTACATTCTACATACATTCTAGTTTTGTAGCGACTTCAGTACATTTTACAAGAATGCAAAACTTATTTTAACAAAGGCCGTTTCGTAAAATTAACCACATATTTTTTTTCCGTGCGGATAAAAAATTTCGTGACTGTGATGTTGGTTGCGGAAAAGAAGCCTCGTCGGGAGCCAATCCTTGGTGTAGAATCAGGTCATAATACCGTAAAAATGCATTTTCATCGGAACTGAATCAACATGTAAAATTTCAATTTAATATGATAAGAGGAAATGGTTCTAATTCAGCTTGTACGATTTGATCTAAACAAACTAACAAACATTGCAAGGTAAGTAAAAGCTTGTAAAAAACATATGTATATGTAATCCATTGAATGAACGTGGTTGACTACCTCAGACTAAATCTAAAGGTTAAAATATCTATTAAATAGAAATTCCATTTCAATGTGGTGATTTATATACAGAATGGTAATAGATCAAATAATTTACAGAGCTTTATAATTCCTATTCATTTTCTGTAACCTGCACTATTTTAATCAATTTACCTTTGTTCCATTTGCATATGATTTGCATTAACGGTAAATATTTTATGCACGTGATAATCTTAACACCGAAGCTGGCGTAAAGTGAGTTATTTATCGCTACCCCTATAAAATTCATCGTCGTATCGCCGGCATTTTTGCGGCGGTCTGTCTCTTACAAATGCTACATCCGCTGGGAATCAAAATCTGCATAAATCTAAAGTCGTTACCCAATATGTGATCTTAGAATCGATTGCATAAATAAAATTTGCGGCTGAAGTTACCTCACAAGGTTGATTGTAGAGGTATTTTAAGCGTTTTCTCACTCGAAAAGGAAATCGGATTCTATAAATTTAACAAACAATCTGACAACAGCAATGCACTATAGATGCGTAGACTCGTGGAAAGTGGCATACCTGCGGGAAACGTGGACATTGTGTGAAAGGTTTTCGCTCTAGAGGACATACAAAGAAGGTATCGAGTAAAAAAACACTGACGTCTTAGAAGAAAATCGAAAAATAACCATTTAATAAACCAATTAAAAAGCTATTCAAGCGGGTCCCACAACACACCGTAATAGAAAATAGTAAGAATCTGATATTTTCTTCTTTGTATTATTTTGCAGAATGCATTTGATTTGAGACGGTGACAACGAGTCAAATAGAAAACTGACTAGTAGTTTTTGGGGGAGGAGTTGTAGGAGGGTATGCGGGTGGTTGAATGTTGGGGCGGGGGGAGGTTGAGCGTCAAGTGATTGCCTCGCGGAAGGGAGGGGGTTGTCTGCTTGCCGGGAAAGTCTTGGGGTAACACAATCTATTTTTTTATACTATTAATAAACTGTATCGTATCGCTTTCATATCACTCAGCGTATCGCTTTCATATCACTGGTGCAAGTGGTGGGCGGCGTATTCTCAATTCGGACCGGGCTCTAAGCGTTCTTGCATTGCTTTGAGCTAAGGGCAAATCGGATCGCGTCCTTTATTATTAAATCGATTATCCTTATTCATCGGTGCTATATTATTTTTCGTCTTGGGTGCGAATTGTTAGCAATTATAGCTGAATTTACTGCAATTTCCCAGCTATCTAGAGCAACGACATGCAGACGACATCTCACGTGCTATCGTTACTTTAGACGCTTGAAGTAGCTTCCAGAATCGCAAATATCATCGAGTAACGATAATCGTGTATCATATCGTCGCTTCACGATTCGGGGCCTGGCTTTCGTTCACAATAAACAGGAATAAAATCATTTATCGGTGACTACAATTTTAAATCAGGTACAACGCGTAACAATAAATCGTGGTACTCTATTTAAGTCAGGCAGTAGCTCCTTAATCTCCATTAAATATTATATAAATTAAAAAGGCCTTGGAACTCGAGTATTTTAGACACATAATTCTAAAAGTAAAATACCTATCGCCTACTGCAGCTTATAATGCCTTAATAAAGAATACCTTAAGGAAAAAGACGCCTATGGTGGCTTTACAATTTACGTGAATGATATGGGAAGAATACACGATCCTTACCGCAGTGAACCGCAAGATACAAATAACTAGAATGGTCGCCCACCTTCGCAACAATTGAAGAAGAAGAAAAGAGAATACACAGGGGTGAGTTTTTTATTAGTAACATCCTTGTAGTGGGTGAATCAGTACAAGCAAGTAAGCAACGTTTTATATTTATTTTTGAGAAAAACAATAAAAAAATCGATTTTCAAAACTCGTACAATTTTGTTTCTTAAAAAAACTAAGAGAAGCGTTGAGCGCACTGCGCTATCTATCGGTAAGTATAATATCTCGAACAAATAATATTAGCGATTTTTTATCTACGGCTAGATGGCGCAGCACACTCAACGCTTGTCAAACTTTTATTTAACAGTTAGAAAATTAACCATGCTAATGAAACTCAGGACGGCATGTTTTAAAACCTTGTTTTTTTTTTGTAAGGGGTGTTATTGCACGCATCTTAATGTATAATGGTGGCCTATTAAATGAAGGAGATTTTTTTCGCATATATGTAATTACATAATTGCATAAATACGGAGATCGGTCACCTGCGAGTTGTCGCAATTGAAAACCATCAATCGGTGGTATTAATATTATAATTTAATAAAACTTAGGTGGACAAATTATTAATATGTTTTTAAATAGTATGTATGTTGATTATATTTTAACATTCAACTAATTACCATTCATTTATTTTGTTGTTATATATTGTTTTGACAATGAATTGTACTCTATCTTATATTCATATTTATATTTCTTAACATATGAAATATTACTTATTGACTTTTTAATTATTTTTTTTATAGATTTATCTTAATCTTTACTTTAGTTTTATGTAAATTCTCTAATTGTCTCGCTCTATGTGATTTTTTTTTGAGGATCATATTTTAGTACAATTTAGTTTTATGAGCATTTTAATAAAACTTTCACATAATTTATTGTAAAATTAGAGTCCTGTCCATCCTAGAACGGGCTAGTCCCAGTTGGGTGACAGAATCAAATAAGCCAATAAGGTTAAGGTTTTGCCGTTTGGTTCCTGTTATTTTTATAAGCAAAAGCAATGTTTTATAGTAATTAATTCTATAAATAAATAAATATATTAGCATTCCAGCAGTTAATATTATATTTTATTACATGCAATACATTTAAAAAATATATATTTCTTGGTTTTTTACTATTTATTTAAATTAAAATTTACTTATTTACTGGTATTGATTCACCCACTCTAAGGATGTTACTAATAAAAAACTGACGGTGTATTTTACGTGCATGACATTTAGTTGGTGACTACTTTCAACCAGTTCGCGTAGCCTTTGTAATCTGGCGGCGCGGCATGATGATCGCGCGTGCTCGATGATTTATCCCACGGCATCGCCGGGATTCACGTACAGGTTACACCGGCCGGGCGTGCGTGAGCTCCGCCACCAAAGCCCCTCCGCAAACATGAAGAGGTGATGGGTTCAGGTGGTCTGGATTTTGCTGTTAGCGTTATGGCCGCCATCAGTCTGGCCGTGAATTATTGCACGACCCACTTCGCCGCGGCGCCCGCGCCGAACCCCGCGGAGATTTTTGGCCACCGATACAATTGGATAAATCATAAGATTAACGCCGAATCCCAAAAAAGAATTTTAAAATTTCGCATTCAGATATTTGGATACTATTCCGAAATATTATCCTATTTATTTATTTATTTATTTATAATGTACAAGAAAAAAAATACAAGGACATGCATACTGTTGTACATGAGGAATAATTAAAAAACCAACATTATTATAGCGAAAAACATAGCTCTATGCATATAAAAGTGCTAGCATATCCGAATGAGGCGAAATCGCACAACCAATTAGACCTAGAAGGTCTGTCTCTGGCAGTGCTGTGTTATACCACCGGTATGTTTGGTAACTCGCGAACTGACGAAGGTGTTCAATTTTCAAATATTTCAAAATCTAACAAACGTGTTGTTTACACAAATTAAAGTAAAATTTAAAGTAGAAAAAATATGTATGCAATTAAGGACTAAAAAAGTAAACTTTAAATTATAATCAATAAATTTAAGTGAAAAATAAGTAATAATATACAAAAATATATGAATAAACACTACATTCTAATATATATGTATAAGAAAATGATATGTAATATTGCACAATTTTACAAATACATATTTTTTAATATTCCCCCTACAGCATTAACAAGATCTTTAGTTTTGAACGCCCAATATGTAGAAGCCAGTTTTTTACTTTACCTTTAAAAGTTACATAATTTTTCACGTTTTTCGTGGTTTCACATAGTGAGTTGTGACTTTCGGGGCAATAAAAAAACATTGTCTTCGGGCAAATGTGCTTTTTACCTTTGAAATTGTGTTCTTTTTCAGCATTTCTCGTTAAGAATATTTGTTGACTTCTTGATCTGTACTCTTTAGTTTTGTGAAAGCATACAAGGCACTGCTTAATAAATAGCTGGCAGATATCCAAAACCTTAAATTCCGCAATGAACTGATTTGAACTGTACCGAGGAGGCTTTTTGTTTATGACTCTTATACCGCTATGCTATCGTTAGTGAATATCTCCAATTAGTATTTGTGTATGATAAAGTATTGATTGAGAATTGAGCTGGAAACTACTACTTCCGCACATTTTGTATAATAGCGTTTCTATGGTATTGATTAAATTTTAGGGTGTAATAATCTGTTGCCCGACACCCGCATTTAACCCTCCATTTTTTTATAACTTTACGTTTTTTTTTTTAATGATAATTACGGATTTTTTAAAATGTCGATGGTACTACTAAGGCAAGACATCATTAACATTTAGGCTTTCCGTAAATGTCTTTACCCATAAACAAGTAAATATATTAAAAAGAATAAAAAAATACAACTGCCGTTACAGAAAGTGAACTACTGTACTTATAACAAGGTAGAGAGGACGAGTGAAGTATTGAACATAGCAACAAAATAAGACTGATTTTATTAAATATCTTCTTTATATTTGATACATTGATGCAATGCATCTTTCATTATCTTAATGACATTTGTTTGGAACCTCAAATAATTATATAAAATTTAACGCCCTCTATACTCATTTGTATGTACTCTTTCGAACTATCTTTTTACATTAGTACCATTTCTGGTCGCTTGATGTAATTTAGTGTTTGTTAGTGTAAACAAAATTGATGAGAGCGATTTGACTCCCTTCCTGAAGGTATAAGATATTCAAAAAAATATATTTCATTGAGGTACCCGATTTTCCGTTAGCTTCTGGAATCATTTGTAGCATGTACTAATTGTAAATATTTTAATTACTGTTTTTATGAAATATTTGTGGTTTATGTATTTATCCATATAGACAGATGTATATTTCCGGAATGTAATAAATCAGACCTATCATTTGACACTAAACACGAATTATTTATATTAATTTATTGACATTTGGACATTTAGATAACTAGTTACTTGATATTTGGACCCTATAACACTCGGGATGACATAATGGATCTAGAAATACTACACACTTCTACATCGGTCCATGGGTTTAGTAGTTATAGCGGAATAATGAAACGGAAAACATACATAGATGAACCCTGAACTAATTACACTTCTTTATTGTCGGGCAGTCGTGTAAAAATGAAGAAATAAAAAGGAGGCAGTAGGTACTTTGAGACTCGAGTGGCAATACGGTTAAAGATATGTTAAAAAATCTGTTTTTTGAAGGGGAATATACTGTGTTGGTCTGTTTCATCGATGAAAGATTTCGTGTAGTTTATCATTTGTTGATTTCTATGATAAAGCGAACGTAATGTTTATGTATGTAGGTATGTAGTTTTTTGTTAGAGTTATTGTACTAAAACACTAACAATAGTAAAGAAAACTTAAATTATATTTTTAATTATTACAAACGGCGGGCTTATTATGTGAGGCAAATTTTGAATTTGCTGTATAGTTGAAATAATTTTTAGTTTATTTTATATACTTTAATAATACATATATTTTTTTTTTATTCTCAGACTTTGTTAATATTATTTTTATAATACTTGGAATTATTTAAAATTTTATGTTAATTATTTATTAGACTCGTAAAATATTATTATGATCGAATTTGGTTGTTTTCTTTTCAAATTTCTGTAATTAAAAATATAATCCATGATAAGCAACAAGAATGATATGTGATTGATTTTTGACCATTGTGTACAAAATTGTGTAATTGATATTTTTGACCATTGCGTACAAAAATAATTGTACTTCTATCATACATAAATGCAATGAAAATCTACCTTTGTGACTATCATCTATCTATTTACCTCTCTTTTATCTATTTATATATATCTATCAATATAGTATATCTATGCACGTGTACTGAAATAGCGTATGTAATTTTATTTCTAGACAGGAAAATAGTAAGGCGAATAAATAGGTACAAGGAAATACCCAATACTGACCACCATATTAAGTTACATAAATGCGACTACATCCTACTAATATTATAAAGGCGAAAGTTTGTATGTATGCATGGATGTTTGTTATTCTTTCACGCAAAAACTACCGAATGGATTTTGATGAAACTTTACAATAATATAGATTACACATCAGAATAACACACAGGCTATAATTTATAAAGATATATGGTTTTCTATCATCATTATCACAATTTTACATCACCGGGTGAAACCGCTGGGCGCAGCTATTGAACTATATTTGTTTACCTCTTGAACACACGATAACAATAAAATATCTAGGAATAGTCATAGACCAAAATTTAAAATGGACACAACACATTAAAGAAACGACCTTACGGAATAGAAAAATGATTTATATATTTAAAAATATAAGAAGCGTACCCAACCTTAACTTACTGCTGACTGCTTACTTTGTATTAGCACAGACTCTATTTACATATGGACAAACCGGTTAAGGCGGTATGGCAAGAACAAATCTTGACCAACTGGTTAAATCACAAAAAGCTTTGCTCATAAACAAAACGCCATATCGCTCCCCGACGGACGTCCTATATACAGACTTTAAAGTACTAGATATACGCCAACCATGCATAACGCCAACGCGCTGTTATGATGCGCTATCGGAGGGACCTCATAAGGAATACGGATAAAGACAAACCAGAGCGCAAAAATAATACTAGACACAAAGACAAACAAATTCAACCATAAATGAGGACTGTATACGGACAACGACACTACGCTTATTTAGGATCTAAACCCTATAATATATTTGACTCACACATAGAATAGACATTAAGCGTAACCGACAACCAGTACAAGAGATGGGTATCACATTGGCTCTCGAATTCTACCAGAAATGAATGCAAAACTATTATATATTAACAAAAAAAAACGTTTTTCTTACCACAAATTATACGCTATATTATGTATACTACAAATATTATGTATATATTATGTTCTTATATTGCACTATTTTATATACATATTATACGTTATATTATATGATATAATATATAATGTGTACGATATTGTGCAATATTAAGTTATATTACGATATATTATATATTATGTTATGTATATTATATTGTATTGTATTGTATTATGTTGTATTATATTATATTATAATATGTAATCTTAAATTATGTTATTTTATATTTTTGGTGGTTAATATGAGACGAAAGAAGTACCTTCAGCCCCAGCATGCAAGAGTACAGGCTCAGCAAATACCTCAGCAATGTATATCCATCACCTCAACACAGGCTTATACCTAGTGGGGTGATGTAATCCTGACAAGTATAATGATTTTGTCTTATATGTCTAAAAAATGTGTATAAATATAAAGTAATGATATGAAAAAATAATGAAGGATAATGTTTAAAAAAATAAAATAAAAATAAAAATGTGAGGGACATAGAGGTTTGCGGATTTACAAATAAATTTTTCAACGGATTTCTCTGACCATGCCAACCGCCATGTTTGTTAATTGTTGAAATGTCGCCACCACGCAAAAGTACAGAAAGCGACCGCGACGGAATAATTATTGCCAATTTTGCTGAAAAACTGTAACAATTTTCAGTGGCGGTTTTCCGTGTGAATAAATCACGGACAACATGACGTCTCTTTTAGAGGAGTAAGTTGCACGCGGTGACCACCCGCCTTCCACATTGCGCGCAAGCGGCGGTACTCATTATCAGAGTGCAACGAGCTTTTTCACCCCTTTTTTGTCCACTTTTCCCCAGCAATTATGCAGTCAGGCCGCTCGCGCTCGCGCGGCGCACGCCGCCACTGCCGCGATTTGTATGTTAATAATACGAACCACTTATTCAGGGCTGTAAAAATCGCCGGGAAAGCTCGCTCACTTTTCTTGCATGCAGTTTTTACATTTTATGAGCGAGGAATGTCCAGTTATTTCTGCTTTATTTGTTGCGCCAGAGGGTTCTAGGTTATTTGAATTTTATTTTGTTGGTTTCAGGCAAATCACCCTTTTATTGCTATTCACAGGAAATGACAGAATAACTGCCTAAATTTGATTTTTGGGAACCAGAAGCTCATCTTTTACACGACTACCCGCAGAAAAGGAGTGTAATGTGTTTAGGGTTTTTCTATGTATGTTTTACGTTTTTTTTCCACCATAACTTCTATATCTAGAACCAATTTAGAAGTGTGTGGTAAGGTTAGAATGACTATGTCACCCCAGTGTCATAGAGTACGTGCGATGGCCCCTTACTCTTGTAGGAATAGTCCCTTCTTTCATTTAATATTTGAACGATTCGCGAGGATTTGCGATGTCGCTGTCGATTCGAGACCGCGCCCATGGGCTTGCTGCGCACCATGGGCGCTTACGATTGTGCGGCGATAAAGAAACGCAGTGTCTTGTCTGAATGAGTGTTTAATCACAACTGAATGAGCAAACCGTCTGTCCTCTCTGTTTGCATGTTATTATTGCTGGCAACAATCTCTGCCGTCATGTATGGCCACATTACTTTGCGGGCCAGGAGCACATATTTCAATATCGTCTCTGGGGTGCTCAAATTAATGTGGCGAAGTGGCCGCACTCATATAAGGAGAAAGCAGCGTCTTTGATATAATTCGCCGTGTTAACCCCTCACCTCGCGAAGTAAAAACTAGCCCGTACCTTTCGCACGCGAAACCGTCGAGCGTGAAATCGGCGCGAATCGACGGCCTTGAGAAAAACGACCATAAGTTATAAACCACTATACGGATCATAAAAAGAAGAAATGTAAAATGATCGCATTGAAATTTGAAAAATAAAACATTAGAACCTTATCTCGTAAATCAATCAAGATAATAATGAATAAATGTTAGAAAGTTGGCGAACTGAAATAACTCGCTTGTTCAATCATGTCGATGTTTTTATCACAAAATACGTAACTCTGCAGAAATTCTAAATACGGTTATGATCTTAAAAAAATACTTGCCTATGAGTGGTAAAAATATGGACATTATGTTGCCAGTATCCGAAAAAACTGCACAGTGGAACCAAACATCATCATCAAAACTATCTTGAGATATAAAATCATCTAGGATTTCTAATATTTCGGTTATTTGTTTTATAATTAGGGTTTTCGTATTTTTTTTGGCTTTGGCATACGAAACAAATAAAATAATGCACTTAAGCACTGGCAAAAGTTTAGCCAGTTTCCGGGTATCGGCAATTATTTGGCCACCTATTGGCAATTATTTGGCCAGTTCACGGGCATTGAAAATCTCGTATATTTTCGTCAAAAATCATTAAAAAAAACGATCTAATCAGTGAAATTATTACTCAACATTGTAAAAAAAATATTCAGAATAAAGGTAAACATTTCTATTCAGATTTAAATGGAATTTCACGGACCGCTGTAAAAAAGGACCAAATCTTCGCCATGTTTTTTTTCAACTGATAGACATGTACAAGATGGCAGACCCAATCAGAGGTCTTGTTTTCATTTCGTCGCATTGACGATAGACGAAGCTAAGAGTATTGAGCCTTATTTGTGGTTATTAAGGATTAACTTTGAATAGAACTTGCAAGTTATTTAAATAATAATTTAGTTGCTAATAACTACCTATTTGCTAAATAGTACTTATTTTTATTTTTCTACACTCGTTATTTTGCTATATTTTTGCTGATTGTGCCTATTTGTTGAATTGTTTTTTCGTGAAACTTTTGGTGGAAATGACTTTTTGTTGGATTGTTGATCTATGCACCTAATCACATCTTCTGAGTGAAAACGGCACATATTCGGTTGCTCTTTTATGGGGACTTCGATTTTTCGTTTGGTGCAGAAAGGGCACATTTTGGCCATATGTGCCCTTTTTACAAAAACGGCATGGCAACCCATAGAAATACATGTGTTTCATATCAATCTGCTTGATTTTAGAAATACATGTGTTTGAATTAAAATGTTAGTTTTATTATTAGTGTAATCAGCATTATTAGCTACACCAACACTTTCTTTTTTTTTATTCAGAAAGGACATATTTTAAAATAATTATTTTTATAAAAACTGATTATCCTACTAATATTATAAACGCGAAAGTTTGTATGTATGTATGGATGTTTGTTACTCTTTCACGCAAAAACTACTGAATGGATTTCGATGAAACTTTACAATAATATAGCTTACACATCAGAATAACACATAGGCTATAATTTATAAAGATAGAGTGTGAATTATCTAAAATATAACGATAACTGTCAAGTAAGTAGGAAAAAATCTAAGAAATTGACATTAGAAATTTAAATTCTATCCTACTATCCTACTAATATTATAAACGCGAAAGTTTGTATGTATATATGGATGTTTGTTACTCTTTCACGCAAAAACTGCTGAATGGATTTTGATGAAACTTTACAATAATATAGCTTACACATCAGAATAACGCATAGGGTATAATTTATAAAGATATATGGTTTTCTATCATCATTATCATAAATTCCCATCACCACGCGGTTGAAACCGCTGGTCGCAGCTAGTCAATTATAATTTTGTTGAGTTATTTTTATTCAATAAGATAAATAAATGAGGAGATAAATGTTTTTTTCAGCATTGTAGGATTCATGGTGCCACATATAATATTTTTTTTGGCTTTCCTGTAAAGTTTTAAAAAGTCAAAAAGTGCCCTTTCTGCATTTAGCGATTCATGTATAATAATATTTGAAACTTATTTTTTTTTTTTTTTTTTGTTTTCGAGTATAGGTATCGATAATTCACCACTGCTGAAAGTGTTATTTTTGAAACAATTGATAAAGTTACGGGTTACAGAAGGTTATAGCGATAAAGAATCTTTTAAAATCAACGGTGATGGAGACTAAAATATCGTTAAATTCGTAAACATGTTAAGGAATATATTTTCCACTGCGAAGGGAAAGCAGCGAAGCGTGAGGAAGCCTTAAACATTCATGTCCGCATCCCATTCGGGGTTATCTTTCTAGGCCATTGACTAGATAAAACAAAGCCTAGCAACTTTCAGGCAAAATAGCCGCCTTTTAGCTGAATATTCGCCTTAAACGTATGATTTATAGCAGTAAAGTGCCTTACAACCCTCGAGATTTTTTGTAAATATTAAAACGCATGTGAGAATAAATTATATTGCATCAATTGTTACACTAATAAATATAATTTTACATTATTTCATAGTGATACTAGAAATAGGTGTATTGATTCGTCGAGAAATAGGATCGTCAGGCTCTTCTGTCGTTGTTATTGTTACGGTGGGGGTAGTAGTAGGGATAATAGAATTATTTGTAATTATTCTGTCTAATAACTCTAACATTCCAACTGGACTGTCAATTGGGGTCTGAAATAAAAATGAAGTAAGTTTACTATTATGAAAACAAAAAGTGAATAATATATGTATATAAAGATACCTGTTGGCCAGCAGCATTAATCCAGTAGAAATGAAGATTTTGGTAGGATTTAACGTAACCTTCAACCATTTGATTAACACGCACAGACTCTCTAATTGCATTTCTAAATCCATCTTCGCCGCTCCATTGCAAGTTTTCAACCCACTGTATTTGACCTGTTTACAGAAAAAAATAGCTTAGGCCGTGGCAATATGGGGTATTGAAGCTATGACGTGGCGACGCGATAAGATGTACAGCAGTGATTTTCCAAGTAGGGGGCGCAGGTTCCTGAGTGATACAGTACAACGGATGCGATCTACCCCTTTAATCGTACCACAGGTGCCATACAACCACATATTATATACCTAATATTTCTAAATTTCTCTTTATCGATAGAATAGGGTCCTCTGCGTACGATTTCAAGAACAAGCTTTGGAAATAAAAAATGATTCCGCTGCCAAATATGATTTTGAAAGGGTTGATGAAACTTTTTTTTGGATCAAGTATTTCAAAGTTTATGCTTTCAAAGCAGAGCAAAATCTGCGTTTGTAATTACCTTGTTCAAGCACTTATTTGTGCGAAAATGCATTTTCATAAGTTGTAGCAATTAAAACGAGTTCTTCAATTCAACCAAGAATTGTCGATTAAGAAACTGAATCTGTTTTAAGAATCTGATTAAAAATATGCAAGTTCATCCGTCTCATTCATTGATTTGTTTTTTTACCAATTTCATGTAATTATATAATATAAGCAATAAATAAACCTTATGTTCATAACTTTTTACATTTATTTTTTTAATTAATAACACGACGGGGTTGGGAGGGGGGGGGGGGTCGTGAGTTTTTTTTTTTGGCATCAGAGGGGGCTTGATACGAAGAAGTTTGGAACACCTGATGTATAGTGTAGACGCTACCGGCCAAAAGTGAAATCGAAGACTCTCGTGGGTGCTTGATATTATACCTCGTAAAATAATTAAAAACGTATTTTACGCGTAAAGTTGATGGCCCGGATCTAGAGGGGGCGGAAGAGCCCCCCCCTCCTTTGCTGTTAAATAGTTATTTGCTGCCGTTTGAGATAAGTCTATAGAATTGTTCCCTTAGGGCCGGGCCACACGATGCGGTGCGGCTGCGGCGCGGTGCCTGAGCGGTGCCACTGCGGCGTTCTACATACAAATATTCTTGGTATTCACACGGTGCGTTCCGGCGTCGCACCGTATACACACCGGACTTCAACTAGGCAAGACGAGGCGAGGGGGGGGGGGGGGGGGGGAGTTCCGGAGTGGCACTGCTCCGTCGCCGCCGCACCGCTCAGTTGATTAGTGCAGTCGAAGTAGGGTACTTGGTCGCCTATTTCATTTGTTTTGAGATATTGTTGTTAAATATTGGTTCCGTAAAATATTGCTGTTAAATACTAATTCCATTCCCGACCCCAGATTGAACAAGGTACATAATTCATGTTACAACACTATTCGCCCACTGCGGCGTCGTAGTAACGTTGCGGCGCCGCACCTTGGCGGCGCCTGTATACGGCACCCATACGGGGAAATATTTGCGGTGCTGCGCCGCATCGTGTGGACCGGCACTAAGGGAACAATTCTGTTAATGGGTTATTAAAATATTTCTCCAAAAATATCTCATATTGCAATAAGCAGGTAATAATTCTTGCTTTTTCCTTAGTTTTTAAATTCTTTAAACTTTCTTAGATTAATAATATTAATTGTATAAATAACTAGCTGCGCCCAGCGGTTTCACCCGCGTGGTGATGGAAAATTGTGATAATGATGATAGAAAACCATATATCCTTATAAATTATAGCCTATGTGTTATTCTAATGTGTAAGCTATATTATTGTAAAGTTTCCTCAAAATCCATTCAGTAATTTTTGCCTGAAAGAGTAACAAACATCCATACATACAAACAAACTTTCTCGTTTATAATATTAGTAGGATAGTAGGATAGAATTTAAATTTCGAATGTCAATTTCTTACATTTTTTTCCTACTTACTTGACAGTTATCGTTATATTTTATATAATTCACGCTATATCTCTATAAATTATAGCCTATGTATTATTCTGATGTGTAAGCTATATTATTGTAAAGTTTCATCAAAATCCATTCAGTAGTTTTTGCGTGAAAGAGTAACAAACATCCATACATACATACAAACTTTCGCGTTTATAATATTAGTAGGATACGTTATGTGAACTATAGTGTGGTTAAACTTGAATCATTTTATTTATTATTCCTGTAGGTCAAAATTTGCTAATACAATTGAATCGTTTTGATCATTTTTCTTGACTTATTATGAATCAAAACATTTAACTTATTGTGAATCACCCTTAAGGAGTCAATGTTTCAAACTTCAAGTCAATCGATTAAGCAGTTTAATTTGGACGTCGGTCTACATAGTGATATTGAAACCTATAATTATTATATTCAATAGCAAATGCCTGTTATTTGGCGGAGAAAGAGTGGGTTCTGTACTACAAAAATAAGGAATTCAAATACCTGGAGTACAAGAGAGAAGATCGAGATTTCCATTATAGATCACCACATTTATACTGGTTTCATTGAGGATTCTGGAAACTAAAATAATGAAAATGGATAAAAATTAAATGAAATAAGAAATCGTACAGGATATAAATAAATGAATAAATGAATTATTACCTGTTTCTGTTGAAGGAGTGAAAGCATATTCCAATAGCGCATCTATTGCCAAATTTTTCTGACCTTCCCAAGTGACGTCATCCGGTATGCCTAAAGCTGGTTTTACCTGATCGTTCATGTGGGCTGTCAATTGAGCTAGGTATTGTCTACTATCATCATTGGATATAGAAGACCCTACATAGAAAAATATAATTTACTGATTTGGGCTCTTGTGACTTTATAAAGATACGGTTTAATTACTTACTAAAAATATTAGTAGTTTCTGGTGGTGGAATGTACTCCAGCTTATCAGTAATCCTGCGAACATTGATTCCGACTGATTCTCGAAATGCGATATCAATGGTTTGAAACCAGGCGATACCGCCGTCAGTATAATATCCGTCATTGAGTAAATTGGTCGCATTGTCAGCGGATGCTTCGACTGCTTGTCTTCCAGCTTCATCGATGTACCCGAAGTCTTCTAGATATAAACCCCAGTGTTGAAGATTATCTGCCGGGGAAATCAGCCCATTGCCAATGGCAACGCTGCTTACTGTAACGTTTAATCTTTCTTCGTCGATTTCCTAAAACAAATATTAGATTTTGCTGCAACATAAGCTAGCGCACTAATGGGCTCTGTTGAAGTTTGGCCACTAAGGCTTAGTTGTATAGGGTTGGTCAAACACAAGGGTCAACTCCCACCCGGCGGCCTCTACGCAGAAGTGCGAGCCCGGGCAGGACTCTGGCCTGCGTGCCAGTTTCCCCTAGAAGTCAACCTACGGTAGCTCTTGGACGGTTTGTGTGCCGTGCTGCGTCAGACAATCGATGGTGCATTCCGACTAAGTCGGGAGAGTCTGAAAACAGTAATGTTTCCTATAGAGCGGGGGTAGTTGTTAACCTTACCGCAACTGATCTTAAGAGAGATAGCAGGTGACCTGAACCTGAAGTCTCATGAGTCCATTCGCTCGATTTTGGTAGATAAATTGGGCATGAGACGCATCGCCGCTCGAATCGTTCCAAAGGAGTTGAATTTTCTACAACAACAGTACCGCAAACAAACTTCTTTAGACATGCTGGATTGCGTCGATTCTGATCCCACATTCATAGAACGCATTATAACCGGCGACGAGACATGGTCTATAAATTTGATATGCAAACAAGTTAACAGGCATCAGAGTGGAGGACAAAAAACGAGCCAAAACCGAAAAAACCACGACAAAGTCGTTCAAAAGTCAAAGTGATGCTCATTGTTTTCTTTGATATTTGCGGTTTAGTCTATCACGAATTCGTTTCAGAAGGACTAACGGTCAATAAGGAATATTATTTGGCCGTTTTGAAGAGTTTACGTGAGAAAATCCGTCAAAAACGGCCTGAATTGTGGATCAACAATTCGATTTTCCACGACGATAATGCACCGTCGCATAGAGCAGCAATTGTGACCGAATTTAAGGCCAAAAACGCGACAAATACAATTGATCAACCACCGTATTCACCAGATTTCGCCCCGTCAGACTTCTTTCTGTTCCCAAAACTAAAATTGCCTCTTCGTGGTACCGTTTTGAGTCCATAGAGTCCATTAAAGAAAATTCGTAGAAAGAATTAACGGCTATATGTACCAAAAAACGCCTACAAAAAGTGTTTTGAAGATTGGAAATAACGCTGGCGAATGTGTGTTGCATCAAATGGGGACTACTATGAAGGTGATAAAATAAACATTGACGATTAAACGAAAATTGTGTGTTTTATTTAATAATTCCGGGTACTTTTTAGACAGAGTAGTATATCGTTATACCAGTCTGGGGTGATGGGTTCGACCGTTGTAGTCAACACCACCCAACTGCTGTACTACCATGGTTTATATTATTGAATTAAGTAAAACGAGAGACTCGCGAATAGTGGAGTTTACACAAGATTAAAATATTCTTACATGTTGAAGTTGTAGAGCCAATTCCACAGCAATTTTCGCACCATAAAATTGTCCAAATATATGAATTGGTGCCGACTCAAGCTCAGGATGGGTTGCGTAGAATGAAGTCAGCAAAAGAATAATATCTTCAGCTATAATCATAATATATAATTAAGATTAGATAATATTTTTTCTATTATTTATAATAATAAAATAGTTATTTTATTATTATTACCAGTCTCAGCAGTTGTTGCTCGGATTGCAGAAGGATTTTCAGAATGACTAAATCCACTGCCAATTGGAGCATCGATAAATAATACATTGTTGTCTCTAACCTGTGATTGAAATAGGACTTTAAATAAAATATTTATTCTGTAAAGCCCCGAAACCTCACAGATATTCAACAGATTTATGGCGATACTGTATTATAAAAAAATCTCCTCTTTATCGGGATACTACAGGTGCAATAACAGAATATAAAAAAACAATTATTAAAATGATTTTATTTTCATCGGATTAAATGGTGTGTAATGGTAGAGCTTTGAGATAATAGCTCAATTAACCGTTGCTTTTGGCCGATCCAATAACGGTATCATTCGACAATTCAGGAAGGCCACTCGAGGAAGGAAGGATATTTAGAAAAAAACGATTAACCAGATAAGTAGTAGATATATACGAGTACGTTTATAATTATAAATAGGATAGAAAACGAATTTACCGCGTGAAATTTGTAGGACAAATTTCACGCGGTAAATTCGTTTTCTATCCTATTTATAATGTCAAACAACCGCGATAGTCTTCGATTTTATATTACGTTTATAATATTGAATTAGAATTGTTAAGAGGAGAACCTAGTTTAAACGGCTGTTTTTTTTTTACTTCGAGTTGAAATCTATTCTTGAATATTTTACGTCTTCTCTGTAAACAAAACTTTAAACACGTTTCTCTCAAAACAATATTTTTCATTTTTACGGCGGTAACAAAAAAATACTAGACGGATAGAGTTGGTCCCAAAAAAAAATATATATTATTAATTTCTCTTCTATATGAAGTAAAAAGATATTGATATGTTTTTTTTAATAGTTAAATAAAAAAAAAATAGGGCGAAAATGGATTTAATTTCTTTAAATCCATAAAAAGTTATAAAAATCATACCCTTTAGTTCATTTGTTTAATTCATCTACAAAATACACTATCACAAATACACTATGTAGATGAACTATCTACAAAATATGTAAAATTGAATATCTAAGTTTCCTTTTTTTCAGATAAAATTACGCTTGCTATTACCGGGGCAAGCAGATATTGCCATTTCTACAGCGGTGGAAATATTTTCAATTTAATGTCTCGAAAAAAGTTTTTTTTACAATTGAAAAAAATATTTTTATTTTTCAATTGTTTATCAAACTGATATAAAATATTCATGATCAGATTTCAACTTTAAATAAAAAATGAAAACTAACATGAAAACTATATATTTTTTGGCCTTTGAAATAAGCCCCCCCCCCTCCCCCGTAATCCTTAAAAATATTAACTGTGACTAACGAAACATTTGTAACCTTCAAAATTCATCCCAAACTTATGGAGCAGTACCTATGTAGGGTCATATATACTGTTCCATAAGTTTATGGAAGATGATTTAGATATAATACATAAATCAATATCTAACGGATTTCTAAAACATCTCTTTTGGTACATTTCTGTGAAAATGTATTTTATTTATTTATTTATTTATTTATTTCAAACGTAATGTGGAAATATATAAAAAGGATCATACCACGTAATGGTGCGAAGTAAACAACGGCCTACATTCACATTACTATGCTCAGCGCATAACCATCTAGGCCGAACGCAGCCTGTATCTGCGCATACGAGTTATTGTCTGACTTGGGTGGAAAAGCACAACTGACGTAGGTACTTATATAAATACATACACATACACACATACATAAACATACATACACACACACATATAAATATAACGATGTAAATATATTTTTGTATTATTCCTTTGTATTAGATTATGCATATTACTTTATGTTTATTGTCTTATATCATATTACATATTTTTAATTATTAAAAAAATCTACTTTCATTTATATGCGATATTCTAATTATATTATTATGTGTATACGAACCCTTGACGTGTGACTAAACCTACCCTTGGTTTTAATTGTTATTTAAGATTCGGGTAATCCTGTTTATCAGGCCCAATGAAATCATAATTAAATGCAGACTCAGGACGTTTTGAATTGATACCATGTTTAAATTTGAATATCTCCGAAACTATGCGATATATTAGAAAGTAAAGAAGTATATTGCTTGCCCGTGATTTTGTGATTTTGACTTATTATTCTATAAAAACAATTCTTACCCAACTGTTTTCACGCTCCTCCATATTCAAGTTGTATGGTCCGATTGATTCAAATACTCCGTGTCCGCTGGATGCCTCGTCAAACAGTCCTTGGAACCAAAGAATCAAGGGTCTTTCCGTGTAATCAACATCAGGGTTTGATGCGTAGAATAACCACCAGAACATTCGGCTGTCGGGTTTGACATTCACATAATTGAAGTCCTGCCTTGTCACTCCAAATCCATCGCCGACTATAGGGAAGGAGTGACACATATTTTATTACTCGACTGCCCAACAAAAAAGGAGTGTAATGATTTCGGGGTTCATCTATGTAAGTTTTTCGTTTTTCATTCCACCATAACTTCTAAACGCTCGAACCGATTTAGAAGTATGTGGTATTGTTAGAATTGTTCTGTCATCTCGTCATTGGTCACCTTAACTGTCCAAATATCAAGTAAATTGTTGTCTAAATGTCCAAATCTCCAAATGTGAATAGGTTTGTAACGGCAGTCGCGTTTTTTATTCCTTTTAATATATTTATCGTGGCAATAAGCACGCCTTTTTATTTAAAATAGAGAGTTTTTATTATTATTATTATTTACTTGTTTCCATAAGTACACGTACCTGGGGAGGCATTTTTTTGGGAAAGATACATGTGCATTTGGGTGAAACATACCTAATTTATTTATTTATTTATTTATTATAAAAGGTACACAAACAATACTCTAATATTACATGGCTATCGCTAACATTTTTACTTTGTTTCTAATTAGGGTATAATATTATATGCGTACTCCGCATGCTTAATTTATAATTGCGTATGTGCCGTATCTCATGGTTTACAAAATTATCAAAATTATCAAAAATTATCAGTACAAAAATTAATATTCTTAAAAATTATCAAAACAAAAATTAAAAATTTTAGAAATAAGTTTACAGTGAATTCTGAAAAACAATTAAACAATGAAATGGTAAAAAATAGATCAAATATTGTCTGGAATAAAATACTTTTCATTCCAAAACGCTTTTTGACTAATGAAAGAGACTCAACAAATAACATTAGAAAACAAAATGTGTGTAAATGTGTAAACATTTACGACTAACTGGTGAGGTTGTTTTTTGATAAAAGTAACTATTGAATTCAGGCTAAAAATACATCTCATCTATGTATGTTTTCTGTTTCTTTTTCTACCATAACTTCTAAACGCTTGAACCGATTTAGAGTTGTGTGGTATTGTTAGAATTGCTTTGTCATCCTGAGTGTCATAGGGCATTACATGTTCAAATATTAAGTAAGTAGTTGTCTAAATGTCCAAATGTGCAAACATCAATAAATTAACATAAATACATATATCGCGTTTAGTGTCAAATGAAAGGTCTGATATTCCATCCAGAAATATACATGTATATATATGGATAAATATATAATCCAGAAATGTTAAAAAAAAAGCAATAAGAATAATTTTAAATACAATAGTTCACTTTCTGTAAATGCATTCGTGTTTTTTTTTTTAATATACTTGTTTGAAATATCAATTATCACGGATGCGGTCACTATGTCCGTGCGTGTTGTAGGTATTAAATGATGATTATTATTAAGAAAGGAATTATTAAAAAAATGAATAAAACAAATATATTTTATTAAAACAGAGGTACCCGAACTTTTTAACTCCGTGACCACTTGCCTATGTTTTTTTTAATTTTTGCATACCACCTGCGTATTTGCATATACATTTTTCCTGAAAATTGAATTTAATTTGGCAAGGCGCGCGTTGATTTCTAAGCTACTGCGACCTTAAAGTATGAAACATTTAAGAAATCCACCCACAATTCCACATTTAGCAATATCTCGCTTGCTTATTCATGTGATGCGTCCATCCTACTCGCTCGCCCAGACCACAGGCAAAGCGGGGCGTACTCCCGCCGGCAGGCCATTGTAATGTATTTACTTATCTTGCTCATACGCTCCCTCGTTAGTCATGTGCGTTGGCCTTCTAAAACGACTAGTAGTGCAATTTGAGTTGAGCGTTGATTTCTTTCCACATTGCTATTTATTTAAATTTATAAATATTTTTAATATGTATACTGTTTATTTTTTAAACGACTGTCCAACAAAAAAGAGGTGTAATATGATTATGGTTCATCTATGTATTATTTCCGTTTATTTATTCCACCATACCTTCTAATAACTTGAGCTAAATTAGAAGTGTGTGGTACTGTTAGAATTGTAATGTCATCTCGAGTCTCATAGTGTAAGTACATAAACTCTAAAAATATCAAGTAAGTAGTTGTCTAAATGTCCAAATGTCAATAAATTTAATATATCGTGTTTATTGTGTCAAATTAAAGTTTTTATTTAGTACATTCCAGAAAAATGCATATATCGATATGAGTAAATAAATAAACTACAAATATTACATAAAAGCCGTAATTAAAATATTTATAAGTACAGTAGTTCAATTTCTTTAACGACAGCTGTGTTTTTTATTCTTTTTAACATTGTAACGATCTTAAGTACCTTTACATGCAGTCAACAAAGGCATTGAATTCCAGTGAAATGCACTGACATCAATTCAGCCATTGTTCTACCTCGTAAAGCGACGAATCAGCCGGATTTTAACTACTGTATCAAATCAGTTACATATAACAACACTTTTACTCGGAATATTGTGGATTGCATCATTTTTAGGCCTATATAAAGGGCGAAAATACGTTCATTCCTCGAGTGATTACGTCCCCCAAGGCAGTGACGGCATACTCGGCACCACTCTCACGAGTCAGGTCAACGGGTCCGGCTTCTTGGGTACCTCTTCCTTCCCTTCCTTATATCGAGACGAGACGCATCAGTCTGCACTCCCACAGACTCGAGCCGTGCCAAGTACGAGATACTCTGAGCACAATTACAATCCTTATCCATACATCCTCGTAACTTCAGGCAGATAGCCACTACATTCGCGTCAATATATATCCTATTCGGAAGGCGTTAGCAACTGGCAAAATAACTCTTAATAAATACCTTCTCATACACTTCAAATTGACTTTTAATACGGAGATAACCCGCAAATTGACACCACCACCTCACATCGAATAACTTGGAGTCTAGTGAGGGGTGGCCCGTCACAACATATTTAGTTGTTTATGTGTAAAGAAATTTACGGAAAGCCTAAATGTTAATTAGGTCTTGCCTTAATAGGACTATCGACATTTTTAAAAATCCCGTAATATCATTAAAAAAAGATTAACGTAAAGTCATAAAAAAATGGAGGGTTAAATGCGGGTGTCGGGCAACAGATAATTACACCCTAAAATTTAATCAATACCATAGGAACGCTATTATACAAAATGTGCGAATGAAGTAGTTTCCTGCTCAATTCTCAATTACGAAATTGATTAGATGTTGCAGGTAAAAAACAAAATTTTACATACCTAAATCCCATGGATCGTCAGGCTCTTCTGTCGTTGTTATTGTTACGGTGGGGGTAGTAGTAGTGGTAGAAGAATTATTTGTAATTATTCTGTCTAATAATTCTAACATTCCAACTGGACTGTCAACTGGGGTCTGAAATAAAACAAAGGTTATTGTTGTGAAGAAAAAAAAACAAGGTTTAAAAGGATGTAGATACCTGTTGGCCGGCAGCATTAATCCAGTAGAAATGAAGATTTTCGTAGGATTTAACATAACCTTCAACTGTTTGATTAACACGCACAGACTCTCTAACTGCATCTCTAAATCCATCTTCGCCAATCCATTGCAAATTTTCTACCCACTGTATTTGACCTGTTTACAGAATACATCATAAATAGCATGCCAACACGCGTCAATCAAATTAAAATTTACAGGGTGCGGCAGTGAGGACGGACGGTTTTAAAAAAATCATAAAATAGTTAATTTTTACTCAAAAACATATTTATTGATGGAATCAGGTTCGCAAGGAAATAGCATTTGAGACAGTCAAGTGTGGAAAATCACATCAGGCATGTGGTGGCCGAAATCGTTGATGCAGTGCTGGAGGCGTTCCAACATCGCTCTTTCAACTTGGGCGACTTCCACGCGAATTGCGTCCTTCAATTCGTCCAGAGTTCGGGGCTTGTTATCGTATACTTTAGCCTTGAGGTGTCCCCATTAGAAAAAATCATTCCACGCAATTCGCGTGGAAGTCGCCCAAGTTGAAAGAGCGATGTTGGAGAGAGTCTACGCAAATTTCCAAGAACGCCTCCAGCACTGCATCAACGATTTCGGCCACCACATGCCTGATGTGATTTTCCACACTTGACTGTCTCAAATGCTATTTCCTTGCGAACCTGATTCCATCAATAAATATGTTTTTGAGTAAAAACTAACTATTTTATGATTTTTTTTAAACCGTCCGTCCTCACTGCCACACCCTGTATAATTACACAACATTTACTTCAACTTGGTAGAAATGAGGTGGAAAAGGCAATAAGTCATATTTTAAAGTAAAGGTCTGCATTATTATTATTATTGTCATACATTGCACTACACTTTATATTTTAATACTCTTTATTTATTTGTTCTAAAAACTTCATATTACGACATTTTATATTATTATTTATTTCTATGACCTTGCTATATCAATATTTTAAATATAATTATAAGTTTAATTTGAATTCGCTTATGTATTTTATATTTTATCATATTTTGTATTTTTCATTTTAATATTATGTGCACATGAATAAATCTTTGCCATACATAGAGTTTTCCTTGGTTCGGGCTATGGCCTAGTTAGGCAGATCCCGCAACTAATACAATTGTAAATTTATGTTTTTGAATGAATAAAATTATTATTATTATTATTATTATTATTATATACAAGATTTGTCCGGAAAATACGTATAAAAATTTTGGGGTTGAGGCGTTGTGGAGGGGCGGCCCGGTGGTTCCCCCTCTCTATGCAATCCCCTCAACGCTCAGTTCGAGCCAGAGCGCTCTGCGAGTAAGTAGGAGTTTACGTGTGCTTTTTGAAAGTAACCGTTTTTTTACCTGCCGTCGGCATAGAGCTCTCTGATTGAGGAACAGCGCATCAACATTAAGTTTCTTGCAAGGCTAGTCTTGGGACGAAAACAATACTCAGTTTAGTTAGGCCACCTGCCCGTCAGAGGCCAACACCTTACGGCGAGGCACCGTGAAAGGTACAGAGCGGGCAGCCTGACTACCAGTTTGGTAGGATATCTTGGTCTGGAGGGATATCTTCGTTTGCGCACAACTAGAGCTGTCAACTACAACGGGCGAACCCGTCACCTCAGGAAGTTTTAACGAAATGGTCGTTCTATCTCCCGTGAAGTAAGCGCAGAAGAATTAGGACAAAAACAGTCCACCGTCAAGCTCGGTCACATGCCCGTAAGAGGCCAACCCCTTATATGAGAGATAGCCAGGAATGTTACCCAGCGGGTTTACACTCACGCCCTTACTTCCAGTTGCGACTATATTACTCCGATCTCTCGACTGGTTACGAGTTCGAGGTCGCTTGCGCGGTCCTCTCCCTTACGAAGCTGTGAAATGTTGTAAACCAAATCTATTGCGGACCACGGCAACCTTTGCCCGGCTGTTCACCCAGGATCGGGTAGCTGATGGTCGTTTCAAGAGCAGTCACCGTAAGGTCCGCAACCACCCCCGCTCTATAGGAAACAGTACTGCTTCCAGGCTCCCCCGAGTGTTAGTCAGAGTGCACAATCGATTGGCTTAGGAGCGTCAGAAGGTTGATTCCAATGGGAAACTAGCCCTAAGGTCAGAGTCCTGCCCGGGCTTAGTCCGCGTTAGAATTCGGTATACAGCGATTCACCGCTACGTAAGGGAAAGGACCGCGTAAACGATCTCATACCCGTTACCATTCGGAAGGCCGGAGAAATCTGGCCGAAACTGGAAGTAAGGGCGCTTACGGTAAGGCGTTGGCTTCTTACGGGCGAGTGGCGACTGTTTTCGTCCGAAGTCTTCTATGTCCACCTTACGAGAGATAGAATAATCAATATTTTTAAAACGCCCTGTGGTGACGAGTTTGCTTATTTTATTTGAAACCTTCATGTGTTGAAACATACTGTGTATCGGATACATTATTATCGGTGTGCAGAGTTATAAAAATAGAGTATATAACCGGTTTTTACCCCCCCACAAAATTTTACCCCGCCAATCACTGGCGATTAGCTCGGGTTTGCCTACGGCAAAATGTATATAAATTTATATTTACATTTACATTTACATTTACATAGAGCGGGGTTTACTATAGAGCTATAGCATTACTATAGAGCGGATTACTATAAAGCGGCGCACATTTACATTTATATTTACATTTATATAAATGTATATACATTTTGTATACATTTTGCCAAGGCATCCATTATTGGACGCCTCACATTTGAGGGGTTAAGTTTGTGAATATGTTTTATTTGTATACATTTATAAATCGGATTAAATTTCTTTAACAGTATTCGGTATAAGTATAATGCCTTATTGTGAATAATTGATAATAAAACAATTTCAAATAAAATAATTTACAAAAATCACCTATATTTGTACTATATGGAATCGACCACTATGCGAGCTACGATGATAAGGAGGCGTGAGTAAGGCATGAGATAACAGTTATTTAACACGTCATGCCCCTTCTTTACTTTTAATAGGGTATTCTGGTTTAGAGGCCTACATTTTCGGTGTTTTTCCGAGTAGGATAAAAAACTAAAACATTTTTATAATCTATTTTTTTACAAAATGTTTATTGACGTTTCAAGAATACAAAACAAATCACCAAATAAAAAAACCAAAAATTGAAATAGTTAAAGGCTAGTGAAATGGGGGCTAAAAAAAGGGTTCGTCCTGGTGGACATATTTTTCCATTACTTGTATTGTTATGAAATAAAGGAAAACAATTAAATCTTGATTTTGTTTACTTTTCCATTTTTTTTATGTTGCAAAACTATATTTTTTCAAAATCCCGGTCCCGGATAAATATTTTTTCAAAATATGGTCCCGGATATAGAATACTAAGCAAAGATGATTATTACCTTTCACATAAATCGTTTAAGTAGTACTTGAGATATCATGTCAACTAGCGAGAAAAAAGCGTTTAAATTTGAGACAATGTTTCGGGAGCGTAACTCAGATAATGGTACATAATTTTCACATTCGATTCTACTTCAAAACTAACATTTTCTGAAGTTATTACAGCTAGGCGAGCTATTCTAGATTCATAATAATGAAGTCGGGGTTTACATTATAGTACGAGAGTCTATTAACCGATTCGTTCTGGCACGATCGCTTTATTTGCCACGTCACAAAAGTCGCTGTTACTCCGAAAATAATTCGAATTGAAAAAAATCCTTAGAGGAAATATTCCTAAAGGTCTAAACCTTGAAAATGGAAAGGAAACAAAAATGATTATTCTAAATTCCTAGACCAGAATACCGTCTTAAATATCTTTGTATCTTTTACAATATATTTTTTGCATTTAACCCTATATTACTAATTTTCCTTAAACCACCTAAAATCTAAAAAAAAAAAGCCATAACTTAAAAAAAAAGTTAAAAGGAATCTTTTCATTAAATTCACATTTTTTAAGAGCCTCTCGGATATTTAACCAATGACCGTTGACAAAACAAGCTGGTCTTACTGCCCAAGCTAGCGAACATTTTCGTGCAGCTTCGGTCATAAGATCTACTGTGTTTCCGGATCGGTCGAACTCACGATTCAGCTTCTATTCAGTAGTCTCCTCGGTGAAGGACTACCCCGGGGAGGACTTTCGCGTCTCAGGCCTCGTGGCTGGTGGATCGGTTTCCCCTGAAAGATCGCCTTCCAGCGCTACGGCACGGTTTTGCGCACCGTGCGGCGACAGCCATGCGATATCTACACTCTGACTAATTACTAAAGGAGTCTGGAGACTATGGAAATATATTGTTTCCTAAGCAGTGGGGGTAGATTTTGACCTGCCGTCAACCACTCTTGAAATTACCAATTAGCTACCTGATCCTGAATTCAGAACTGGGCTAAAGATGCTAATGATCCGCGATAGATTCAAACTGAATCACCGCTGAATATACGGCAGGTAGAGGTGGCACAAGTGACTTCGGTCCCGTAACCAGGCGGCAGGTTGTATTTGTCCTAAAGTTAATTCCAAATAGAGATATCCTTCAAAACTGGGAGTCAGGGGGCGAGGCAGTCCACTGTGTACTTTTCTCGGTGCCTCGCCGTAGGGCGTTGGACTGTGACGGGCATGTAGGCTTAGCTAGACGGCAGATCTGTATTGTTCTAAGTCATATACGCTCACCTCACGAGAGATAGAACGATCACTATCGCAAAAACTTTCTGAGGTGACGGGTTCGCCAGTTGTAGTTGACAACTCAAGTTGCCCATGCTGCATGATACAAGCCACCAAGAAGAGCATGCTGCGCAGGATTAAAGGAAGAATGGGCTCTCCATATATGAATCTGTCCACGTTTGCCCTCATTGCGAATCTTTTATTTGTATGTAAAGTGGTACGCGAGTCATGGAGATATTTTCTATTGACACCTGATATCCTTACTTCTAAAATTGCTGTATCATTTCAGTCTAAACTTCAATATACTCGTCTTATTTCACTCTTACCTGTCAATTTACATATTTTTATATCTAAAATATCGAAATCCTTTTATTTCACAGAGAAAAGTGGATCTGATGAGGAATCTTCCCCAATAAAAAATAAAAAGAAAAATACCTGGAGTACAAGAGAGTAGATCAAGATTTCCATTATAGATCACCACGTTTATATTGGTTTCATTGAGGATTCTGGAAACTAAAATAATAAAAATGAATATTATTTCAATAAAATAAAAAATCAGGTATGACGGAAATAAATGTATTAAAGAATCTATACCAGCTTCCGTTGAAGGAGTGAAGATGTATTCCAATGACGCATCTATTACCAAATTTTTCTGTCCTTCCCATGTGACGTCATCCGGTATTCCCAAAGCCGGTCTAACTTCATTGTTCATGTGAGCTGTCAATTGAGCAAGGTATTGTCTACCAGCATCATTTGATATGGAAGATCCTTAAAAAGAGGTTATTTATTTATTTGCGCCCTTCACGACGATAACATGAAAGGAAAATCCTTGTCTATCCCACATAAATTAAAGAAAATAAGGCCGTGGATTACATTTCTGTTTTCACAGAAGAGACAAACTATACATGGCGTCGAAGAAGTATCCAGGCGAATCTGTGCTTGCAGTAAATTATTCATTATCGGAATCTATGTAACACATTGATAAAAAAGAATAAAAGTTGATTATGTATAAAAATATAATATGCATATGTCGAATTATATAAACCGATTATTTGAAGGAAATGGAGATTCAAAATGTGTGTCGAAAGTTATTAACGACTAGATGACCCGGTGAACTTCGTATCACCTAAAATTGATTTGATTGTAGCTCTTCAAAAGCGTTTATTGTTCCTAATCAACCTTCCAAATCCAATTCATTGAAATCTATAATATCATCATAATGAAATCATGTAGGTACGGTTTGAGTTTCGTTTGGTGAGTAAATGAAAGTCGTTTGTAATTAAAATAAATTCAATGTATTTAATTTACATGATGAAATATAAACGCTTTTTCGACTTTTTCGGCTTTATCGACTTTTTCGACTTTTCCGACTTTTTCGACTTTTTTGCATTTTTCGACTTTTTGGACTTCTTCGACGTTTTCGACTTTTTCGACTTTTTTTTACTTTTTTGACTCTTTCGACTCTTTTGACTTTTTCGACTTTTTGAAATTCTACACAATCGCACGGAATGAATAACAATGGATGGCGCAGCTGTCAAACAATAGGATCGCTGCGAACGCCATCTATTGAAAGTGGTCCATTTCCCAAAATGACCAATTTCGATTTTTTCGATTTTCAGTTGTTTCTTTTAATTTTTTCTAAATATTTTTTTTTGTAAACCACCCCTGAATCAAGGCAAACAAAAGAAAAAAATAATAATTTAAATCGGTAGTCATTTTCGAGATCTTGCGAGACTAACGCACGGCGATTCATTTTTATATATAAGAAGATGTGCTAACCTCATGCAAAGTGTTGAGGAATTATGTTTCGAGTTTTAAACAATGTGAATGAACTAGCAGATTTTCTAACCGTACATTTTCCAAACATTGACAAGTATTTGGTGCACAAAATCATGAAAAGATATGATACAAATAAAAATAATTTAAATCTGACAATGCATCATGCCCTTCATTCTATATCCAACTATGACACATGGTGATATCACTGAATTACATACGTAGGTATAGACCTATCACCCTTACCTTAATAATATTTAACATTACCCTTAAATTACTTACTATAAACGTTGGTAGCCTCTGGTGCCGGAATGTACTCGAGCTTATCAGTAATCCTGCGAACATTAATTCCGACTGATTCTCGCAAAGCGATATCCATGGTTTGGATCCATGCGATTCCGCCGTCAGTATAACTTCCTTCATTAAGTAAATTGATCGCATTGTCAGCGGACGCGTCGACCGCTTGTCTTCCAGCTTCATCGATGTACCCGAAGTCTTCTAGATATGAACCCCAGTATTGGAGATTATCTGCTGGGGAAATCAGCCCATTGCCAATGGCAACGCTGCTTACCGTAACGTTCAATCTTTCTTCGTCGATTTCCTAAAATAAATATTAATATTGTTGTAATACCATAATATGAGGGACTCACAAATGGTGGAATTTACATTAGATTTATTTTATATTCTTACATGTTGAAGTTGTAGAGCCAATTCAACAGCAATTTTCGCACCATAAAATTGACCAAATATGTGAATTGGTGCCGACTCAAGATCAGGATGGGTTGCGTAGAATGAAGTCAGCAATACAATAATATCTTCAGCTATAATCATAAGGTATTATAAGGATTAAATTATTATTATAGTACATATTAGGTATGTAAATTAATTTTTACAGGTTTTTTTTCGAGCTTAAAATTATTTAAAATAGTAATATTTTCGCATTCTATTGCGGTTTTGAAAGGAGCGGACGCAAGGTTTCAGAACACCGAACGATAAGTCTACGTGAACTACATAACCTCTCAGAATACTAGAGTTTATAATGGTAACTGATAAACTGCGTATTCGGCACAGCATTTTAAACGAATTCAAACAAGGAAAAAATACTGGCGCGGCTGGTCACTAATTTGATGTTAGTGACCAGCCGCGCCCCAGACAGCCTCGAAAGTTTGATGATGCGGAATTGCAAGCTCTACTGGATGAAGACTCGACGCAAACGCAACAAGGGCTTGCAGCTCATTTGGGAGTCATCGAAACAGCTATTTATAAGTGTTTGCACCAAAAAGAAAAAAATCAAAAGCTTGGACGTTGGATCCCACCTGTGTTGACCGAACACAACCTAGGTCAACGTATGATCAATGCCTTTCACTGCTTGCCCGGCAACAAAAAAAGACTTCTTGTGGCAACTTAGGACGGGTGATAAAACGTATTTTTCTGACGAGACTAACAAACTTAAAAATTCTGAGGTAGATTCTGTGCAACCCAGTAAATAGACGCCAAAACTGGACACCCATTTGGAAAAGGTTCACCTGTGTATCTGGTGAGACGTAAAGGGTGTACCTTATTAAGGACTCATGAAAACTGGTCAGATGCTACAGCTCACAATTGAACAAACTGATAGAATAACCTTATCAGGAAAGGTCACATACTGGGCAATAAAGCAGGCAGTGGCGGTCTCTTCATATAAGCCGAAAAGCCTGGCTTGCCTATACTTCCAAATTAACGATTAAATAAATTAATAACACAATTCGTAAAAAAAACAATTAAATAAATCATTTTGCTAGCGCTACTACTGCCATCTAACGCGCACAGCTCGCTCCACGCGAGAAAAAAACTGTTATCGACAGGTGCGATAATCTACAGGGCGCGATTGCTGTTTCGCTCGCACATATTGGGCTTTCAATGCGGCTTTCAAAATCAGTGTTCCTCTCATTCGCACCTGTGGCAAATTACGCTAAACAATATATGTCTATATACAACTTTTGTATCGGGAGCTAAGCCGGGCTTGCTTAGCCATGACGTTGAATGCGAACTGTGAATGCGAACGTGTCAACAGAAAGCGCGACTTCATTATAATTAGTTTGGATTTAAATGTGCGAGTGACGTCGCGTCGGGCTAATTTTTTATTGTGTAATTTCAATTGATTTGTGGTTTTTAGTGCCTGATAAAAAATGGAGGAAATTGTCCTTTGTGGTCAGTAATGTATTCTTATTATTTTGTTTTCTGACATATGTAACAACCCGCAGGACTGGGACGGGGATACGGTTTTAGCAGCGGAGAATTTTGAAAACTCGATGCGATCATTCCATTTAAATTTTTTCACCTTGTTTTCCGCCGAATTTTTGAAAAAGCTGAGAGCTTGTACAACATTCTTCAAAAATCACAAGTCGATGTGGGTTATAGGAATTAATGAAGGAAAACAAAATAAAGGAATTTCAGACTTGGTTACGTGTTGAATTTCAATATGAATTTGATCAAATTTATGAAAACAATCTACAAAATAACTCAGCACCTCGTTTGAGACGCAACGACGCAAGAGAGTCCTTTAAAGCCACTAGAGGTATGCGACTGCTGATAAGTATATGTTAAATTCTGTCTTGCAGTAGCATGCCTTCAGTGTGCTTTATTGAATGTACGACCCAAGCAGTAAATTTCAAACTGAAGATTAAAGAGTAAAGAGGTACCACTTTTTTACTATAAAAAGCGTAAAAAAACACAAAAAGGTATGTCGGGCTTGCCCTATTTACGAACCCTGGGCACGCCACTGAAAGCAGGCAAGTAATATTGCTGCATGACAATGCTCGACCTCACCTTACTCGCGCAACTCAGAAGGCCATCTTAAACTTGGGATGGCATTTTCTCCCACGCGCGGCTAATATACCAGACTTGACTCCATCATACTACCATTTGTTCCAGTCAATACAGCGGGCCTTAGTGGATAAACAGACCAAAATGCTGTGCTTAAATTCGTTGATGATTTTATTGTCTCGAAGCCTGAAGGTTCCTTTCGCGACGGAATTCTTATGTTACTTGAGAGATGGCATTAGTCATAGAACACGATGGACATACTTTCTATAATTAATTCGTTGTTCTCTATTTTTTATGTTAGGTAAATTATCTGATAAACTTGTAAAAATTTAGTTATCACCTAATAATTCGCTGGATATTAATCAAATAGTTATTTAAATATTATTACCAGTTTCTGTAGTTGTTCCTTGAATTGCAGAAGTATTTTCAGCAAAACTGAATCCACTGCCAATTGGAGCATCGATAAACAATACATTGTTGTTTCTGACCTGTGACAGTGTTTAAATAAATGATTTAAATTACCTATTAGTATAAAATAAATTATTCAACTATTTTAATTTTATTAGATTGAATTGTAGTAAATATAGGAATAACGCATATTTTGCATTAGGAATACCGCCTCCCAACAGATGGGTCTAAATATGAACATGGGTAAGACAAAAATCATGTCAAATGCGCATGTCGCACACATACCGGTACATGTTGGGAACGATACTATTTAAGCTGTCGACCAGTATGTTTATTTGGGTCAGACAATCCAACTAGGCAGACTCAACTTCGACAAGGAGGGCTGCCGACGAATTTAACTCGGATGGGCAGCGGTTAAGAAACTACGTTATACCTTCTCATCACAAATACTGCAGAGCCTCAAGATAAATGAATATAATCAGTGGATGTTGCCAGTGATAACATATGGCACTAAGACATGGTCGCATACTATTGGCCTCATACTAAAGCTCAAAGTCGCGCGACGAGCCATGGATAGAGTAAAGCTTGGAGTTTCTCTGCGTGATAGGATCCGAAATGAGAAAATCCGCAGAGCATTCAAGGTCAACGATATAGCTCGTAAAATTACCAATTTGAAATGGCAATGAGCAGGTCATATAGCTCGCAGAAACGATAACCGTTAAGGATAAAAGGTTCTCGAATGGCAACCACGAACCGGCAGACGAAGTGTGGGATGGCCCCCCACAAAATGGAACGATGACATAGCTAAAGTCGCAGGAAGTAGGTGGATGGAGCAGGCTCAAGACCGTTCGTTAAGGCACTCTATGAGGGAAGCCTATGTCCAACAGTGGACGTTTACCGGCTGCTGATGAAATAGAGGATGAACAAAAAAAACTCAAGTTAAATAGTGCTCTAAGCCAACAACCGTATTTTATAAAATGGACTGTGATAGAGATATTAATCAGAAATATATTAGTCAGGAGGGTCTCCATTTGTTTAGGCCTCGAACTTACACTTGACTGGTTGTATTGGTTATTTCTAATTCTGGCAACGCTGTTTGTCGGGACGGATGACGTCATATTACATAGGATGCACAATACATCTAAAGTATCCGACATATTTTAGGAATTTAAAAACCACAGTCACCTATTCCTTTCCCGTCAGAGGGAAAGTATAGTGAACGAGCAAAATTTTTTTTCGACATGAAGATGGATATATACATTTTGACCCCCCCCCCCATCCGAGATAATTAATACCACTTCAAGGTTGATTGTAATATTATTTAAAGTATGTGTGTGCCTGTGTGTGTATTCCTCCACGATAGCGCCCAAACGCTTCATCCGATTGAACAGAAATTTAACATGTCATGGCAAGATTTGAAAAGATTGTGGTTAAAATCGGTCGACCAGAGGGCACCATAGTAATAATAATGCGTCAAACTCGAAATATTGCAGCTAGAGACATGAAATTCGGTACACATATGCCTTGTAGGATCGGTAAGAATATCTCATATACTTTGGTAAGATTATCTCATATACAAGCTACATAAATATTATTTAAAATTCGCCCTATTTTATTTCTTATAATTGTATAATCTCCGAGTAGATTTGTGGGCAGCTAGCGCCGTTACCTACGAATCTATGTCACTATTTAGCCGCTGCTGTGATTCGTGTCTTCGCTTAGACGCCGACTCGCGATTTCAAAGCTTTTTCATTGTATTTCCGCTATGTTCTATTACGCTAAATTCTTTGTGGGCCTTGTAACTTACCGGGAAAGTCTCGGAGTGATACAACCGGTTTTTTTCTTTTTATCAATGCCCAGTAATTTCCACTTTGTGCGCATTCTTCTTGGGTTAAAACATTATTCTTACCCAACTGTTCTCTCGCTCCTCCATATTCAAGTTGTACGGTCCGATAGATTCAAATACTCCATTTCCAGTGGATGCCTCGTCGAACATTCCTTGAAACCAAAGAATCAAGGGTCTTTCCGTGTAATCAACATCAGGGTTTGATGCGTAGAATAACCAATAGAACATTCGGCAGTCTGGTTTGACAGTCACATAATTGAAGTCCTGCCTTATCTCTCCAATTCCATCGCCGTCTATGAGGAAGGAATAACACATATTTTATTTACATATTTACACTTAACTGGTCACGTGTTTTTTTTGTGTAAAGTATGTAACTGGTGCCTTTGGATATAAATAAAGTAATGAAAAAAAATAACTTTTTATTGGCGATTATGGTACATGTAAGGTGGGATAATATGTTTTCAGTGAGATAGCATAATCTACACATTCGGTGTACAATATTTCCATCGCAACATGGGTGTTAAAAAAAATTATTACATAAAGTGGAATACCATATTAACCCAAATTTCTTAAAGATAAAGCAACATACAATTAGATTATTATTTGTATGTCACTTTAACCCCTTGAGTATGATACGACCAAATCTGGTTCTGAAACAATTATCCGTTGAGTATGATACGACCAGATCTGGTTCCGCGTTTTTTTCACTTCTTTGACGTTCTCATATTTATTCATAATCATCTAATTGTTTTACAAAATGATATTTCAATATTCTATATTCGAAATTTCGATGCAATCATTGTGCAGTTGTTCTTTTTATGATTGGTGTAGTAGTTTTGTAGTTATAGTACTTTAAGGTCGATGTCGCCGAAAATCCTGCAAAAGAGACAGATGCATCCATGAAAATACCCATTTACTCCAAGGGTTAATGTAATTATTATGTTAGATAAAAACAAATACAATCGATAAAATAATAAATAGTCATTCGGGTACAATTAAAAGATACAATAATATTATTATAATTTTAATAAAATAATAAAGAAATTAAATTATTTTAACACAAAAAAAATGTATCATAAACATCTTGCTCTCTCTCTCTCTCTCGTACTCTCGTACACGCGTATGATACATCTTATGTACACATCGCACACTTTGGAGCTGTTATCTGCAACTGGCGAACCCGACACCTTAAGCTGTTATAACGATATAGATCGTTCTCTCAGCCCTGAGGTTATTACACAGAGACTCAGGGACAACACAGTCTAGCTCGGACAACATTCCCGTAAGGAACCGGCTCTGGAATGAGAACCCAGCAGGCCAACCTCACGTTTTTACTACCAGAGTTGGCCGGATTTCTCCATCCTCCGGTCTGGTCACGGTTTCGATGTCGCTTGCGCGGCCTCTACCCGACGTCAGCGGTTATTTAGTTCGAATATTTTGCGGACCGTGACGCCTTTTGCCCGCCATGGTTACTCGGGATCGGGTGGCCGATGGATTGATCCAAGGGTTGAAGACGTCAGTTCGACAACTTCCCTCCGCTGTCATATGAAACATACGTCTCCAGATCCCTCTGGTTATTTGCCAGCTGTGCATTCAACACCTAGCAAACCGGATGGTGCACCAATTGCACAGTTCCGCCCGAGGTATTCCCCCGAATCCGCGATCTTCTGATTCCAACCGCCTATAACTGCAGGATTACAGCCGTAGCAGAAGCTCACAGCGGCCCTAACAGGGTAAGCCCCGTTTCGAGGAGGCTACCAGATAGAAGTTGAACCAAATGACAAAGATTTTTGGCCAACACCACCCAAGCTGCACGGAGCGATTAGGAACCACATATCGTACACTCGTATAATAAACATCTTCAATTACTTAAATGTAAAAAAAAATTGTAGTGACATATGTAACATTCCCAATCATAATTAAGTTAACATTGGCCATAGTTCCTCGAAATCAACATATTCACCAACATATTCATCATAAAATGGGTTGAAAATAAATTATTCTTCTAATGTGTTTTTAAAAAGCGTACAATTATCAATTTGTTAATTTAATCCAATACAAAGGTATAAAATATGTTCGATCAGAAATCCGTTTAACAATTTTTACTTTCCCGGTAGAGGAAGGCCTTATGAACGCGCTAAAAAATTCGAGATGAAGACGGAAACATCTATTTTGACCCCCCCCCCCCCTTACTTGAGACGATTAAGACAATTTCCAGACTGAAGTCTGTCTGTGTGTGTGTCTATGTATATTCCTCTTGTGATAGCGCCTAAACGCTTTATCCGGTTGTGCTGAAATTTGTCATGTAAGCATCATTTGGTCATGATAAGAGGTGAAAAGATTGTGGTTGAAATCGGTCCATCTTTTTTATTTGTTATAATTGTATTTTCTTCACATAAAGTTATGTGAAGTCACTTATGTCACTGCTCACCACCTATGAACCGCAGCTGCAATTCGTGTCTTTGCTTAGACGCGGACGTGCGCATTCGAAGATTTTTCACTAGATTTCCGTTAGTTGGCTATATACTATTATACGCGAATGTTAATAATATGAAATGTTATTATAATTATGGTTAAAAATTACAATGTTGTTTACTAAGGTAACGCATCTTAAAACATTCCTATGCCAGTTACAGCTGATTCTGTGTAGTCTTTCCGGGATAGTCTTAGGGTGACCCAACGGATTTTTTAAAATATATTTTCATTTGCGATGTCCCTATGACAAAATATACTTAATAATTTTCTCTACTATGATTACGGTATGTTGGCAGGAAAGTCTAAGATTGAGAGAAAACACACCATATAGAGGGTCACGTGGTCACTTTTCTTTGATAAATGGTTATCAAGGCACTTTTGCATATATAAATATATACTCGTATTATCATAATATATTTTTTATTTTTTGATTTTTAATTATCATATTATATGTATGTACTTATTTGTAATATTTTTTATTTATATATACTTTTAATATAAATTCATGTAAAATTTATGCGATTATCGTATCTATGTAGGTATGTATTATATACCATATAAAATACCTTTCGTTTAATTTGGTCTCTTAAAAATTTTTAAATTTTAGAATAAGGTAACTACCACCATCCTTGTAATTATTATATGTATAAATACCATTGCAATATAAAGTTAAACAAAAATAATAAAATAAAATAAAAACCTAAGAGCGGATATATCATGCTCTTTCGGCAGGCAATATACGATTTCTGTTGGTACCACCTCGATATAGGTTATTCCTAGTGAGGTGGTAAACCACAAACTATCATTTCTGAATCTCTTTCCGAGTTAGGAAGTAAATTGGAAAGCTGTTTAATTAATTATGAAATATTAGGCTAAGAGAAATGTATTTTTATGGACTCAAATAAATAAAAATAAATAAAATAATTAATTAAATAAACCTGTTAGTATCGGCAACATAATAATAATCTCTAAAACTCATTATCGTCACAGAAACGCTATTGTACGAAGAGTGCCAAAATAGTTAACGAGTCACGCGGACATTGCTCAATGACGACATTGATAAGACGCATTAGGTGGATAATTTCAGAATTGTACATACCCAAATCCCACGGATCATCAGGCGTTTCCGTCGTTGTAGTAGTTGTTGTTGATGATGTGGTTGTTATCGTTGGTGTGGTTGTTGTGGTAGTAGTAGAAATAGGGGTAGTTGTATCAAGCGTAGGTGGTGTCGTATCAGTATCGCGGGCCGCAACCACGAAATATACAATCAATCCAATCACCGCTACGGCTGCAATGGCGGCTACTGTGACAGTAGGTATAAGATTTTTTTTCAGTTTTCCACCCTTCATTTTAAATCCTATTTTATGAGCAATCAACTGAACACCCGGCGCTGTTAATACTAACTGTATTTTATAGCATTATCATAATTCGAATCATATCTCAGCGATAACATTCGGTAAAATCGATTAGCTAATCCTAATTGGCTTAGATATTATATTAATCTTTTATTTCCCAATTAAGCAATTTCCTTCGCTGTAAACATATTTCAATAAATAAAATGAAAAACAAAAAAATATCGACGTATGAATAGTTAAAGCCAATAACGGGTATACTAACAAGTAAATATATTAAAAAGAATAAAAAACACGTCTGCCGTTATTACAGAAAGTGAACTATTGTATATAAAATTATTTTTATTACGGTTTTTTTAATGATATATTTAAGGTTTATGTATTTATCCATATAAATATATGTATATTTCCGGAATGTACTTAAGTAAATCGAACGAAAGGTCTGATTATGGTCTAATTAATCATACCTTAAATTTGACACAAAACACGATATATTTATTATAAATAAGATAAAAAAACGAATTTACCGCGTGAATTTTGTAGCACCCGACGTTTCGGCGACGTTGCAGCCGCCGTGTCTAGGGTAGACTGAAAGAGCTGTCAATCCGTTGTTACGCGGGTAGGCCGCATACTGCTGCGGCCACTGCGTAAATTATAACGGTGGTGGGGGGAGGGGGCGGGCTCGACGAGCGCGAATTTCGAAAGTCCGTCTTTTTTATTTTTTATTTGTTGAGTGGGGCTTTTCTAAGGTCTTTATGAGCCTTGTAACACTGCGACCATTGCTGATCTATTGTGTTCGCCGCCTACTATAGTTCTGCGCTAAGCCTCGTGTCATTTAAGAACCGCAGCAGGCTTTTGGCGCCAGATTGTTTTACCTCCTCAGGTTGGAGGTAGTGACCACCCAAGTGGGTGTATCTTTTACGCATCAGAGGGCCACACTCGCACATGAGGTGCTGGGGAGTTTTCTCTGCCCCTTGGCAGAACCTGCACATTTTTGTGTCTCTGAGCTTGAGGTTGAACATGGGTTTGTTCAGGCCACAATGCCCCGTGAGCGCCCTCACCAGTATGCGTAGATTGTTGCTATTTAGCGATAAGGCCTCACGGGCCGTCTTACGGTTGTAAGCCTTAATTAGCGCTTTGGAATGATTCAACCCTGGCATGTTGTTCCAGTGGTTGACGAATTGTTCTAAACATATTTGTTTGAGCATTAGGTTTGTAAGGCTTTTTGGTACGCCACAGCAAGGTTCAGGGCCGTATAACGTTCCCTTTGCTCCCGTCCTAGCAAGTTCGTCGGCTTTTTCATTTCCCTCGATTCCTGCATGGCCGAGAACCCATCTTAGAATTACCCTGTTCTTTTCGGCCAGGGAATTCAGTAGTGATAATATGCAGTTTTGCACTAGCTTTGAATTAATGGTATTCGAGGCTAGTGCCATAAGAGCTGCTTTGCTATCCGAGTGGATATAGGTACGATGGTTGGCCCAGTCCTTTTGGAGGTTGATATCCGCACATTCAATAATGGCGTAAACCTCCGCTTGGAATATGGAGGCGTAATTTCCCAAGTTTACACTTCTTTCGATGTTTGGTCGCTCTCCATATATACCACAGCCTACGTCAAGTCCCGATTTGGACTCATCAGTATACCATTTAAGGCTACCGGTCTCCCATTGCAGTTGGCTTTTTAGGCAGTCGTCTCTGGGCGGCAGTTCCACTGTAAAAAGTAAAGTCCGTCTTGCATACAACACTCAACGCATACAACTATCAACTACAACACTCAACGCATACAACTATTTATCTATAATATGGTCGAATCATATAGGTACGGTGTGAGTTTCGTTTGGTGATTATATCACTATTGACTAGACTAGTGAATAAATGAAAGTCGTTTGTAATTAAAATAAATTCAATATATACATTTAATTTATATGATGAAATATAAATGCAATATAAATTCTTTTTCGACTTTTCCGACTTTTTCGCATTTTTGACTTTTTCGACTTTTTTTGACTTTTTCGCCTTTCCGACATTTTTGACTTTTTCGACTTTTTCGACTTTTTCGAATTTTTCGACTTTTCGACTTATTGAAATTTTACACAATCGCACAAATTACCATATAGGGGTATATGGGATAATGTAATTAATATGAATGGATAACAGTTATGGATGGCGCAGCTGTCCATCATTAGAAACGCCGCGATCGCCTATTGATCTGTGGCCTATTTACTAAAATGTCCAATTTCTATTTTTAATTTTTTCAGTTGTTTCTTTTAGTTTATCCCAAATATTTTTTTTGTAAACCACCCCTGAATCAAAGCAAACAAAACAAAAAAAAAAACAAAAAAAAATATTCAAATCGGTCTAGTCATTTCCGAGATCTTGCGAGACTAGTTTATCCCAAATATTTTTTTTGTAAACCACTCCTGAATCAAAGCAAACAAAACAAAAAAAAATATTCAAATCAGTCTAGTCATTTCCGAGATCTTGCGAGACTAACGCACGGCGATTCATTTTTATACATATATAGAAGATAGATAGATAGATGATTTAGAATCAATATATATTTTGATTCGATATAATATGTGATAACTACAAAGACTTAATATATTATTGAGTTTTTATAATACATTCAGCAGTTGCGAATTTAAAATGCAATATTTGCGAAATGAATAAAGTACCTATTGCTTAATTGTTAAATTAGCTTAGGAAATTTAAATAATAACAAAATCTTGACATTACCTGTTTCTCCAACGTAACAGTCTACATATTTTTATTGCCAAAAATAACGTTTTACCATATATCTTTTAGCTCTTTTGCTTACCTATTCGCTCTGTTATCTGATCGAGAAAACCTGTTATCTGCTGTATAATTATTAAATTTCTTGCGCGCCACCTCAGATATTTTAAACGCATGTTGGGCCCGATTGCGTTTCTTTGTGAACTAAAACTGATATTAGTTCAAGCGAACGAGATACAGCAATACGCTAGAGCGGAATATGAAACGAACATTTGTCGATAAAACTACCCGTCGAACTTATATTCGTCCGAATAAATTTGAACACATTTCGTGCGGTGTTAGATTCCGATGCTTTATCTTTTGTGGTGGTTTTAACATCGATATTAGCTAGATATGCCCTCATATACAAATAAGTTGGTTCCACTACGCTTTGCTCGTAAATCATGTGACAGAAAAAGCAATAAATTGAACAAAATGCGAGAGACTGCCAGTCTGCCAGCGGACTGCGACCAAACTACTACTGGCAGGCTTTCAGTAGTCGTTTTGAAGAAGTCATTTTCGAGCATGAAAGGCCCATCTAGGGGATCATATATCGATGGGTTTTAATGCGAAAAAGTGGCAACCGTTTCTTTCATTACGCTCTAGCGGATTGTCCTATCTCTTTCACGCAGACTAATTTCCGATGTTAGTTCACGAAGAAACGCAATCGAGCCCATTATACTGTTAATAAATTAAAGCCGTTCACAAATTTTCTGTGTTTTTAATGGATAAAAAATGGAATTTCCATTGATATGAAATAAACTACATTTGGTGTTTATTTTTTTTTCTCAATGCGGTCTGAAACATGTGTCATTCGAGAAGTTGATTGCTTATGTAGTAATATTAATATATTTTATATATCAAGTGATGATTTTTCGCTTTTTTCATTTATTTGTCACTATAATATTATCCACCGATTTGCAGTGACAATATATGTAACGATATAGAATGCAATTTAATACAACTTCATCATTCACAGTATAAAAGCGAAGAGAAAATCCATTGGTCCATGATAATCCAAAATGGGTTGGTTTGAAATACTTTCACCGAGTCAAATATCTATGGAATGCAATGGTATTCTAACCCTCCGTTTACCATTTCACATGCCATACTAACATGCCATTTATTTATTTATTTATTTCTTTACAAAAAACTATTTAGGAATTATTTTTACAGAATGATTTTGCGTCACTTCGAAGGAAAACGCCAATTTTATATGATATTATTTAAAATTTTATGAAGATGTTAAATATATGTTATTGTTAATAAAATAAAAAATAAACAAAATGTTCATTAAAATCAGAATAATCATTAAATAATTAAAGTATTAGAAAATAAATTTAAGTACAAAATATTATGTTATAAAAATAAAAAGCTGAGTGCACTCTGGTTTACATAATATGGGAAATTTATATTGTTAGAGATATGAGTATGTGCACTGTGTAAATTGTGTGTGTAAATGTGTTGCTATTTTTGAAGTGTCATGAGGATACTTTTAGTTTCCGTTCTTTCTTTAATAATCAACCACTGAATGACACTTTTTTGAGAACCACCTGAGTAAATATTGAAATATCGAAGTGTTTTCCTAAAATATTCATTAATCTCCCAGAAAGGTAATGATATTGGTGTTGTCCAAACGATGTAAATTCCTGGGCAATATTTATTGTGGTGCCTGCGCCGATCTTGTGTTCTTAGCTGGGAACGATATCTGCTAGCGCGCGATTGAAATTTAAAGCAGGTTTTAAACAATACAATTGCTTAATGCTTTCCCTAGTGTAGCGGTGATTCGGTTTCCACCGAATTTATCGCGGACAATGGTGTCCTTTGCCCGGCTGTTAACCTGGTATCGGACAGCTGAATGGGCGTTTCAAAATCTGGGGCCAAAATCACATTTTGAACTCATATACACAACTCTCATGCTAAATCATATACACAAGCTAATTTCAGCAAATAAAAAAAAAAAAAAAAAATAACGTCAACAGATGGAACGTCTGTCAACAGATGGAACGGAACCTAACTGGGTTCGTTCGCCGACCGAGAGACGGCGCTGCTCTATTTTATTTATGAAATTAATTTTTGGATGAAATCAGTCCTTGACTACTTACCGGAAAGTCTTGGGGTGACAAAACCGTTTTTTTCCGATATACTGAAATCCGCTGCATGTTTTCTATATATAAAAATAAAACAATCTCAAGCTTTCGTCATTTTAATGATTTTAAATACATCGATTTTAAAACAAAATAAAAGAGTTGAAATGTATCAATAATCAAATTTCATAATATTTAACCGTTTAATAATATATACATAATAATAATAATATATTTTATTTAACATACAAAATAAATCGCACCTAGTCTGTCATTGTCCGTATTCACTCTTCGAAATAGATCACAGTACCACTAAAAATTGTCTTAAAATTTACATTCAAATAATTTATTTTGGCATTTTGATTTTATATCCGACTGCTAATTAACGTTTCCATTTTTTTTTCATTTGTTATCTTTCAAGAGAGATTTTGTGTAATATCGCCGCTGTGAGTCCGATGCATACGACTATGATGCTACTGCCGCTACTCGACGATGAAGCTAATCCATTTGCTGTAACAATAAGAGAAAACGCTATTATAATAAAAATATATTTTGTTCCTCACCTATGTAAATGATGTTTTTTCACACTGGGAATTTGAACTTGGATAACTTGGGTTTGGGTTGGAATTTCAAATTCAAATAAATTTTAATTCAAGGCCATGCTATTCTTTTTTAACACGCTTTTATTAGGTCGACCTGTATGTAACTATGTAATGGAATCTAAGGTAACTAATTTAACCACCTTCCAAAGATCGTAGCGTCATGCAAATTGGCAGCTGTATGTAGTTCTGATGGAAATACAATAATATGGTACTGTCGAACTGATATGATCATTGAGTCGGAAGATATGAACTGGAAATGCATGATGGAACATCGTATCATAGCTGTGTTTGGACTTGTTAGAAAAGTCTTGGAATGAACTTTGACAATGATTAGGTTTCAAGGTCTGATGATGTGGTTTTTACGTGCATTTATAAAAGCGTGTTTTTAGTGTTTTTTTTTAAACTGTTAATTTATTTAAGAATCAGCTATTATATTTATTTGTATTTCCCTCTTTCTTCTTTATCCAAATATTTTCGTTTGTTTAACCATGGAAAAGTTGAAAATTTGCATTATTTTCAAATACGAGGTCCTATGCCGGTGTTTTCTATTACAGATTCATGCAGTCTGGCTATACATTGAACGTAAGTGTGTACTGTAAAGAACTGAAAACAATGATGGAGAAGCTCGTGATCGACACCGACGCCTTGTCAATCGCTCATCGCCACTGCTTCTGCCTGACAATATAAAACTACAGATTTCATTGCAAACTGTCGCAAAGTTGCAGGAGTTGCAGCTGGAGAATCTTGGACACCCACCGTACTTGCCTATCTTTGCTCCAATATATTAGGGGTACCAATAAGTAATAAATTATTTTGAAACCTAAAACAAACTTTGTAGTAAATTGTCGTTTTTAATTCCCAATTTATTATATCCATTATTATCAAGGACAGTTCGCCATCTTTCCTGCAAATTTTCAATTCCCTCCTTACAGAAATACTGGGTCCGTGAAGCAAAATGTGACTCAAGGTGCCTCCGTACATCTTCTAGAGAAATAAATGTTTTATATCGGAATGTATGTATATAAATCTGAATAAATTATATTCAGACGGAGCAATAACTGATGAGTATGGCAGGCATGTTAAAACTTCCCATCGCAATTATTTGTTTTATAGGCGAGTGACTTCCTCTGTATGTGGCTGGACATTGTCATGTTGCCATATTATAAATATTCTGCGGTCTACACATGGCATCTTTTTCAACAGTTCTAAATATGGCAGTTGTAATTATGGTCAATACAACCCAGCAGTATCTGCTTCTATGGATTTCAACAACTCGGAGTGAAGTATGCCACTGCAGTCACACCAAATACACAGTAACATCTTTCTTAGTGATATACTTGGTTTAGGGGTTGGTACTAGAGTTTTATTTCCAGGAAGCCATTGCTTCGAACGATTTATGGTAACTTAAGGATCCATTTTTCATCTCTGATAATGATTTTGCTTCAAAAACGATCTGTATGAAATTTGGATAGCAATAAAGTGCAAACTGATCGACGAATATTCGTGTATTCCTCAGATAAGAGATACGGTACGCATATTTCTCGAATATGCACTGTTCCAATTTGGTGTAAGCGCGTTTGTATAGTTGATCATGTGGAACCCAATGCTTTTCTATAATTCTTGCATACTCGATCTCGGATCAGATTTCACTACAGATTTTAAGGAGTTATTATCACAGTCAGCTGGTCGTCCACTTCGAGGCCTGTCAGAGAGGTTATAATCACCAGCAGCAAATTTCTTGAACCAACGTTGACACTTGTTGACCTTCAATACATCTTCATAAATATCGATTTGTTTTTGTTGTTACTGTTGCATTAAATTTCGAATGAAATTGAAAAAGTGTGCAATAACGAATATAATTCTCGAAAGTTAAAATCGCCCTCATTTTATTACAGGTCTGTAAAAAATATATACTACTTGGAATATTTCGAACACAGGCTGCTCTACTTGATACTGTAAAAAAAAATACGTAGGTACTCTTCAACGAAAGGTACAGAACTAAATGCAAAAAAGTTCTTTCCAAATAATTAATTAGTTATGGGTACCCCTAATAGTTTCATTTATTTTTAGAATTAAGATAACTTTTACAAGGGAAAAAACTATTATTGTACATTGAAGAGTCGGTCTACGAGAGGTTTACAGCAGAGGAATTTAGAAACTCCCATTAAAATGGCAAATCTGCATAGATAATTGGCCCTAAAATTTCTTTATAGAACGGTAACTTCATAGGTCCTAAGGACCTAAGGTATATGACGAGGAGCGGTCCACGTAATTTGTTGTCGCGTTTAGTAGGTTACGTTAGGTTGTTCATTGTTACTAGTAAAATCTTTCAATTAATGGTTTTTGTATCTATATACATACATTGTTAACTTCACTTTCATTTCTTTATTTTTACTTTTACCTACCGTGATAACTGTTTCTTAAAAATCGAAATTTTCATCCGTGCATTTTTGCTTACGTTTATATAAATATACAAAAATAGGAGTGATAGTGTTTTATAATCAGCAAAATGATCCTAACAAAGTCCTTCTATCAATAGCTTCTCCATCAATTCTAACAAGCTCTATCAACTTTCATGTCAATAGATTGAAATTAGTTTCATACATATAGACAAATATATTGAGACATTAGAGAGACACATGGATAACGGGGCCTCACCAATAAATATCTGTTTATCGTCGAAACCCTACAAGTTGGTAAATATAATAATAAATAATTGCTCGTCGAAACCCTACAAGTTGGTAAATATAATAATAAAAATTAGTTCAAAATAACTTTTGATTGAAAAGGATATTAAAAAAAAAACTGCGGTAACCTCGAACTCGATCAGCCTTCGAGTCCTGCTAGCAACTACTATTGAATAGGTTATTAAAAAATATCTGCGGTTACCTTGAACTCGATCAGCCCTCGAGTCACTGCTAGCAGCTACTGCGTTGCGACTCTCGAGCGCGGATCCTTTCTGCATGCGATCGCCTTCGACACTCTCTTCGTTTGTGCGCCAATACACTGTGGCGATTGTAGCCAAACACTATAACAAAATTACAAAATTTAATACGTGATGATGAATTGGGGTAGGGGGGTACTAGCACTTAGTCCTAATTTTAGTTCCTTTGTGGCTTACCCCCACCTATGTAACTATTGGTCACTAGTCCGTGTAAGATCCTGCAACCAGCTCAACTGGGTCTGGGGGTCGCAAAATTAATGACCCACGGAAGCCATACATCAGATATTACAGCCTCTATTGTCTTTCTTTTTACAGCCAAAGCAACCATATCAGCCTCTAATGTGCTAAATATTTTCTTTCTTTTTACAGCCAAAGCAGCCATAGCAACCTCTAATTTGGCCATTATTTTCATTCTTTTTACAGTAGGGCGGTATCTACTATAACGGGCAAACCCGTCCCCCCAGGCTGCTATAACGAAATGTGATCGTTCTTTCAGAAGTGGGAAGAACGCAGAAGACTTAGAGACAAGACAATCGTCTAGCTCCGCCAGCAAGCCCGATAGAGGCCAACGCCTTACGGCGAGGCACCGGGAAAGGTACCCAGCGGGCAGCCTCGTTCCCTAACTATCAGTTTTGGTAGATATATACCTCCGTCCTCCCACTGGTTACTGGTCCGAAGTCACTTACGCGACCTCTACCTGTTGTATTACAGCGGTAATTCAGTAAGAATTTATCGTGGATCTGGGCGTTCTTTGCCTGTGATGCCACACGGAATCGAGTGGCCTAAGGTCATTTCAAGAGTGGCATGACAACAGGTCAACATCCATCCCCGCTGCTTAGGAGACAGTGTATTTCCATAGTCTCCAGACCCCTTCAGCAATTAGTCAGAATGCTCAACCGATTGGCTTCGCCGACCGGTGCGCAAACCGCCTAGTAGTGCCGGGATGAATTCCTGCCGAGAGAAATCGGTCTACCAGTTTTTGAGGCCTGAGACCGAGAGTCTTACCCAGGGTAGCCTTCCAAACTATGAGACTTCTGAATAGGAGCTCAATCGTGAGTTGAGCCGATCCGAGAACAAAGTGGTTCTTATAACCCAAGCTGCCATCGGGCCCTCTTTGACTTATGGATCAGTAGTATGGTGGCACAGAACCCAACTGACTACAGTGAAAGTGAGACTCTAGAGCCTGCAACGCTTAGCGTGTGTAGCAGCCACTGGATGTATGAGAACCACACCATCGGCCGCACTAAAGTACCTCCTAAACATGAGACCTCTGGATCTTGTCATGCATGAGGAGGCTAAGGTAGCCGCTCTAAGACTAAGAGCAAATGGACTGTGAAAACAAAACACAGAAACACCACACTCAAAAATTCTGAAACGGGTTCTAGAAGAAATACCTCTTCTGGACGCACCCATGGACAGAATAATGTGCCATCATGTCGTTGATCGTAGATACAATATCCAACTCATTGCAGAACCAGCAGATCATTCTGGTACAAATGAAGTAATTATATACACAGATGGCTCCAAAATAACTCAAGGTACCGGAGCCGGCGTCTACTCAAATGATCTAAACATCAAAATATTAACTACCCTAGGCAACTTAAATACGATCTTCCAAGCATAATGCATTGGCATCACCAGAGCAGCACAGGTAGTTGCAGCCAAAGATGTCGGAGACCTAAGTTTGAAATTTGTCTCCGACAGTGCCTCCGTGCTACAAGCGCTAGCAAGAAATACTATAACCTCTGTCCTTGTAATACAATGCGCTTAAATCCATTACAGGGTCAAATAGAGAGACCCTGCAATGGATTAAAGAGCACAGCGACTCACTGGGCAACGACACGGCAGACGAACTGGCCAAAAGGGGATCAAAGAAAATAGCATATTGACCGGAACCCTTGATGCCCATACCCTAGGCCCAAATAAAAACATGGCTACGCAGGAACACCGTCGAAACACACCTTAAAGAATGAAAAAAACGCAGGATGCAGACAAACAAAGAACGCGGTTCCGGAAGCGTCTAAAAAACTTGCCCGAAACCTCACCAGATTAAAAAAGGACAAAATCCGTTAAGTCATAGGTACTATGACAGGCCACTGTCCACTAAACAAACACCTGTTTACCATAGGTGTGACAGACAGCCCTCTATGCAGAGGATACATGGATGAAGAAGAAACGCCACAGCATGTGCTCATGGAATGCAGGAGCGTGGCAGAGCAACGGGCAAAAATACTACAATCTCCAGCATCCGTCCCCGAGGCCTGTAGCATCCCAAACAGGCTGCTAACCTTCTGGGACAGCCTGGGTTGGCTGGAGTAACATAAATAGAAACATGAGCCACGCACAACGGCCTAATCAAGAGGCCAAGTGCGGGAAAAAGCCCAGATAAACTAAACTAAAATAAACTAAACTAAACTAAACTAAACTATGGCCCAACCGTTCACCACAAAATTTCACCACCTATTTACAGGCAAAGCAGCCTCTAATTTGGCCATTATTTTCTTTCTTTTCACAGCCAAACAGCCATAGCAGCCTCTGATGGGGCTATTATATTCATTCTTTTTATACGGTTAAAGCTGAGCATGTACATACTACACAATTATCCGATATGTCTTCCATTCTCCAACCCCTAGAAATTGGATCGTCTACTATCCCTAGTACACTAAGAAAAATATAACGAAGTAATACACGGAAATAGGTACGTTTCAACAAGAATTACGTATATAACTCAGGTTGTGGGACTAACATGACGCGTAACGGTGTTGGCGTGGCGGTATTTACCGCGCCGCAATGTTAAACCATGATGTTATTTCATTACGTCGCAACCTTTGAATCTCTATTCTAACATGACAGCATGTAGTATTATACGTACGATTATATTCGGACACATGAATCATATTGAAACTACGGTATACTCCTACTTCCGTGTTAACAGACGGAAAATGTTGATACATATAATCGAGTAATGGAGTTTTAACAAAATTCGTTGTATTTCAACAAAATTACGATTGAAACATCTTTATTCTGTATAAAACCATAATAACAAAATGATAATGTAAGAATCAATCCAATTTTTTTCTCAGTTAATGGGCATTGGGCATGTGTTTGTTTTCGGCAGTCCTCAGTTAGCGAGCACAACTTTTCCTTTAATTATCCCTGGTAAGTCTCAAAGAGTAACTTGTTAATCTTAATGTGGGTTCCTTAATGGTCTTTTTTGCTTTCCTCGGCATAATTTTTCCAAATATGTTTTATACACTTTTTGCTTTTGTTACTCCGTGGTTTTTTTAAAGTCTGTAGTTTTGGTATTTTTAACGTGACAAATCTTTTGATGATAAGGTAAATGTTTCATTGGATATGGATCAATTCTAATTATCAAGGATTCAGGTTTGCTGGCGCTAAGTGGTTGCATAATCTTAATATGGCTCAAAAAATTCGTAGTATTTTTTAGTGGTTTTTATAAGAAATATATTTTTTTTTTATTTTGGTCGGACACTAAACTGCAATGCTGGTAACAATATAGGAAATGGCTGAATCTTTGTTCATGTGATATAGAGCAATGCCCTCCTGTCAGTTATGTGGTAGCGTTATCTCTGTCTTATCACATCTATTTATTTTATTTTGTATAGTCAATTTTATTTTATTATATTATTTATTTTTATATTATTATTATTTATTTTACATTATTTATATTATTATATTATATTTTATTAATTACATATTATTTTATTTTATAGTCAACTTTGTAATGTCTTCCTTTACAGTTACTTGTTACAGGCTACTGATGCAACCTATGCAGTAGTATCGACGTTTAAAATCTCCCCATATATAATTTTCGTAAAAGCTGCTCCTTTTTAGTGCATAATTATTTTCAGCTTCGATATTAAGTCGCTTTTCATATATGCATAAACATGGTTTATAATATGAGCGCAGGATATAGCATCTAATTTAATATTGATAAGTATTCAACGTACGCTGAATTGGAGGGCGTCGAGGAGATATACGCTACGCAATTCAACTCCCTAAACCCTAGCATGTGATTAAAATAGCTAAATGATATAAAATAAGTGACATAAATAATAGGGGCATATAACAGCGACATCGAGAAGACCCGGACTAAGTTTCTAATATTTAGATCAGTGACAAAAACATAACTTTATTGTGCCATTGTGCAATATTCTCGGTCCTATTTTATTTCTCCTTGATATATTATAAATAAACTTTAGAATATGATTAGTGGAGTCATGTCTTTTGCTGATTAATAGCCAATTATGTTTGAAGCTTATTACTAGGAATAAATTAATAAATAGGAATTAGCTTTTAATAAAGCAAATAATGGATTTTCCAAAAAAACAATGTTTTTTGTATTCAGCATTAACGTGAAATTCTACCGCCTTTGGAACATTCTGTCACATTACATATTCGTGAAAGTGACACGCAATGCAACTGATTAGCTTTGAAAAAAAGGCACTGACCCAAAATGATATTTGTTATTTATTTACTTTAAAAAATATATAAATGTTCGATGAAATAATTGTAATTAATTACATTAACATTTTAATTGATTATTTTCTGTTTATATTTTTTACACACTAAATGGTTTTTTAAAAATATCATTACAGAATATGCCCAGAATTTCATATGCTCTAAATTTGATATTAATTGTTATTATTTGGCATTACTTAAAATTCTTTATTATTTTAAATGTAGTTATGAAATTGATTGTATTATTTAAATCGCAATAATTAGATATATAATATATATATATATATATATATATATATATATATATATATATATATATATATATATATATATATATATATATATATATATATATATATATATATATATATATATATATATATATATATATATATATATATATATATATATATATATATATATATATATATATATATATATATATATATATATATATATATATATATATATATATATATATATATATATATATATATATATATATATATATATATATATATATATATATATATATATATATATATATATATATATATATATATATATATATATATATATATATATATATATATATATATATATATATATATATATATATATATATATATATATATATATATATATATATATATATATATATATATATATATATATATATATATATATATATATATATATATATATATATATATATATATATATATATATATATATATATATATATATATATATATATATATATATATATATGTGTAGTTTAAAAAAATATAATAAAATATGAGCTGATGAAGGTAATGTAGGTACACACCTTCAGCTTCATATCGCCTTTCTTGAAATGTTTCGGCCTTATCTTGAGCCTAAGGCCTAGGGTAGTCGTGGTGAGGCCATCGGGCCCGACCTGCTCCTGATCAGGTCCAACGAGGTCCGACACGTTCGCCGGCTCACCGTTCACGAACCATGTGAGTCTAGCGGGAGGTTTTGAGTGGGCCGAACTGCAGTTCAGATGGGCCCACTCACCCGGTTGGTACCTTGGCTTTCCGCCCTGTATCCTAGGACCTTCCACTGGCAATGCTGCAACAAAGAGAAAATGATTCTATAAATATCCAATACAGGAACCAAGAAATATATTTTACAAATAATAAACAGATAGACCTTCTTCAAAAAAAGTCGTTTATTCTGAATTATTCAGGACGTTCGATTGCTTCGATATCGTCAAATTTATTGGACTTACCCCAAATTCTAGTTTGACTGAGATTACGATTGTTGAATATATTTTATTGAGCCATAAACTTATAAATTTGTAATACTACAAAATAATGCTGATCATAATATCAGGCTGATTACTATGAATGAAGCTGTGTTTTATTGAGGTTATCGCTGATCAAAAACAGTATAAAAGCTATTATTTAATGAATTTAAGTGGAAAACTAGATACCCGAATTGCCGGTAATAGTATGACCAATCACCAATGCCACCCAGATATATACATTTTCAGGACCCCGACGCAAGTAAAATAAGCGACGACGTATTCGTCCTTGTTTGCTGGATGCTTGTCGACTTGTCAGGTAAACGTGTTGACGCAGAGAGTATCAGCCGATTGACTGTGGCTGCCTGACTGGCTCACGGTGCTACATCACTAACTGACTATGACAGGTATAGTCGACGATATACTATTTGATAAAAGTATCGTTAGCACATTGGTACCTTTTTCACAATGATCGAGACCTTTTCCACACCTATCGTCGAATGTCTAATGGCTTGATATGGTTAGACTAAATCGCATTGATCGCTTAATAATATGAATTATTTATACGTATCAATGTTCAAGCTAAAACACTAATAATAACATTTTCTTCCGAATCTTTCAATGACAGCTGAATAAGCAATAGAATTAATTTAGGAAAAATATTTATTGTAGTAAAAAGTATGAAAATTATTAGGACGCTGGGCTAAAAAACTAAACGATTAGGACTATTAATTAGTGAAACCCTAACAGTTCGATTTCGAAATCGTTAGTAATTAGTGAGAATTTTAATATATCTGTATGGAGTACACATTTTACAATTATTGTTATAATTGTGAAACCGAAATCGGTAATAATCGAATTTACCATGGTAAGTAGCTAACCGATTAAGACTATTAATTAGTGTAACAGTAACAGTTCGAATTCGAAAACATCTGTATTTAGTGCGTATTTTAATATATCTGTCTGAAATACACATCGTACAGTTATTGTTAGGTACCTATACTGTAATATTTACTCTGATCGTTGGTGGTATAAAGTTCAATGTGTTATGATCGAACCCGGTGCAGCGGTCAGTTTGTGCCTTTAAAGCGTTTGTTGAAGTGTTACACGCCAGTAGAATCGGTCTCCATAGTAAAATAAACGGATACAGCTTGTTGGGAATCACTGTTTATTTTATGACATTTTAACGACACTTTTGTCAAATAATATTTCGTAGACTATATCTCCATCTATTGCGTGGCCAAGCGTAGCCAGTCACGATCTCCAATTTGTCGCGGTCAAATACTTCATACGTTTTAGTGACTTAATGTATAAGTCAGCAATGCTAACAAAACCTGCAACGAAACGGTGCATTGACATATTTTAGATTGTATGTATATTTGTCTCTTCCATGCATCTACATTTCGCCGAAATTTATGTATATGTTTGAAAACAAGTAAATATATTAAAAGAAATAAAAAACACGACTGCCGTTACAAAAAGTAAACTACTTTATTCATAATTATTTTTATTACGGTTTTTTTATAAAATATCTTTGGTTTATGTATTTATCCATATAAATTCATATATATTATCGGAATGTACTCAATCAGACCTTTAATTTGACATTAAACACGATACATGTATGTTAATTTTTGATATTTGGAGATTTAGAGATTTAGACAAATATGTACTTAATGTTTCGACAGTTGAAATATTCTATGACACTCGGGATGACATAGCAATTCTAACATTATCATCTACTTCTAAAGCGGTTCGGGTGTATAGAAGTTATGGTGAAACAAAGAAACAGAAAACAAACATAGATGAACTCTAAACACATAACACCCCTTTTTTGTTGGGCAGTCGTTTAAAAAGACTCTTAGGGTATTCTAGTGGTTAAAAATACATTTTATAAACACATATGTATGTACATCAGTACTCATACTCGTATATTAACGATAGGTTATGAGTCTGCTGTAAAGCATCGTATTTATATCGAAAAATAAAAAAATACGTATTCTAAAAGGCAGTATACTTCGTACAGTATACTTCGTACACCGCACAGGCGGCAGTGCTGCTGTGAATTTTTAAAAATACAGAATCGCGCCTGCCCGCCTCGACGCGGGGCAATTTGGCCCGTGAATTTTTGAAGAGAAGATTGTTGGGGCGTATTAGCGCCCGCGGGCGCAGCGCGGCGCCCGGCGTCCGGCGCGCCTTCAGGCTTCAATCACACTGACAGCGACCGTATGGGCGTCCGTCAGAATAAACATGTGTCCTTGGTCTAATGACACCTTTTCGTTATCACCGATAAACAAAACCTGTCAAGTACGAGTATGACTCGTTCGCCGAGGGTTCCATACCTCATTGAGAATCCTTATTTAGGCTATGAAACATTTTTATTCATTTACTGGAAAAGAGATTTAGTAGTCCAATAATATTGTTATTTCTAAATAAACAAATTGCATTTCAATTTATATTCCCCTATCATGATAATACTCTTTAATGGCAGATATAATTAAAAAAGAATGCACCTTCAAAGGCTTTCGTAACATTGCCTAAACGCTTGTATTACCAATTTTAGACCACTCTTAAGCAAATAGCTTATTATGGTGCCAATAAAGCACTCCATAACAAAATGAAACGGCTATGGAACATCTGCATGGATTATAGTTTAAACCTCTGCAAATGTGAATATGTGTTGGATGTCTTCAGTGGCCATCGATCCGGAATCGCGGTAATTTAACACTGCTTTTCAACGTAATTTCACTTCAAAAAGCTATATAAATGTTTGAGTTATCCCAATAACTCTATTTTATTCGTTTTCCTCTTATCCCGTCAATATCAATAAAAGAAAACATAGGAGCCGATAAACAACTTTGATAGTCATTTCAACTAAGCGAATGGTTCTTTTAAATGATATCCAACTTGTCCGGGTATTTTTTTTTAATTTCGAGCCCCGATAAAAAATGCACTTTTGAATTGTTTTCAGATAGGTGACATATCAATTATACATCTGTACCAAACTTTCGTTTTATGACTATAATCGTCTTGTGACATTTTATGACAGTTTATGCCAATTTTAAATTGGCATAAGCTGGCCAATTTTAAATTGGCATAAAATTTAAAATTTCTACCTAGATATAATGACCCCAGAATGGCGTTTAAAAGGAACAAGAGGACGCTTGAGTTACACATTAAACTCAGATTGAATATCTTTGCTGGTAGCGAAAATATGATCATTTTTACATTCTTTATTCTCTTGACTTAAAAGTGATATTTAAAATAACCTACATTTATCCCTGTACATATTCTATGGACTATTTAGGCACATATATCAATATCACCCCAACCCACTCTAGATAAGACCCTTAATGAATTTAATTGTTTATCAGTAACGAATCCAGTCTAGACGTTGAAGAACATGGTTCAGTGGCAAACAATATTTTGAGCTCCGACGAACTAGTTAGTAGTCCGTGTCTCCATAATGTACTTTCAATCACTTTTCCCACATTTGAAAATGCATACAATATATGCCACATTAACGCTCAGAGCATTCCCCAACATTATCCTGACTTACTAGCTACATTCTCTAGACTTATTATTCACGTACTTCTTATCAGTGAAACAATGCTGAAACCATTGCTGCCTTCGCACCAATTTCCCCTGCCGGGTTTTATTCTAATACGCAACGACAGAGTCGGCTGGAGATGCGGTGGCGTAGGTATTTATCTAAGATCTGATCTTCGTTATAAAATGCTGTGCAAATCTCCATCGAATGTCCGCGGTCCACCAGAGTATCTCTTCATAGAACTAGATAGATATCTTCTCGGTGTCGTATACTACCCTCCCCAAATTAATTACTTTCAGGAATTAAAGTCACTTCTTGAAGGTCTTCAACCTAATTATGAACATTCAGTACTTATGGGCGACCTCAATATCTGCCTTCTAAAACGGGATTATCGTTCGTCTAAGCTATCTCAAATTCTCCTTGCTCGATCTCAATCTACTCCCACTTGAAGCTACACACTATGATAAAGCGTCCCATAGTCTGATTGATCTAATTATTACATCTTCTCCGGATAGGATCAACACCCATGGGCAGTACACTGCTTCTGGATTCTCGCACCATGACTTACTATATCTCTCCTATAAAAGTAAGTCCCAATCCACCCCCTAGGTTTTTGTATCGGCGGGATCTGAGGTCCATTGACTACACGCAGTTGTCTCATGATGCATATAACATGAAATGGCATAACGTTGTACATTTGGGGTCTGTAGACGAGAAGGTCGAATTGATAAATAAACTCATTATACAGCTCTATGACAATAACTCCTGGCCTTGATCAGTGTTTTCTTTTCATCACAGTTTCCACTCAACATCAACCAGAGGGTCATCAAGGTATCCATCTCTGCACCTGACCAAGGCCCACCGCCACAGCGTGGACCTTGATCAGTTTTTCCAGTCTCACGTTTCCTTTCTCTTCATTTCAGGCCAGGCGTTGGTCTTTTTGTTTCGATAATCGATCGATGCTTCGATTCGACAGGGAACAAGCTACAAGATGCCATCAGTATCTTATATTCACAAAAAATAGCATTAATTGTTTTTCCTCGTCACACTTCAAATAACTTAGCGGCAGTTCGTGTATATTCGGTGTACGCTTTAGTGAATTAAATTCAATCAAATACAAACAGTGACATTCCAGTTCACGTGTGACATAATAAGTGGTTTCGATTGTGAAATTCCAATTGCCGGTTGATAAGAGATAGTGGATATTACATGCATTTTCTTTGATTTTTCTAAGTGAAATAGCCATCACAAAGCAATATTTCGCTATCAAATCAATTATTCCACCCAAACGACAAGCGATTGGTCGATCTACAATTGAATACACAAGAAAAAAACCACACAAGAAAAAGCACGACAAAACTATATACCATTCGAATAAGAGAAGCAAAACTGTATACCATTCGAGTAAGCACTACTCAAGCCCGTTCGTCTGAAACAGATGAGAAGCGGTATGCAAGACTGGAAATCGCTCGAGTGCGCAATGCTGAATCCTATTCGTTTGAAACAGTCGAGCATCGGGAAGAAAAACTAGAACCGTTCGAGGCACTGGTCAATCCAAACGAACATAGTAAGCTGGTTGAAATATTGATGCGTTCCATTAGAATTCTCATTACAGTCATCATATAATTGTGGTAATTAGAAAAAATAATAAATTATGTTTGTAATTGCAATGCCCTCAAATTTCAGAATGCAACACCGGGAATATTGTGCGCCTTCGTTGCAACAAATAACGTGCGTGAGAAATACATGCTAACATTCAAAGTTTTAATGAAAATGTATCGTCATGCGTGATCATTACTACCACTGCTCTCAAATTTATTTCATAGGAAACACTGATGAACAACATAATTCTTCTTTAAAACATCAATCAACAACAACTTTAAAACGGAACCAGGCTTTTAGTTTAAAAGATTATGAACAATATCATCCAAGCTGCAATTATAAATGGAAAATTTAGAGGAGAAAAAGTACTGTTGCCAAGCATCACAATGATTCCGACAGTTATGCTATTCGAATTCAAACGTTTACAATTTCCATTGCGACTAGCATTTGCATTGACCATCAACAAAGCACAGGGACAATCGCTACAAGTGTGGACTAAATTTGAAAAATATATGCTTTTCACATAGATAACTATATGTGGCCTGCTCACGCGTCAGAAAACCTTCTCATTTATTCATCTATTAGAAGAAAAAAAAACATGTATATCCGAAACACTTCAACAAACAGAATTAAAACACAAACACTCTCTTTATTTGAGTGACATCGCAACGCACGCCGGGTACAGATAATCTATACTAATATTATAAAGAGGTTAAGTTTGTGAAGTTGTAGTAAGTAATCTCTGGATCTACTAAACCGATTTTGAAAATTCTTTTACCAATAGAAAGCCACGTTATTTGTGAGTGTATTAATTCGAGAAATGAAAAGACTTTTTCGTGATAGTCAGATTTGCAAAGTAACTCGGAGGAAAAACGGTCGAACGAAAACGTTTCTAACTAACGCTGCTTTAACGAGGAGAGATATATGATTAAGTTCTAGAGAAGTGCTTGATAGAGCTTAATAATGCCTATAAAAAAGTCAGCGACAGCATATCGACCCTTTGCGGAACACTTGTCGTAAAAGCCAAAACGCTACTTTACAGGAGGGGCAAAAAACAAAAAATTACACGTGTTTTTTATTCTATTTTTTTGGTTTTTATAGTTATATTGATATATCTGTGAAATATTTTCATAAAATTTTGAGTACTTTTATTTGATGTAAACCAGAAAAGAGTACGTGTTATAGTTTAGGAGTTAGTGTGGCTTTTACTACATAAAATTTCATGTTAATTGGTTATTACGACAACAAGAGTTTCATGAAATACTGTGACGTTTGTTGTAAAATACATGTATGTAATAAAAATAGCCTGCTTTTTGTGTAGTAAAAGACAGGGTTCCATAGAAAAACAAGACTTTATTGTTGTAAATGAATACAATATAATTAGGTTTCTTCTAGTTAGAACTTATAATCTAGGAGCAAATGATGTAATGCACTATTTCTCTCTTAGAAAAACTATTATTTTACAATAATAAAATACAATTAACAACATAAATAGTAACCAGTGGTGTATTATAATTGAAATATGTTTAGCAACGTCAACTGGGGCAACAATCAAGTATGACTTTGAATGGAGCTCTGGAGTGACATCGGAGATTGAGGAAGAGATTATGGATATCTATCCACAATCTCCTCCACAACCTCCGATGCAACCTCATCTTCTTCATCTGTTTCAACGAGTGCATCACTGATTTTGCCATCATAGGGCATTCCTGAAACTCTCTGTGGAACCTTTTAGGAATTGTTTCATCCGAACACAATTTCTTCAAATCCGAATACTTAGATGCAGATATGGACAGTTTTTTGGAATACTTTGAAGCTAACTTGAAGCTGTTTAGCACTTTCTGGTACTCTATTTCATGGCTTTCGTCAATCCCTTTTATCTTTTTTCCCCTCCCTTTGCCTTTACCTTTCCCCTTTACTTTCTTCTGCACGTTTTGGAAAAGCAAAACTTTTTCGCTCATTGCTTCTTCCTTCATAGAATATTTAATTTCCATTTGATTCAAATTCTTTTTTTTAAACGTAGCTACTTGAATATCTTTGAATTTTATGTTTTTTACTGTCTCTTTGGTAAAGGTTTTCGTCGCGAGCTCCTCCCAATCAATGAAGTCTGTGTGCTCTATACAAGTAACTGAATAAGGTCTACGCTTTTTTCTTGCACTTTCAAAATATGAAGGCCATTGTGACGGACTCCACAACTATAAGTTTTTTTACTTCGGCTTAAATTGTCGCATGTACATAATCGGCAGGCATCTACGTATGTCCAGGTAGCAAGTAATTGATCCGAAGCACTTGAGGATTGTTCGAGGTATGTAAAAAGTAATTAAGGACGGATAAAACGACTTTATTTTTATTTTGTCCCGTGCACGAATCACAGTATAAGAGAGCGTTTTTACACCCTTTTTTATCAAGTTCTTTCAAATACAAATACAAACAAGATGCAATCTCAATGCCGCCTCGTTTGCCATCACACTCACCCCAGGCAAAACAGGAAACATTTTGTGTGATACTCTAATAAACGGTGAAATTATATACCTACTGCGTATTTCCGGGAATAATATAAAAGCATGCTTTCCCCAAAGGGTGTATTGAGAACCTTCTGTTAGTCAAAACTACAAGTCAGAGTATCAACATCATTCAAAGTTTGATGAGCTTTGAATCGGCTATACATGGCTTCTTTCTCTTCTAGGTGTTTCTTCCATTTTTCTTTATCAGTTTCAGTCATTTCATTTCCAAAAGTCTCTGCTTTAGTACATAATGTACATTTATCCTTTCTGGGATGTGGAAGCCAAGGTCATAATCTCCATTAAAAATCTTTCGGAAGATGGTTTCACTCACAGCCTTTTGGTTGTTTAGTTTACAGTCCTCAGTCCTGAATAATTTGGACAGATTTTTCAATTCATGCTGCAGATACATACGTTTGGATTTCTTTCTGTTGTAATGTGACGGGCATGCAGGAAGTTTCTCAATAAACGTACGTACATAGATTTTATCGGATTCTAAATATTTGTTAGGAGCACTTCGCGTTCTCTTTTCTTCTTGTGACATACCTTCCTTTTAATTAGATAAAGTGTACAACAAAAATCTCTGCGTTATGTCTAAAGTTTTCAATAAACATTTTTGGCATACCTTCCTATGATCTTCAACATCATTTATAAAATAATCGTAGGTAAGATTTCGTTTCATAGAATCCGTTGTTTTACGCCTAATAGGTCCTGCATGTACAGAGCGAACTAGCCAATCACGTCGCCGTTGAACATCAAGTTTCCAGAAAAATGAAAAAATGGAGGTTCGTCTCTCGTCGCTTATTTCGTAACAACCTCGATTACACTTCTCTGGAATACACGGATTAATCTGCGTAGATTTTTCTTCGATAATTTTCCCCTTTCTTGTTGAATATTGTTTCCCCTCATCTCTCTGTTTCTTGTTCAACTTTTTCAAATTTTGTCGTTTCTTTTTTTTGTTTATCTCAATGTTTTGCAATGGATATCGATCCCGGCAATTAAACTGCTGCACCTCCAAGCAAGCGGACGATATGCCGCGAGCCGCGCTCCAGCGCAGGTGTTTACTACGTAAACAATATACTATAGGTACCTTCACCATAGCTACTAGTAAAACAATCATACCTAAGCTACGTTGTAAAACAATCATACGCGTGTTTTGGTTTTTACAACCAATGTCTGTAGAATAAATGAAAAGATTGTGTCTGATCCTAAGGTTGTAAAAGCCATTTCCAAATTTTGCCATCCTTTACGACAATTGTTATGAAAAAAAAATTGATTTTTTTTATAGAACATACGTTGTATCGGACACGCAGTAAATATTCGGTGTTTACAGCAACTACTTTTAATTGGAATGTTTTTACAGCATTATTTTTAAGAAATACGTGTTTAGGCTACAAAATTTTCTGTGCAGTAAAAGACATTTTTATGGGAATATGACAACTCTAAATATACAGATCGATAGAGCTCGCAAAACTGAGTAAGACTGCATCAAAAAGTGATTTTGGCCAAAATGGCTTTTACGACAAGTGTTCCGCAAAGGGTCGATATGTCTAAATTTTATATTTAAGTCACAAAAAGTAGTTTTTTATATTAAAAAAATAATATAAATCGTTAGGTCGTTATTGGTCATATTATCAATAATTATGAATTATATCAAAATAAGTAAATTTATCGTCTCAAGTGTTTAAAACAAAAGACTTTTCCCTTTTACTGCATATAATTTCACTTTTACTGCATAAATGGTTAAAGAGATAAGACACTCACAAAAAAGACACTCCTAAGAAGACACTCACAAATAACGGTGATATAGTCAAATTGGCATGCAAATATATACATACATATGCAGTAAAAATATAACCCTTCTTTTGGCAGTCAGGAAATAAATCATAGCACTCAGTACTAACCAAACCGCACTCATAATTTCATCACAATTAAAAAGTTTAACCGCCCAACGAAGTGGGCACGGGTCAGCTAGTACCATATATAATCAATGCATCTACTAAACGTGTCTTATAGCCGCACACCGCCTGGGGGAGGAAGGGAGTAGAAAGTGTGTGTTGGAAATAAAAAAAATGGCATAAGTACGTCGTATAGACATTGCTGTGGTTTTATGGTTCTGCTGCTCCACCCATTTTACTAGCTCCGTGGCAAGTATATAATAATAATTCTGTATAACGTCTCTAGAGGCCACAGACGCTCAGGTGGTGTAGTATGTTTGAAGCCCCGGGACGTATCTGCAGCGTCAATATTCCCAGACAGCGGCACCTTTATGGAGATTAAAATTTTAACATTCATCTCTTGGCTGAGCCGTGGGCGACGCCGCTCGGGCACTTACCTCATTTTCAGTGCTTCGCCCAGCCGCAACTCTGATGCCTCCCCTTAACCATTTCAGTAATTTCTCAAGGCAGACGAAGAGATGAGATGGGTAAGGTTGCGCGGTTTGTTACTGATAAATTAGAAGTTGTATAGATATAGCATACAGGATGAATTTTAAAACAAGACAGCATGAGAAAATCCAAAACCGGTTAGGGAAAAATGCTGAAAATAGCCATGAGACGGATTTCGGAAAAATGGAACGAAATATTATTATTTTATCAAATTCCATATCTTTTGCAAAAATAAAATCTTTCTAACAATCAGTCAAAGGTCATATCGGAAACAAATATTCTATATATATATATATATATATATATATATATATATATATATATATATATATATATATATATATATATATATATATATATATATATATATATATATATATATATATATATATATATATATATATATATATATATATATATATATATATATATATATATATATATATATATATATATATATATATATATATATATATATATATATATATCGCGGGTCTCAAACCATAGGGGCGTATATGCAAATATACGATTTTTCGTTTTTAATGCCATTTGATTCCATATTTAGTAACACATATCCCCAATTTTTTTTAGAATAAAATGTTAAGTACTTTTTGAAAAAAATAGAAAATAATATTTGGCGTATGCTCGACAGTTCACAATCATTGTCAAAGCAAATAGGCGTACAGAAGACGTAAGAGCAATATGATTGCATATTGGAGCAGTTTTAACATACCATAAAGGCGTATGCGTATACGGCCTCAAATTTCACTTTCATATAAGAGCATTGTGTCGGGCCATAGAGACGTATGCGCATACGACAGTTAATTTAATTACATTTTAGAGCATAATGTCGCGCCATATAGACGTAAGCGCATACGACCGACAATTTTAATATGATCCCGAGGGAATTGCGTCGGGCAATACAGACGTATGTACGTACGTCCACAAAATTTGGTATCGCCGTCTCAGGTTTTCGTCGAAACGCAGGCGAATGCTCACGGCAAATGTCTCATTGGGCTGTGGGTCGCCACGCGCGTCGTGTGTGTTCGCCGCTGTGTGAAGTGGACGTCAACAATTTGTTTGGTTAAGTCATATATAATTAGGTTTTTGTTATACGTGGATTATCTTTCGATTGTTAGGCCACCATCATATAAATTAATAATTGCGCAGTGCACCGCCGCGTGCAGTTTATCAAAATTATGAAGCGTAATCAGAACATCCTTCGTTTAGCACTTAATGATATTATATTTATCAATAATGGTGAGTTATTTGGATTTATTTTATTTAAAATACCCTTTAAAGCCGCCAGGACACAGCGAGCGTGACAGGACTCCGACCGGGTGTAGACCGCGCTCGCTGTGTGATGACGGCTATAAAGTTTATAAGATTGTAGATGTCGATAAAATTTTAAAGTTTATAAGGTTGTATTGTAGATGTAGATAAAAAATTTCAAGCATACATTTAAAGTAGAACTGTATTTTTGGTCTAGAGGTCGCAAGTGCGACTGCTGAGCATGGGATAATGGGTTTGATTTCCGGGTCGGGTAAAGTGTTATTGGGAAATTCTCAGTATACCTACATATTTGTTCTAACTCAGGATGATGGCTGAATCATTGTAATTTGAGCCTCATGTTAACCCCATAAAAGGCACACTTGAATTGTGCGAAAGCTACACGCATTATACTTATAATATACCTAACTGGTGAAATGTATTTTACTATACACCTCTGCCTACCACTTCAGGGAATACAGGCGTGATGTTATGTTTAATGGTATATTTATACTGAGTACGATGACTTGGATTTACAGTTAACTTCTCGTTTTAGTTCTCTTTCTAAAGTCTTTAAAAATTTTCAGAGTCTCATATTATGGATGACGAAAACTCGTCACACCCGGTTCAAGAATCAAATCACATTTTGCATTCATCGCCAGTGGAAAAACTCAGGGAGTCGCCTCTAACGCTTGATCAACAAGTTGTAATTTTTGAAATGGAAAACTTGGGCTTTACAATACCTAACGACGTATCACTTAAGGACCCGGAATATTCAGTTCAAAGTGAACAACTACTTACACCACTATTCACACCAATACCATCTGTGCAGCTACTGTCAAGCCCTAACATATTAGAAACTTCAAACACTACATCAAATATAAATGATAACAAACCCTTACTACAAACAGTAATGGACTCTGACTACGATGATTCAGTTGCAGACCCCAATTATATTCCTTCAGATATTGAAAACCAGCCATCCCCAATGTCACCAATTGCGTCATCGTCTTCAATTCAACCCCATCCACCAAGCAGCGTGGACAACATAAAATATTTTCAAATAGATACACCAGCATCAGTCATTAATAAAAGCTATCAAGAAGAAAGTGGTTCTCCGCTTATAAGAAGAAATAAAAGGAAAGTACCAGAAACGTGGAAAAAAAACATAAGGAAACTTAAAAGAAATAGTGGCGAAGTATATACCTCGGCTAAAGGTAAGAACCAACCAGCAAGAAAATGTAGCAATGAACCGTGCAAATGCCAAAAAAACTGTTACCTAACTATTGACAGTAAAACAAGGCAAGACCTTTTTGATTCATTCTGGGGCTTAATTAGTCTTGACAGATAAAGAGATTTTCTTGCCAAAAACGTAACTTCGATTAAAGCTACAGGATCACGTGTAGTAAATTCAAGAAGGAAACATACACTGCAGTATAATTTTAAAATTAATACAGAAATGGTTGTAGTGTGCCAGCCCTTTTTTTTAAGAACGTTGGGCATAAGTGACAAAATGGTTCGAACAGCTTTAGAGAAATCACGCAGAGGAATTGCTGAAATTGTATCACCCGATAAACGAGGTCGACATCTACCATCAAATAAATATGATAATAACAAGATTCAATTTGCCATCGATCAAATAAATTTGTTTCCAGCAGTACCATCGCATTGGTGTCGTAAAGATACGAAGAAAATATATTTAGAGTCTACACTAAACAAAGAAAAAATGTACGAATTATATAAACAGCATTGCTTGGAGACCAACCAAAATCCTATTTGTAAGACTTCGTACAAAGAATTAGTCGCGGCAAAAAATATAGATTTTCACAAGCCAAGAAAAGATCAGTGCTGGTGCCATAAATATGAGCAATTATCCGAAGAAGAACGAAAAGACAAACAAGAACAGTACGAAGAACATGTTAACAGAAAAGATTATGCCAAAGAAAAAAAAAACTGATAAATCAAAAGCACTTGTTGATAGTAATATGCTTGTTTGTACCTTTGACTTCGAAGCAGTGCTGTACTGTCCATTAGTTTTAGGAAAACCTGTGTTTTATAAACGTAAATTGGGATGTATGAACTTCACAATTCACAACGCAGTTACTAAACAAGGATATTGTTACTTTTGGCCAGAGTACGAAGGTAACAGAGGGGCAAACGAAGTCTCAACATGTTTGTTTAACTTTATCTCAAAGCTTACCGACGTAGTACATCTCATTTTATATTCTGACTGTTGCCCAGGACAAAATAGAAATTCTGTAGTTGCTACAATGCTCAGATATATAATGATGTCGCAGAACAATGACATTAAAATTATTGATTACAAATTTCTCGAACCGGGTCATACGTACATGGAATGTGACAACATGCATTCCACAATCGAACGGGCGTCGGAATATGCTAAAATCTATATCCCCGAAGACTGGGAGAATGTCGTGCGATTGGCACGCAAAGACAATCCATATTTTGTTGAAGTTATGGATCATACAGATTTTAAGGATTTTAAATCCATGCGAGGGATATCTGTTGGCAATACAATGAAAGCCACCGATGGAACAGTTTTGAAATGGGCAAATGTTAGATGGTTACAAGTAAGGAAAGAAGTTCCCGATTCGCTGTATTTCAAATTTGATTACTGGGAAGAATTCAAAGAGGTAAAGTTTAGCAGGAAAATAACGAGATCAGATTATTCCTCTTTAATGAATACAATACTGTACTCGGAACAACTTTTGTTGAAACAAATAAAATATAAAGATTTAATGGCAATGTGTAAAGATGGGACCATTACAAAAAAATATCATAATTATTATGAACATTTGCCCGTAAAAAGACATCAAAATACAGAGGCTGGGGATGAAAGTGACGTGGAGGACGAGTTGAATCTTGCTGCAACCAGAGCATCTTATATAAAACGTCGGCCAAGGAACAAGAACTGATTTTGATGTTTTTCAGAAAGTTTTATGTTATTACTTAAGAATTAAGGTGGTTTGATGTTTCAGTTTTAAATGTTTTAATAATTTTGAATAATTATATTCGGAAGTTTTAATATTACATTATATTGACTGATTTATACGTTACATGTAGTTTTTGTACTTTTTTATTCTTCTGCACAATAAAACATTTTTCTGCCACAGTTTTTAGTTTTAATTGTAGTCTGTAGAGAAAAAAAAACAATTTAATGGGCTATACTTCTCCCTTGAATTTTACCACCTCTTCTTATTATCAACAAGCTAAAGAGGCGTATATTTTTAAAAAATCATGGAAATAGTAACAATTTTAACGTTTTCTTACTTTAAAACCATGATATTTTTAATGACGAACTAGGTTCAAATGAATATTGGCGAAAGTATTAAACAACTAAAGTTTTTAGTTTTACGACCACAAATTCCAAGGGTTTTTGGGGAAATTTCGACTATGTCTCGCTATATTTTCATCAAGCCAAATAGACGTAAAGACCAAAAACTAGTGTTGAAGGACATGTAACTTAAAATCAAGCATTTCATATAATCAAAATTATGAATATAAAACTATATACAAATATACAACAAGTTGGCTTAATCACAAGAAAAGTTATTAAGTTTTTTGTCTCTCCTGAAAAGTGACGATTTTGTGGATACGCCCCTATGGTTTGAGACCCGCGATATATATAGTTATATTTGATAAGGTTTGTAAAGAAATCCGTTTATAGGATGATGTTTTTATTTAAAATAAAATTAGTAAAAGCTACTTAAAAAGTAGCGAAGGAAATCCCAGCTTGTATTGGGAAATGCTTATGTTTGAATGAGATATACTTACGGATGTGCACGACTTTCGACGGTGCAATGTAAGTTTAAAGGTCCTTTTGCAGTCGACTAACGATCACTATTCATCCATATATCTCATAAATAGGGCTTATCCTTATGCAACACAAAATGCCTTCAATTGAGACGAATTAAGCGAAAAAATAAAAAATTAAACTATTGATCACTTCGGCAAAGCCGTTTTCCAAATGAAAGTGACATTGCGAAATAATTCAAATTTCGAATGCTACCAACATTTAAAATATGATACAATTGGCCGAGTTTGTTATCAACGAGCCATTAAATCGAAAAAAAAATAAAAAAACCTCCATATGCTCAATGAAATGAAAGAAGAAACTTCAATCTTAATTTCTGTCAGAGGAGTTTATAAAAAAGATTGTATAATGTTATCAAAATAGGGTAAACCTATATAAAATTGTATAATATTAAAAAAATGTAAAGAAATATTGTAGAAAACAGTATAATATTGTTATATTTGATAAGGTTTGTAAAGAAATCCGTTTATAGGATGATGTTTTTATTTAAAATAAAATTAGTAAAAGCTACTTAAAAAGCAGCGAAGGAAATCCCAGCTTGGATCGGGAAATGCTAATATTTGAATGAGATATACTTACGGATGTGCACGACTTTCGACGGTGCAATGTAAGTTTAAAGGTCCTTTTGCAGTCGACTAACGATCACTATTCATCCATATATCTCAAAAATCAAGCTAATCCTTTTGCAACAGAAAATGCCTCCAATTGAGACGAATTAAACCGAAAAAATCAAAAATTACACAAATTGATCACTTCGGCAAAGCCGTGACATAAATGAAGGTGAGATATCGAAATAATTCAAATTTCGAATGCTACCAACATTTAAAATATGATACATTTAGGCTGAGTTTGTTATCAACGAGCCATTAAATCGAAATAGAAATAAAAAACTCCATATGCTTAATGAAATGAAAGAAGAAACTGCAATCTTAATTTCTGGCAGAGAAGTATATAAAAAAGGCTGTATAATGTTATCAAAATACGGTAAACCAGTATAAAATTGTATAATATTAAAAAATATGTAAAGAAATATTGTAGAAAACAGTAAAATATTTTTATATTTGATAGGTTTTGTAAAGAAATCCGTTTATAGGATGATGTTTTTATTTAAAATAAAATTAGTAAAAGCTACTTAAAAAACAATTTTATACTGGTTTACCGTATTTTGATAACATTATACAGCCTTTTTTATATACTTCTCTGCCAGATATTAAGATTGAAGTTTCTTCTTTCATTTCATTAAGCATATGGAGTTTTTTTATTTCTATTTCGATTTAATGGCTCGTTGATAACAAACTCAGCCTAAATGTATCATATTTTAAATGTTGGTAGCATTCGAAATTTGAATTATTTCGATATGTCACCTTCATTTATGTCACGGCTTTGCCGATGTGATCAATTTGTTTAATTTTTGATTTTTTCGGTTTAATTCGTCTCAATTGGAGGCATTTTGTGTTGCAAAAGGATTACCTTGATTTTTGAGATATATGGATGAATAGTGATCGTTAGTCGACTGCAAAAGGACCTTTAAACTTACATTGCACCGTCGAAAGTCGTGCACATCCGTAAGTATATCTCATTCAAATATTAGCATTTCCCGATCCAAGCTGGGATTTCCTTCGCTGCTTTTTAAGTAGCTTTTACTAATTTTATTTTAAATAAAAACATCATCCTATAAACGGATTTCTTTACAAAACCTATTAAATATAAAAATATTTTACTGTTTTCTACAATGTTTCTTTATATATTTTTTAATATTATACAATTTTATACTGGTTTACCGTATTTTGATAACATTATACAGCCTTTTTTATATACTTCTCTGCCAGAAATTAAGATTGAAGTGTCTTCTTTCGTTTCATTAAGCATATGGAGTTTTTTATTTCTATTTCGATTTAATGGCTCGTTGATAACAAACTCAGCCTAAATGTATCATATTTTAAATGTTGGTAGCATTCGAAATTTGAATTATTTCGATATGTCACCTTCATTTATGTCACGGCTTAGCCGAAGTGATCAATTTGTTTAATTTTTGATTTTTTCGCTTTAATTCGTCTCAATTGGAGGCATTTTGTGTTGCAAAAGGATTAGCTTGATTTTTGAGATATATGGATGAATAGTGATCGTTAGTCGACTGCAAAAGGACCTTTAAACTTACATTGCACCGTCGAAAGTCGTGCACATCCGTAAGTATATCTCATTCAAATATTAGCATTTCCCGATTCAAGCTGGGATTTCCTTCGCTGCTTTTTAAGTAGCTTTTACTAATTTTATTTTAAATAAAACCATCATCCTATAAACGGATTTCTTTACAAAACCTATCAAATATATATATATATATATATATATTTTAAGTTTCGCTATTCGCGATTGATAAAAAAATATAATTTTAAAAGTTTATTCAATATAAGAATGATTACAATGTTTACAAGTGAAGCAAAAGCGCAAATGAGCAGACGAGAGCGGTCTCGACTGCCTCACAGAAGCTACTCGATGAAATGTCTGGCGTGTCTACAAGATGGCCGCTTTTTATACTACGTACATAATGAGCTCCTTGTTGACGCAAGATTTGGGGAACGAGATTCCCCCTTTTAGTTTATCTTATTTTTATGACCTCTTTAACGGTTCGACTCTGGCAGCATCCACGATTACTCAATGCATACGATGTCTGCAGGAATTGCTTTATCTGTTACGAAAGTGGAACGTCTGCTAATGCTCATTTTAAACAAAGATAAAGTCTACGGTTTCCTTTGAGAATAATATTAATTAATATTTGGTAAACTCTATATAGAGTGCTAATGCGAAACAAAGTTAGTATCTGCTGTTTTGCTTATTAATAATATTAATTAATATCTACTTATTTTCTAGGCGAATCTTGATTAAGTTAATTCTATTTTAGTGTCGACTGTGCGCAAAGAGTATTTTAACAATAATATCTTAATTTCCTAGTTAGTGCATCAGTCGCAATATTATAGATTCGCATCTTAAGTATTTCATCTTAAATATTACATGTTGAGCGGGCCGCTGAGAAGTACTTGCTATGCTGTGATATGTCGCGTCTCAGGTGGGTCCTTGTGGTCATCCATCAGGTGAGATATTGGAGAATAGGGGTTGTCCTATAGGGGTTGGTGTAGCGCGTACGTAACATCTCCCTCCATAAGTCTGGAAAACGTCAGTTTGAAAGCGAAGAGTTTCGTGTTTACAGGATAACTCTTCTCGGCTTGGCGTGAATATCTCCAGTCGTTGTGCATTGTTGAGGGACTGTCATATGTGTAAGAGACAATCTTTCTTCTTCTTCTCTGCTTTCCGTCATTCGATAGGTTGTTGTTTGACGGGGATTCTTGGCGAAGGAACATTGATTAAAAATTTGAGGACAGAATGATTTCTTGTCGTCGTTATTTTTTCCTTGTACCAGCTTCCAAGTTCTCCTGTAGCATTTGCAACAATAGCATAAAAATATCATTACTATAGATATGATTGCTATTATAGTAGAATAGGCGTATTTCTTATAGGGGAATACGTCGTGATTTATGTTGTATAATTCTTCTTTAAAATTATTAATATTCGATTCTAAATCGTGAAATTCGTCCAGTTTAATATTTCTGATCGGTATGGGTTTTAACTTGATTGTGTTGATTTTCATATCGATGTCTTCGCAGCAATTGAAAGGGATGATGGGGATTATGTCATCTTCTTTCGTTGACGAGTTTCTATTTGTAGCTGTCACTTGAATTGTGCCAATAAAAGCTCTGCAGTTATGCTCTAATCGTAGAATGGAATTTTCGTAGATCATCTTGGTATCTAGTTGATCTCCGCATGAAGTTTTAATGGGTATTGGCTTTGTGATAATTATCAGCCATTTATTCTTCTTGAGTTTCTGTACGTTGTATTCGTTCAGCGATAATATAGTAGGGTTGCAATTTTCAGTTTGCAATTTGGAGATAATATTGATTTCGCATGGTGATTTCTCATTAGGGTTCGGTAAAATGTCGAAACAAATTAAATTATCTTCCGTACTTTTGCAGGAAGTGATGTCATTTAATCTTATATATTCCCTGTTGTCTTGTGATAGGCCCACATATTTTGACTTAGGTATGATTGTATGGAATATATTTGAGGACGGGTGTCTAATTGGTGTGGAGAATAGATGATAGGTATTATATACTTCGTTATTCGTTAGCGGTATGCTAAGTATGTAAACTATGCGGTTCGAAGTAGAAAAACCTTTCAATGTTATCAAATTTGCAAATTGATTTATATTATGTATATTTGGTATAAGCGGTAATGCTTCGTTTGCTGATAGAACCTTTGAAATATTCATAAGTTGCTCTAGTAAATGTATAGGGGAAATTATACTAGAGTGTAGCACTTTTAATTTTGCGAAAGTCAAGCTAGTTTCTATGTCAATTAATTCGTTATTTAGAAGCATGAATGTTTCTAACAAATTTTCACAACTGCTTAGAATAGCCAATTGTCTCGATAAGTAACGATCTCTTTCCTCATTATTATTTATGAAGGTTTGTATGGTTTTTAAATTATTTTCTAGATATTGATCGTCTAGTGCGAGTTTTTGAATTGTATTATTAAAGTTCTTAATTACTTTTGTAGTAATTGAGATTTGATTTTTCATCAGCGTTTGCGTCGTTAAATCATCTCTTTCGAGCTTGTTAATAGCATCGTTAAAATACTTTCCATCTGTGGCATCTAAATTTCCGGTGATCCATTTTAATAAAGAGCCTGCTGCGTCGATCAGAAATCGTTTCTTCCTTGTTGTCAATAATCCTAGATTATCGATTTTTTCGTTGAGCGTTTTTGATATCGATTTGAGCATTGTATAATGCGGTTTCAATGGTATCATAAAATGTTGTAAATTATTATTGAATTTTAAATCTAATTTGAAAACATGTTGTTCCAATAGTTGTAATGTCCTTTCGGCATTCTCAAAGACAGATTTAATTAATTTTAGGTCTTTATACACTATTAAATTCCAATGGCTGTTTGATATTATTACGTCATGTTCTTTTTCGTAGTATAGTCCTACGGTATTATGCAATGGGGTCAACGTCTGAGCAGCAACTGCCGTCGTCAGGATCAACACCCTGTAAAGAGACAGGAAAATCCGTTTCACTATCTGAACTTTCAGAATTATCTTCAGAATCTGAATTCGATTCGGGTACATATAATTTTATTCTATCGAAATGAATAGTTGTTGGTTTAAAGTTTTGTTTTATTATAGCCGTAGTATCATTCATTAATCCTAATATACGGAATGGACCTAAAAATCGTGATTGGTGTTTCTTTGAACTGTCAGGATTTTTAATCATTATTAAGTCTCCCACTTTATAGGTAGTATTGTTTATTTTATATTTTCCATCGTGGTAGTCCTTAGCTTTTTCTTTATTTTTTGTAATGTTTTCGCGTATGATTTTAAATAGGTTACTTTGCCAATTTACTAATTCTTTATGATAATTATTTTGTTTATTACTAATTAAATTATCCTCATTTATCATTACATAATTATGGAGGTTTACGTCTCCGTAAATTATTTCAAATGGAGTATAATGTGTGCTTGTTGATCTGCAATTATTATAACTTCTCATTATAGTAGCTATTATTTCTTTTTCTTTAAGAGTTGGATACTCTTCTGAGTAACATCGTAGGCTATCTGCTATCGTAGCGTGTAGTCGTTCGATTGCGTTACTTTGCGCGTGATGAGCCGATATGAATCTTAATTCTATATCGTAGCGTTTGCAAAAATCTTTAAAATCTTTGCCTGAAAAGCAAGTTCCATTATCCGTCGCTATGATCGAGGGAGTTGGGTGGTGAGATATATAGATTTTAATTTTTTCTATAATTTCCTTTGTCGTTTCGTGTTTAATTTTATAACACTGCGAATATTTAGAGAAAGAATCTAAAATAGTGAGGTATTTAATTTTGTTGTATTCGAATATATCAATATATAGTTTGTCAAAGGGTTTTACAGGTGTATCTGTAATAGTTAAGGGTCTTTTCAGACTCTGTCTACATATCTTTGCCTTTGCACAAACTTCGCAACTACGTACAAATTTAGTTACGTCACGTGTTATGTTTTTCCAATAGTATCTGGATTTAATTTTTCTTAAAGTTTCATTTATTCCTTTATGAAAACTATCATCTGCTGTATGAAAACTTTTTATTAATTCCGGTATATCTCTTATCTTTGGTACTTGTATAGATCCTTTACAAATTATAAATTTTCTCTCTTTTTCGTTTTTAAATACTATACTTATTATGCGATCTAAGTATATTTTATCTATAAAGTTTATATAAATGTTTCCTTTAGGGAGTTCATTTTTATTTTTAATTAGATCGTGATATAACTGTTCTCGATTCTTTAAATTGCAATTTAGCATAAAATATTTGCGATTTGGTTTACTAACGCTTTCTAATACCGTTATTTCTGATTGTTTCAACACAGGAAAAGACGGGACGTCTTTTTCAATTAATCGAGTGCTAGCGTCATAAGCGCCGCTAGTGGATTGAATGTTTGTTTCTGAAGCTATGTACAGAATATTATCGTGTTTTCTATGTAATACATAGATTTCCGAGTATTCCACTAATTCGGGATTTACGGGTGTGTTTATGATTTCATTTGTGAGCTTTGTGATCACATTTATAGGAATTCTTGATAATGCATCTGCATTAGTATTAGATTTACCTGTTTTGTATTTAATTTGGTACTCATATTCTGCTAATTTCAATCTCCATCTGGCTAGTCTGCTTCCAGGATCCTTAACGTTAAATAACCATTCTAGTGGTTTATGATCTGTGTAGAGAATGAATTTTCTACCATAGATATACGGTCTAAAATATTTGCATGCCCATACAATTGCGAGAAGTTCACGTTCTATGGTACTGTAACGTGATTCTGCCGAATTTAAAGTTCGCGAAGCATAGAATACAGGTAAATCTTCTCCTATATTACCTTGGCTTAAGACAGCTCCTACGGAATGTTGACTAGCATCCGTGGATATAATAAAATCTTTTTCGAAGTCCGGGTATTGCAAAATAGGTGCTGTAGTTAGCAAAACTTTGCATCTTTCAAATGCTTTTATGCATTTTTCATTGAAATTAAATTCAACATTTTTCTTTAGCAAATTAGTTAGCGGTTTTATTAATTTTGCGTAATCGGGCAAAAATCTCCTATAATAACCTGACAATCCTAAAAACTGTTTAATCTCCTTTGGAGATCTTGGCTGCGGAAATTTCACAACTGCTTCTACTTTATCCGGGTTTGGTTTTATACCTTCCGGTGTAACCAAATGACCTAAATATGCAACTTCTCTTCTAAGGAATTCGCATTTGTCCGGCTGTATTTTTAGATTAGATTCCGCTAGTCGATTGAATACGTTTTCTAGCCTATCTATATGCTCTTCTAAGGTAGTAGAGTATACAATGATGTCGTCCATGTAACATAAACATTGTTCTCCTTGTAATCCAGTTAATACATTGTCCATTACACGGCTGAATGTAGAAGGAGAATTGGAAAGTCCGAAGGGTAAACGTCGAAATTCCCAATGTCCGTTTTCCACCGTAAACGCAGTTTTAGGTATATGGTCCTCTTTTACTTGAATTTGATGAAAACCTGAGCATAAATCTATAGTAGAGAAGTATTTACATTTACCTAGCTGGTCTAACAAATCCGTAATATTAGGTAAGGGATATCGATCTTTAATTGTTTTTTCGTTTAGTTTACGATAATCTATCACTATTCTCCACTTTTGCGTACCTGACGCGTCTATTTTCTTCGGCACTATCCATACTGGGGATGACCATGGAGAAAATGACTTTTGAATAATTCCTTGATCTAGCATCTTGTCGATCTGGGTTTTTATTTCTTGCTTATGTATATATGGGTATCGATAACTTTTAGTGAATATAGGATTCGAGTCTGTTGTGTTAATTTCGTGCTTGATTTGATTGGTGAAAGTTAGTTTATCGCCTTCCAAGTAAAATATTTCGGGATAAGTTAGGCATAATTTAGTAATTTTTTCTCTCTCTTCTGCGTTTAAGTGTTCTAATCGCAATATTTTCCGTATTTCTTTTAGGCGATTCTCATCTATTATTATTGGATTATTTTCATAATTATTTATACTATTTATAGATCGAGTATCGTTTATTTTAGACAATTCTATAGTAGGTAATTCTACTAAAGTACAGTGTTCGTCTAAGTTGACTATTGTTGTTATAAAGTGATTATTTTTCACCTCAACAATTGCTTCAGGAATTTTTATGTCTCTTTGCGATGGCATAAAATTTTCTTTATTGACTGTACAACTTTCAATTTGTTTTGTTTTTATTTCGTCTGAGTAGGTTGAAATATTATGCAGTATTTCGTTATATCTGCTTTTTTCTATTTCACCTTCTCTAGATGGCACTCCTTGAAGACTAAGGGAGCAACTATTATTTTTTATTTTATTGATTAATTCTCTTCGAGAATAATTAGTACTTTTCGCGGGAAATTCACCGTTATTTATAACTGACGAATTCAAATTTGATTCTCGTGAATTTTCCTGCAAAAGAATTCCTTTAGGACTGCCAAGATCGACAGGGAATGAACCTTTTTTCTTATTTATTGTTTCATCTTCTGAAACATTTGTTTCCGACGAGTTTTGCTTTTTGCAGACCACGGCTGATGCCTGTGAACGTCTGTTGATAGCGTTTCTCGGCGAAACTATTTCTTTTGGGTTACGAGTGACGTCTACAGAAACATCTGTTGTCATCTGCGACCCCGTGCCCTTGTTAATTACCCCGCCTTCAGCTGGCTGGTGGCAATAACCTTTCAGTGTTATCTGCGGACACAAGTACGTTCCGTCAGAAACAGCTGTTTTTATTTTTAATGCTTGAATGCATCTTGGTCTAACTTTTATGGTCTCCACTTGTTTAATAAGGGGAGTGCTTTTATTTTTGTTTGGTGTTTCGCTTCCAGTCAGTAATTTTACTGTGCTGAAATTGGTATGGAGGATTTTGTTAGGGATATCTATTAGGCAATTATATGTTTCTAAAAAATCTGTTCCAAGAATAGCATCATATTCAATGTTTAAATCGCATACGTAAAATTTGATATTATCACCTGTTTTTCCTACGTCTGAATAGAAGCTTTCTGATATAAGAATTTCTTTTCCACTAATTCCGCTTATGATAGTATTTTCGGGATTTAATGTTTTTCCTTTTGGAATCATGTGCGGTTTGCAGACTGAAATAGCTGCGCCACTGTCAATTAATAATCTATTCTTTTGTGTATCCCTAATATGATATAAGTTTTTTCCTTCCATTATTGAGATGACATATCGTTCTCTTCGATATGTATTTCCTTCTGGTCGTTTTGGCATAGGTGAGGTTCGACCGTTTCCTCCCCGCCGTCGAAGTTTAAATTATGACTTCTTTTGATGACAGAAGGGCGGTTTTGCTGAATGACTGTTTTTGCCTGTGCGTACCGTTCGCCCGCTTCTTGTCTCGAGTGAGACGGTGTCAAATTACCACCGTTTTTAAATGCGCTCGTTGATGGCGACTGCAGATTCCCGTTATTTTTTCGGTAACACTCTGACATCAGGTGTCCCGTTTTTTTGCAAAAGGTGCAATGTTTTGTATTTGTTTTGTTTTCGCTTTTAAAATTTTTAGGTATGATTTGTGATGGTCTTTGAAAATTGTCTTTTACATTCATGTTCCTAAAGCTCTTCAAAAATTGAAGGTTCTCTTCTTCCGCTAAAATAGAAGTGGCATCTTCTATTGTTTGTGGTCTTTGTGACCTGAGTATTTGTCCGATCGGGTCGTTTAAACCGGAAAGAATGGTTTTAAGACCGATTCTTTCATGTTTATTGTTCATGGCTATTTTTGTATTTTTATCCAGAGTATCGTCTAGTGCTGTGCAGTTTCTTAATTTTGTTAAAAGAAGTTGGACTCTTTGAACGTATGAACGGGGATTTTCGGAGTGCTTCTGGAAACTGGTTGTTAGTTCCCTTAAAAGAGATTCGGCGTCTCTAGTGTCTCCAAAGTGAGACAAGAGCAAATTCCGAATATCCGTCCAGTTTGCAAGTGCTCTAGAGGATATAAATTGTTTTGCTTCTCCGATTAGCTTACTTTTTATCAGAAAGGGAATGTGTGCCTCGTTCTCATCGTCTATATAATTTATAGCGTGATCACATGCGGATATAAAATCATGAAGTGTAGTCTGACTACCATCAAAATCGGGTATAAAATTTGCAATATCTCGTGCTGAAAATGCCATATTGAAGGCAATAAAAGAAAATACCTTTAACGAATAACAAAATACGGATTTAAATAGGGATCTGGTGAGACTGAGTATTCTGTGGAAAGGAAAGTCAAAATAATGCTTATGCTTATCACTTACTTGACAACGACTGGTATGGTCATTGACATCTTTTTCTTTTTGTAGTCGTTTCTGCAACTCAGGTAGCTCGATACCAGTGACTCTCGTTCTCAGGAAAGGTGCCGCTGAAGATCTTTATCACTTTGCAGAAAATCGTACCGACTGCGCCAATTTTAAGTTTCGCTATTCGCGATTGATAAAAAAATATAATTTTAAAAGTTTATTCAATATAAGAATGATTACAATGTTTACAAGTGAAGCAAAAGCGCAAATGAGCAGACGAGAGCGGTCTCGACTGCCTCACAGAAGCTACTCGATGAAATGTCTGGCGTGTCTACAAGATGGCCGCTTTTTATACTACGTACATAATGAGAGCTCCTTGTTGACGCAAGATTTGGGGAACGAGATTCCCCCTTTTAGTTTATCTTATTTTTATGACCTCTTTAACGGTTCGACTCTGGCAGCATCCACGATTACTCAATGCATACGATGTCTGCAGGAATTGCTTTATCTGTTACGAAAGTGGAACGTCTGCTAATGCTCATTTTAAACAAAGATAAAGTCTACGGTTTCCTTTGAGAATAATATTAATTAATATTTGGTAAACTCTATATAGAGTGCTAATGCGAAACAAAGTTAGTATCTGCTGTTTTGCTTATTAATAATATTAATTAATATCTACTTATTTTCTAGGCGAATCTTGATTAAGTTAATTCTATTTTAGTGTCGACTGTGCGCAAAGAGTATTTTAACAATAATATCTTAATTTCCTAGTTAGTGCATCAGTCGCAATATTATAGATTCGCATCTTAAGTATTTCATCTTAAATATTACATGTTGAGCGGGCCGCTGAGAAGTACTTGCTATGCTGTGATATGTCGCGTCTCAGGTGGGTCCTTGTGGTCATCCATCAGGTGAGATATTGGAGAATAGGGGTTGTCCTATAGGGGTTGGTGTAGCGCGTACGTAACATATATATATATATATATAAATATATATATATATATATATATATATATATATATATATATATATATATATATATATATATATATATATATATATATATATATATATATATATATATATATATATATATATATATATATATATATATATATATATATATATATATATATATATATATATATATATATATATATATATATATATATATATATATATATATATATATATATATATATATATATATATATATATATATATATATATATATATATAAAACAAAGTCGGGTTTGTTCGAACACTTATAACTAGAGAACGGCTGGACCGATTTTCATGGTTTTTGATTTGTTGTATTTGTCTGCGTCCTGAATAGTAGAATAACTATTAAAAACAAAAATTGGAAAATTGACGAATAATTAAAATAAAAGAAAAAACATTTTCTCATACAAAATGTAAATCCGTGTTTTACTAATGGTCAGTTGTACGTGGCATATTCGCGTGTCGAAAAATCATCCTCTTTATTTATTCTTGCGCCTGATAAAAAAACAAAAAATGTCATATATCACAAGGTGCTTCAATGAACAGAATTAAACCGAGTGCATCCTATGCTGCACAATATGTAAATAGTTTAATTCAATCATGTCTTACTGACACGCGATTGATATACTTATTTTGGTACTTTTATATTACTTTTTGTGTTATTATCCTAATAAAGTAGTGAACCGATTTTGTATTCATTGTATTACTTTCATAAAATCATAAATTAAGTTCATTTAATCTGTAACACGACATTCATTGACTGTTAAGCGGTATGAAGATCGCCGGGTCAGCTAGTTACATTATAAAACAGTAATATTGGGTCCTTACCTATGGTAATTACTGTTTTTTCAAACTGGCCACTTTGAACTTGGATAACTTGGGTTTGAGTTGACATTTCAAATTGAAATAAATTTTAATTCAAGGTATGTTATTCATTTCTAAGAATCAGCTATATATTAATCTTTCCGTCATTCGTTTTTGCTCAAATATTTTTGTTTGTGCAACCATGGTAAAGTCGAAAATTTGTATTACTTTCAAATATTAGATCCTGTGCCGGTATTTTCTATTACAGTTTCTTGCAGTCTGGGTATACAGTTACCGTAAATGTGTACTATTAAGAACTGCAAACAATGACGGAGAAGCTCTTGATTAAATAACCGAGCCTGGTCAATAGCTCATCGCCACTGCGTCTGCATGACAACATGTAACCACAGATATCACTGCAAACTGTCCCAAAGTTGCAGAAGTTGCGGCTGGAGACTCTTAGTCACCCATTGTACTTGCCAAACCTTGATCCAATATAGTTTTTTTTTCGGAATTTAAATAACTTTTTACAAGTGAAAAAAAAAACAACTGAAGAGTCGGTGAAAAACGCCTTCAACGCATCCATTGGGTCCTGACCACAAGAGTTTTACAATTGAGGAATTAAGCAACTTCCATTAAAATGAGAAATCTGCATAGATAACAGGGGACTATATTTCTACTAATTAAATATATATTTTATACAAAGTTATTCGCCTTAAATTTTCTTTATAGAACTGCAACTTCATAGGTAATCATCCAATATTTTATCGTTAGTCGCCCAAAACATTATATTTGTCATAATGTATTCAATATCTAATCAGAATTAAATATTACTCATGCAGGTCGCCTGCGATAGTATCCGATTAGATAATACACCTGTAGAATGTTGTCTAATATAAATGCAAATGTAATTTAATAAAATTTAAATGAAATGCTGCTGGTGATAAGTAGTTATTTCTCAGAAGGCTACTCGCATAAATATTATAAACAAATTTTACTGTGCGATTATTGGAAACCTATTTTAGTATATCAACAATATCAAACAAAGAGATAATTCACCCAATGACTAGGTTTTTTAAAAACGTCTCAATTTTTATTCGTTAATTCAAGCTAGCCTTCAAATTATTACAAACTATAGTGAGATGACCGAAATTAAAATAAATGAAATAAATTAAGCTGATATAATTAGATAATCCATAGAATTGATCCACAAATCCACAAATTAGTAGAAAATACCTTAAGTTAATAATTTTTGTAATCTATTTGACAATAAGTAAGCAAAAAAGATATAGATTATTTGCATGAGTTATTGCTATCAACACAAATTAAAAGAACAGCCTTCGACCCCACGTTGTTTAGTGGTAATAAAGACTTTGTTGGTAAATACATTATTAGTTAAAAAAAAAACACTAAAAACACGCTTTTATAAATGCACGTAAAAACTACACCATCAGACCTTGAAACCTAATCGTGGTCAAAGTTCATTCCAAGACTTTTCTAACAAGTCCAAACGCAGCTATGATACGATGTTCCATCATGAAGTTCCAGTTCATATCTTCTGACTCCATCATCAGATCAGTTCGACAGTACCATATTATTGTATTGTCATCAGAACTACACACAGCTGCCAATTTTCATGACGCTACGATCCTTGGAAGATGGTTAAATTAGTTACCTTAGATTCCATTACATAGTTACATACAGGTCGACCTAATAAAAGCGTGTTAAAAAAACAAAATATAACATACAAAACAAGGGAGAGCATGAAAGTGAGCACTACTGACGATGCGAAGAGGGCTTACCTTGAAGGTGGTACTTGATGCAAAATTTGAACCGCAATGAACAACTGGGGTTGTCAAACACAACAGACAAACCCGTTCCCCAAGGGAGTTTTAACGACGTCAGCTTATTCTATCTCCCATGGAGAAAATTTGAAACACTTTATCAGATAAAGGACAGTCGACTGTACTTTCCACTCCATTGATAAACCCGCAAGTGGCCTACGCAAGGCACTGGTAGGAGGATCAAGCGGGCTTCACTCGCTCCATTACTGCCGGATTTGGACGGTTTGCTCCATCCTTCAGTCTAGTCGCAGATTTGAAGTCGCTTGCGCGGCCTCTATCTGATGTTAGCGATAATTAAGTTCGAAATTAGCTTGGATCTTGGCGCCAAATGAATTTTTAATATCGTGTATGTGCTGTTGTTCGCTGAGAAGTCCTCTCGTCCCGAGCCAACCCTAGGTGCAGCAGTCATGTCATGGTAGAAATTTGAACGGGCTTAATAGCCCGTTCAAATTTCTACCAATTATAATTAATTAAATGCGTATACAAAATTTCGTGTCTGTGCTGTTGACCGTTGAGGAGTCCCTCGTTAAAATCCAACGCTGGGTGCAACAGCCCTGTCACGGTTAAACTGGGAACATGCCATCATAATTGAATGTATATATAAAATGCTATGACGTATGCTTGAGGTATGCTTTTGAGACATGGACACTGACTGCTGGGATGATCAACGAGCTTAAGGTGGTGCAGCGTAACATGGAGCGAGTCATGCTCGGCATATCGTTGCGCGATCGAGTCCGAAACGAGCTCATCAGAAAGCGCACGAAGGTGGTCGACGTTGGTCAAAGAGTGGCCAAGCTGAAATGGGCTTGGGCCGGCCACGTGGCCCGACGACACGACGAACGGTGGAGCAAGCTCGTTTTGGAGTGGAGACCCCGGCTAGGCAGAAGAAGTGTGGGCAGACCACCGGCCCGATGGTCCGATGACATCAAGGAGACAGCTGGACCTGTCTGGATGAGGGAAACGGACAACCGATCCGGATGGAGAGTGATTCGAGAGGCGTATGCCCAACGGTGGGCGAATGCGCGCTGATGAAGAAGAGAAGAAGAAGATAAAATTTCGTTCTGTGCTGTTGGCCGTTGAGAAGTCCCCTCCCCAAGAGCCAACACTGGGCGCAGCATCCATGTCATGTTGAAACTTAGAACGGGCTATTATAATTGAATACGTATACAAAATTTCGTGTCTGTGCTGTTGATCATAGAGGAGAATCCTAGTCGGAGCCAATCTTGGATATAGACTTAGGTCATGCTTACCTTCTAAATTCATTGTCATCAGAACTGAACCAACATGTAAACGTTCAACTTCATAGGATAATAGGAAGGGGTTCTAATTCAGCTTGCAAGATTTGAACTAAACAAACTAACAAAAATTCAAGTTAAATAAAAACTTGTAGATAAAGGGAAGGGCCTCTTGAATATAATGTTCAAACCTAATATTTCCACTGATTGCGGCCTTCAATCTTTTAAAGAGAATTCTAACGAGAACTTTGTTATAGAAGACGTATATTGCGGGTGTATATTTGAATGGTGCTCGAGCCCTTCGAATACCACTTGAAGGAGGGTGGTGCAACCCCAATAATTTTATGATCGATTACGTATTCAATCGTTATCAGTCGATCTTCAATCACATTATCGTCGCCGAGAAATTAATTGAAGGAACTACACTACAAATGTTATAAAGCTAAATATAATTAACTAATCCCATATGTACTAGCTTGATGCAAGGAAATGCAGAATCATTCCTTGTTGTCGTAAGTTGCTACGTAAAGACTTCATAATCGAATATTAAGCAACCATATCGACGATATACCTCTTATTTCGCCCGTTATAATATGTTAAAGCTCATTAACTAAATTTCTTTAAGATTATCAACATACATTGGTGTTGAAAACCTTTCCTTAATAGGTAGAGCGTTGTCATGATTCTCAAAATAGCTAAATATTTCACCATGGAAATACGGAAATGAAATCGAATTGATTTATATTATAAGCAATATTTATACCGTAAAAGTGTGCCGTTCAAAGGAAGCCCATGAATTTGTTTCTATTTATATTTCCTTTGGCGGCTGCGTGCCATTGACAATCTAGATTTGCTAAAAGGATAAACGGGGGAGTCATCCGTAAATATATTTCTATGGTCAGAGGTAAATGTTATGTAAGGTAAGGAAACCAGGAAACCAGGAAACTTTATTCACATAATTGAATGAAATCCATATCATTGATAAAACAAAAATAAAGGCATGTTTTATTCTCCATTTCGAGGGACCTAATGGGCCGTGGCACTTGGACGTGGAACTGTATTTAAAATTATTGCAATTGGTAAAATAAAATAATTGAAATTGAAAAATAAAGGTAATTTACAGTAAAAAAAAAATAAGGTAGAAACAGTAGAAAAAATCTTTAAAAAATACTTGTAAAATACATTTTGAGAATATTTGTAAATTACGTTATAATACTGCATGATATACACTTTAATTGATATATCATGTAGGCTGGGAAAGTAAAATAAGAATATTTATATGTCAAAAAATGAAAATGAAATGAAAAATAATAAAACTACTGGAGGGCTAAACTTCTGCTGGAAAATCAGCTACAACACGAGAAATAATCTGATGACAATGGTGGAAAAGCAAGAAAAGAATAATTTGAAGAAAAGGCACTAAAATGGTCACTGCAATTATACAAATATCTAAAAATCGTAAGTGATAATGAGAAATCACAAAAAAATACCTTATGAAAACTAAATCATAGCATCTCTCAAATCTTCTCATCTATCTCGCTTATCAGATGCTTCGTGAGCTATTTTTTTAAATAATCGCGGATTCCCTCCCATAGCCAGAGTTTTGAATTGAGTGGGCAAACCGTTGAAAAGTTCAAAAGTTGTAATAGGAATAATCGATTTATACAAAATGTATTACAGGAAATTGTTACCATTTCTGGCGCCTAACGACTTCAATTAGCTAAAGAAAAGCAGAGACGTAATTGATGTTGTCGTTCGATCAATCAAGTGGCCCCGAAATAAGAGACATCTTCCAGGGTCGGGGCCCTTCCGCCGGTCCTATCAATCAGGGCCAATTGACCGCCAATCCAACCCGCCTCTGCTCCACTAACCGAAATTATGTAGAGGGGGGGGGGGGGGCGTCGCGACGCCCGGGGCCGGCGTCCAGCGGCCGCTTCGTTAGTTTCGTACACACTGTACGTCGCTGATGTAATCAAGATATACTTGCTTTGTGTAGTTAGGCAGCCGTGTTTGTTTGAATTGGTTTCGTATTCGTGATACTGCTGCATTTGATATTTTACACTCCATCACACAAGAACGTTGGAATAATATCGCGGAAAGTAATAACAAATAGAGCTGTCAACTACAATGGGAGAACCCGTCACCTCAGGAAGTTTTAACGATAGGTCGTTGAGTGAGTGAAGTTTTAACGATCTCCCGTGAAGTGAACGTAGAAGACTTGGACAAAACAGTCCACTGTCAAGCTACGCCACATTCCCGTAAGAGTCCAACGCCTTATCCGCGAGATAACCAGGTGGCTTACCAGCCCATATTACCCAGCTGGCTTACACTCACGCCCTTACTTCCAATTGCGACCAGATTACTCCGGTCTCTCGACTGGTTACGTAGTAATAACAAAAATCAGTCGCGATTTTAATATTACATATGAGGCGGATTATACTACGTCGCGTCACAGCGAACATGTCAACTAGGGCTGTCGACTGCAGCGGGCGAGCCCGTCAGCTCAGAAAGTTTTAACGATTAGTCGGTATTTCTCCGTGGAGTGAGCGCAGAAGACTTGGACAAAACAGTTCACCATCTAGCTCCGCCACAAACCCGTAAGAGGACAACGCCTTAACCGCGAGATAGCCAGGAGTGTTACCCGGCGGGCTTACGCTCACGCCCTTACTTCCAATTGTGACCAGATTACTCCAGTCTCTCTATTGGTTACGAGTTCGAGGTCGCTTGCGCGGTCCTCTCCCTTACGAAGCGCTGAAACGGTGTATACCGAATCTATCGCGGACAAAAGCGTCCTTTGCCCGGCTGTTCACCCAGGATCGGATAACCGATGGTCGTTTCAACAGCAGTCGCCGTAAGGTCCGCAACCACCCCCGCTCTATAGGAAACAGTACTGCTTCCAGACTCCCCCGACTGTTAGTCGGAGTGCACAGTCGATTGGCTTACGCCGCACGGTGCGCAGACCGTCCAGGAGCGCCAGAAGGTCGATTCCCAGGGGAAACTAACCATAGGGCCAGAGTCTTACCCAGCTCGCACTTCATGCGCGGAGGCCGTCGGATAGTTGTTGACCCGTGAGTGTGACCAACCCAGAACAGAATACGTCTTCGTGGCCAACTCAGCAAGGGCCCATTAACTCCCGTGTCACTAGCGAACGTGTCAATTGATGGTACTGCGCCATCGCAGTCAGACATAATTAAAAATGAATTCCGCATACGTGAAATATTTGAAGCTGTGCTAAAAAAACCGAAAATGAGTAATTCAGCAGCTTCCCGTTATACAAAAAAGTCGACAGAGTTGGCAAGGAAGTGGGAAAACCGAAATAAGGCTGTGAACAATGTCGATGATTTAAGGAGAGAAGTAAAAACCGTGTCCCGAGTAGTAAAAAAGACAATACGATGTTAAAGTTGTTTTAACCAAATCCTAATCTAACATTACGCCAGGCTCAGAAAATTCTTTGTTAAAAAGGAGTGAAAGTCAGTCTCATGACGATAAAAAAACGACTGGAAGGAAATGATGTCACATATCTAACTGTATTACGAAAACCTTCGCTGTCAGAAAAACACATGGAAATAAGACTAAAATGGGTACAAAAAAAATATTGACTAAGATTGGGACAACTAGATTTGTCAACTACAACGGGCGAACCCGTCACCTCAGGAAGTTTTAACGATTATTTTTTCTCTCTCCCGTGAAGTGAACGCAGAAGACTTAGACAAAACAATCCTCCGCCACATGCCCGCAAGAGGCCAACGCCTTAACCGCGAGATAGCCAGGAGTATTACCCAGAGGGCTTACACTCACGCCCTTGCTTTCAATTGCGACCAGATTACTCCGTCTCTCGATTGGTTACGAGTTCGAGGTTGCTTGCGCGGTCCTCTCCCTTACGAAGCGGTGAAACGGTGTATACAGAATCTATCGCGGACCACGGCATTCGTTGCCCGGCTGTTCACCCAGGATAGGATAGCCGATGGTCGTTTCAAGAGCAGTCCCCGTAAGGTCCGTAACCACCCCTGCTCTATAGGAAACAGTACTGCTTCCAGACTCTCCCGACTGTTAGTCAGAGTGTGCAATCCATTGGCTTATGCCGCACGGTGCGCAGACCGTCCAGGAGCGCCACTAAGATTGGGACAATGTTATTTTTTACATAGGAGGCATCTTTTTAGGCATCGCTTCATAGGAAGCAAGCGCGGGCTTCTAAAGACACTAGCGTAATACAGCGAACGGTTAAAAATCCACCAAAATCCTTGTTTGGGCGTGCTTTTGTCCTCTTGGTTTTAGAACTTTTTACTTGTATACCAAAAAAAATGATGTGCAATTGATGTTAAAAATATATCAAAATTTTTGCCAAAATATGATTCGGAGAAAATAATTCATCTTGTATTTCAAAATAGGACAATGACCCCAAACATCGCAGCCAACTGTTTACTGAATAAAAAATAGAAAATAACACCAAACTCTAAAATGCCCAGTCACCTAATGCCAACCCCCCCGAGAAAGTCTGGAGTGTTTTAGAATAGAATAGAATAACTTTATTGTTCTATAAAAACATAGCCTAATGAATATTACACCGCTTTTATAATAGACACAATTTATTCGCAAGGACTTATCGCAATAGCGATATCTTACAGTCAACCAGCGTTGTCATGTATCATCATAGTGGAAAGCGTATTTTCTCCAAATGAAGTTTCAATAATTTAGTGTACAAAAATTGCAACTGAAAATATAGTTTTTACTTTCTTATATTGTTACTAATAATAATGGCGGACACCATCACATAAATCATTTTATTTCTTTAAATACATACATTGTTTGTTAAAAACATCTTATATATTGGTCGGCTTTGTCAATTTAGAAACTGCATCGTATACATTTTTGCACTTTGTTTTATATAAGATACTAGATGTCCCGGTGAACTTAGTACCACCTAAAATTGATTTGATTGTAACTCTTCATAAGCGTTTATTAATCCTAATCAACCTTCCAAATCCAATTCTTTGAAATCTATAATACGGCTGGATCGTGTCCGGTTTGAGTTTCGTTTGGTTATTTTATTTTATTTTATTTTATTAATTTTAGGAATCTTACAGCTAGGTATACGGTTATTACAAATTAATATGTATATAAGGCCAATTACAAGGTTCCACAAGTAAAAATGTATGAATAGATATATAAAAGGGGGAGAAAAAAAAAGAAAAACAAGTAGACTAAGAAAAAACTAAACAAAATAGAACAAAGGATTAGCCAAAGAAGGCGTCAGCCAGTAACTGCTTGAGCTGCTGGACTGACATATTAAATAAGTCAATGTCATATTGGGTAGCTACATCATTGAAACTTTGGCTTGCTCTCAATAGATAACTGTTTAGCCTGTAATTGGTGTTAGCTCTGGGGATAAACAGGGTGCATGGTCTTCTAATCGGATCAGCAGAGACCCTCAACCCAACCTTCTCCAATAAATCCGGGCAGTCAACTGAGCCATTTGCTATCTTCAATAGGTAGGCGACATCTGCAATATGGCGTCTTGTGGCTAAAGGTAAGAGGTGAAATTTATGACAACGTTTAGTGTAGTCTGGAAAGAATTTTTTTACTTTAAATTGTAGGTGTCGTACAAAACGTCTCTGAATTCGCTCAATGCGGGTAATGTAAGTGTTATAGCTGGGGTTCCAGATTTGTGATGCATATTCCAAGTGACTACGTACATATGCACAATAAAGAATTTTAATGGTTTTAATAGATTTAAACTCAGATGATAAACGCAGAACAAAACCTAATGTTCTTGATGCTTTGCTGATGACACTATTGATGTGCTCATCAAAGAGTAATTTAGTGTCAAAGATTATACCTAAATCACGGATTGAGTTTACTCTAGTATTCACGGATTGAGTTTACTCTGATATTCTTAAGTGTATAAGAAAAATGAAAGTCGTTTGTAATTAAAATAAATTCAATGTATTTAATTTACATGATGAAATATAAATGCAGTTCACATTCAACACAAAAAATTCTGGTAAACTATGTTTTTCGTTATGTTTTCCGGCGCGTAAATAAACATAAACTTTTTCGACTCTTACGACTTTTTCGACTTCTTTTTTACTTTTTTAACTTTTTGTCTATTTTGTCTTTTTAGACTTTTTCGACTTTGACTTTTTCGACTTTATTGACTTTTTCGACTTTTTTGACTTTTTCGACTATTTCGACTTTTTTTACCCTTTTGACTTTTTGACTATATTGACTTTATTGACTTCTCCGACTTTTTTGACTTATTTGACTTTTTCGACTTTATTGACTTTGTCGACTTTTTTGACATATTTGACTTTTTCGACTTTATTGACTTTTTCGACTATTTTGACTTATCCAAAAATAAGTCAATTGGACGGCGCGCTGTTCACTGGAAAATGAGTGTTTGTCCGTATTATTGTAGAGTTAAAAGACTGCGCATTGCGCGATGTATATACTTCCTGTAAGATTTGAGCTATTCGACTTCTTCGACATTTTTTACTTTTTCGACTTTTTTTACTTTTTGGACTATTTTGGCTTTTTTTCGTCTTTTTTGACTTTTCTGACTTTTTCGACTTTTCCGACTTTTTTGACTTTTTTGACTTATTTGACTTTTTTTGAATTTTTCGACTTTTTAACTTTTTTGGAAAGTAATAATTATAAGTTAATAACCATCCACACAATCGCACGGAATAAATAACAGTTATAGATGGCGCAGCTGTCAAACAATACGATCGCCGCGATAGCCTGGCCAATGTTCCCAAAATGACCAATTTCGATTTTTTCGATTTTCAGTTGTTTCTTTGAGGTTTTCCTAAATATTTTTTTTGTAAACCACCCCTGAATGAAGCCAAACAAAATAAAAGAAAAATAATTCAAATCGGTCGAGTCATTTCCGAGATCCTGCGAGACTAACGCACGGCGATTCATTTTTATATATAAGATAGTGATAAGCGAAAGTGGTGCTTCTTCATACTTACTTTGTCCTCTACTCTTTATTGTAAAATTTCACAATGGGACGATATCTTAGGACAATATCTTACAACCAACCTTATTGTTAAGAGTTTATGTGTATATATGCGTGTAACATGTGTGTAAGTAAGTGCTTGTTATTGCATTGCATTCGATGGACATAAATAAAATGCAATTCCGTTATTCGTCCCAACGGAAAGAGGTCATACAATGTAAGATCAGGCGACTTAACCTTTATCTCACCAGCTGATATTTACTCCCTTTTTACATAGATTTATAGGAAAAATATAGCGTGGTTCTTATAAAATATGGATATGACTTTGTGACAAATAATGCTTCGGAACTATATTTCGAAACGTAGGCTTTATATTAATATACGAAATTCTTCATCATTCATTATATAAGGAAGCTTAGTGACCGCTCTTCAAAAAATAATAAATGAATTCCGGATCAACCGAATTTTCATTACTAATTTATAAACAAATGCGTGTGCACTGAACCACAATCACCAATCCAATTACGCGGCGCGGTTAAGATCTATTTTTAGCTGCGAGTTACTGCAACCGAGAGGTTAAAAAGTCTTCTTCTTCCTCTTCATAAAATATTTTCTATATGTATGTGCATCTATTGTACACAAACACAAACAGACTTCAGTCTGAAAATAATCCTAATCGTCTCAAGGTGGCGTCAAAATGGATATTTCCGTTTTCATCTCATAAGATTTTTTTGCGCGTTCACTATACATTTCCTTGGGCCAGGAAATTAAAAACTAGTATCGCCAATAAGAAACAGTTGATTAAAATTTACTCACCGACAACTGTCATATCGCCGTGGTCAGACACTGTCTGAAATGATGGGGCTTCCCCCGAAACTTCGCATCTGTACCTCCCTGAGGCAGTCAAGGGTACGTCTTCGAGCACAACTTGACTTTCAGTCGAGTTTTCCACCTGTAAATAAGACTTTCGTTAATTTAGAGATGGCAGGTATATAAATCTGTCGAAAGTATTTTTTTTATGACTAATGTTTGTTTTAGGGCTTGGTTACAGTTTCATTGGACAATGGACATGAATACGTAATGTCCTGCGGTCAACGCATTGTACTGGTATTAAAGTCAGGTACTATTCTCTGAATAATGTATCTCACATAGCGGCGAAAGGTCGTAAAACGTTTTATATCGAGAAAGGACTTGCAATTGAGAATATGTTTGATCAAGAATTCCAACATCACGCTACACAGTGTCAAGGTATGACACTACAAGGTATGTAAGTTAGGAGAGCTCATTATTAGATTAAATCGATTTGTTTAAAGGACACGCAACAGTACATTCTGAACGTTGCATAGAACATGTAAAATATGTCATGAAAGGCTTTATACAAATGTAGTCGGTAAAGGGAGGTGGAGATATGAATGCAGAAATATCAAAACATAATCGCAATCGCATAATGAATTTATAATTCAATTAAATTTTATACGAATAGTTACATAAAAGTCGAAACTTCGATAACCAGAAAAATATCGATAAAATGAGCCAAACTGGCTTTATAATTATGAATTTATATTTTTAATAATTACTCAATAATTAGTCAATAATTACTTAATGCACTAAAGGGGTTGGACGTCTTTCACAATGACTAATTTTTCAGTAACTTTCATCATACGAATTAAAATCGAATTAATGACATTTTGCTAAATGTTAGTGCAAAAGCTTACTGAAATCTAAAAGTGTTTAATTGTTTGAAATATAACAAATGGCTAAATGAAAAACCAACAATAAATAAAACACATTGATATTTATAAATATGTCGAAAAGATTGCGGTTGAAGATGAATTTTTAAATTTGGATAAGATTATTTGGTCAAAATATACCCATATTTTTTACAAATATATGTGTGCTCTCACAGTCAAATACAGAGAAGTTTAGAAATGTAGCAACCTCATATTGTACCTTAGGCCCATTTTCTTTATGTGACCTGTGAGTAAAAGTAAAAGTATGAGTAAATCCGTCGTTTTGCTTATTATACAATATATTCGGGAAAGCGACTAAAGACAAAGTAAATTTTGATTACATAGTCTGTTTGTAAAAAAAAACTTCCTATTTTCTTGATAAAAACCATAATTTTGTGTAAGACAAGACGTTTCACATTTTTTAAAATGTATTATTAGTATGTTTTGATTACCTGATATATAGTTATTTTAGGTTTTTCATTGTATGGATGACAACTCTACCATAGCTCGTAAATGTGTAGAATTCAAGTGTCCCGTTAATTTTCCTAAATTCCTACCTTACCAAAACATTAATTATATGCTCATTTTAAGTGAAACATTGTGAATTTGTTTTTTCTCATTCCATTACTAATTATTATTCAAAAAATATGTGCCTTTAGTAATTGAAAAAACCGAAATATATCCATTTTATACACTACGACTATGTGCGTTACAAAATTCATTGCGACTACCGCGGGATTAAGAACAATTACATATATTATAGAATTTTACCTTAGGTTAAATTTTTACTTACATTTACATCAATTCCTAATTGTGTAAACACGAGCGCTGGTGGATCATCTCTCGGCTGATACCTGTAGAACTCGTTTCCATCTTTGTACCATTTGACTGAATATAATGATTCACCCTCCAGATCATATTGGCATTCCAGCCTAGCTGGTTTATCGCGGACTACATGCTGTGGTACTCTGACTTCGGTCATTCGGAGGCAGTCACTTCCAACTGAAAAAATAAAGGGAAAATAAATTAATTACGTTTTAAAGACTTCCGTCTACGTGACAATGATCACATGTCCGAATATAGAGCGCAGTTAAAGTGGTTGTTATGATGCCAAGGTATAAATGTTCACACATTTCCTCTCCTCTATCGTGTACTCCCTTAATCAACATCGACATATCTCCACAAGCTTTTCGAACCATTGAGTTCCCACTTTCTCGTACTTCAGTCAGCCTCTGTCAATTTACATAAAATTCCTCATGGTAATATTGATTTCTACTCCTATTATTTCTGTGTCCATGGTGGGAATCATTCAGGAAAAACCTCAAAAAGTATTACTTTTCTAAGAAATAACCAGTTCTTCGCTTTTTCTCTCCTTCTTCACCCAATTTCCTCTTCTCGGGCATTCTTAGTTGTTTTTGACGTGACAACGTCTTATAAATCGATGGAGCCTGCTGCACGCACGAAAAAACATGTTGTCATGCGGCGTTACCTCGCTCTGAGGCATTCCATTTATTATATTTATTATTCAATATAAATGCTGCCATCTACCGGTTGCGACAATAATTATTTACTAACCTCAGTCTAAAATAGTGCGAATGAAAATCACCAGATTGATTTAAATTCTTGACATAATTTTATATGTATTCTTGATATACGGAATGTTATTACTGAACGGACAATTTTCTTGTAGGTACAACAAAATGCAACGAAGTGAGCAACTTTTATTAAAAAAAAAAAAAAAAAGTATGAAAAGCTATCATTACGATGCGCTATCTAGCGGTTGGTAAAATGTCGCTGATATTGTTTATTTACGACGTATTACCTACCGCTAGATGGCGCAGCGTGCTCAAACGCTTCTCAAACCGTTATTTAACAGTTTGAGATTTCAAACTTTCAAATTAAAAAAAACAATAAACTTTAAACAATAAACAATTATACAATTATACTGCTATACAATAATACATTTACATGTTGTAGTCAAATCGGTGAGTATAAAAGCATATATTTTTGGGTGTTTGTAATAAACAATATCAGAATCTTAAATGAAACTGCTTCAAATGCAACCATTCCATCAGTATTTTCTTATGACGTTGTCACGTTCAACTATCGTTAGTAAACCGACTTTACAGAAAACCGATTTTTTTTTGTACATTTCAGTACCTTGTTTTGTTTTTGCAGAATGACTTATTTTTTTTGCAGAATGAGTTTTATAATTTTTATTTCCACGACGCTCGCATGTGTCACTACACTGTATGATTTGGTTAGTTGCAAGATATGTGGCAGCTCACCTATTCTCTTTTAATGTTTAAGTGTATTTATAGTATGTACGAGTGAATTTATGAAGTTCTTAAATTTTAGACTTTTTATTTGAAATAAAAGCCTTAAGTGCCGAGTCCATTCGTCGCACCTAGATCTCAAAGTACAAGTTCTAGAAAATAAATAATTTAATATAAGGCGAGTCGGTATGGTTTGCAACTTATTCTCTGATCCTTATTGTCCTTATTTAATAAGTTTTAAATTAATTTCTTTCATTTGTTTAATAATCCGTTATTTATTGATATTTATGTCAAAAGTGTGCCATTTTAGACACTATTGACGCATCCGCGTTGGCACACAAACGACCCGTATTCAAGGTGCCGAAATGGTTCCGTATGCATAGTGAATTGTTATAATAGCCCTTAAGGAGCAACGAGCAAATATATAATATAGTTTTTTTAAATCGCTTGTAAATAATAGTTTAGATGATATTTGCGTTGTCGGTGTTATTTTCTCCCATCAAAGGGTTCAGTTAGCTAGTTCCATCGATACAATATGTGAATAGCAAAATATGGATATGTAAATGTACATTTTCTTCAATTCACTATTTTTTAAATAATAATCTATGAGTCTAAACACATATTTTGAGCAAAAATGGCACCGGCTGCATCATTCTATCCACTAGGTTTATAGGGGTAAAAATACATTCGTCAAAAAAATAAGACTTAAAAACAAACCTATAGAAAGAACCTATTATATTGTGTATATCTTCTTTATGTATTAAAATTCTGCCCGACTATGTTTGTGCTCGCAAAACTCGAAAAGTAGCAATTCGATTGGCTTGAAATTTTCATAAAACGTTGCATCGAATACGTTGCATCGATGACGCTCCCATTGTATGGCAATGGGAGCGTCATCTGTTGAAGGTTATTGCAAAATAATTCAACGTATGCAACAAGTCACAGCAACTCTTGGCCGGGCACAGATAATATGTATATAACAAGTAAATATATTAAAAAAATAAAAACATGACTGTTAGGCCGTCATATAAAGTCAACTATCGTATATATACATATATGCATATTTTTATTATGGTTTTTCTATAAAATATGTGTGGCTGATGTAATTATCCATATATATAATTATTTTATATTCGAAATCTACTCCATCAGACCTTTGATTTGACACTAAACACGATATATTTATTGCCATTTAGACATTTAGACAACTGCTTATTTAATATTTGGACAGTTAAGGTACTTTATGACACTTAGGATGATATAACGATTCTAGCAATTCCACACTTCTAAATCGGTTCAAGCGTTTAAAAGTTGTAGTATAATAAATAAACGGAAAACATACATAGATGAACCCTGAACACATTACACTCCTTTTTTTGTTGGGCATTCGTATAAAAAATAATCCTACGTATGTTTGTGCGTGGAAAACTCGAAAAGTCGGTCGATTGACCTGAAATTTTGATACAACGTTGCAATCAAATTCGGGCCTGTGTTGAGTATAATATTTTACGGCAATAGGAGCGCTATCTGTTAAAGGTAATAGCGACATAATTCTTACTTTGCAATCAGCCACAGCAACTCGTGGAACGGTAGAGATAGTCATATATGAAAATTCAGCCTGCGTATGTTTGTGCTCGAAAAACTTTGAAAGTAGTCGGTTGATTGACTTCAAATTTTGATACAATATTGGATTCGTATACGAGCGTGACGAGTATTATATTTTACGGCAATCAAGGTTACAGCCACATAATTGTCACTCACGCAACGAGCCATAGCAGAGTGGCTGGGTACAGCTAGTTTGTAATATAAATATTTCCAAATTAAAAGCATGCTTTTTATAATTTTGTCGTCGACTAATGACCAGATTAAAATGTATAAATGGATAAATTAGTATGCAAATCAAATTAAATATTAAAAGTATACCACGATGTACATGTATACAACGAACCCGTCGTACTTACAGAAGCACTGACTTTTTTTGTTCGTTGTAAGCTGGTGATTTTATTTTTAACTGAAATCGAACATATATATCTTGAGAAGCATATTGGTTTTGTAAATGTAGAATTTTCAATTAGATGAATTGTAGCATTTAGAGTAGTAACCAAATAATCCAATAATTTATTTTATGCGAAAATGATTTAATTTAAAGGTGAATGTTAGAGTATTATTATAATTATTGTTATGATTACAATTGTATACATAATTTTGTAAATGCCGTTGGTTAACGCAAGTGCAGACCCCGCCTGGATAATTCTCCATTATTTATTGGCTTTTCTGATTTAATTTAAGTTAAAGTTTTGATCTCAATTCGCGCCCCGAAACTTTCCCTCGTCGAGGAAATTACCTACGCAGTTTCTCCGCTCTTTGTGAGCCGGGGTAATTTTACGAAGAATTCCGCCAAGAATTTTCTTTGTGGGGGTATTCATTGGGCCCACCTATTTTTTCGCGGTGGACAAAAGAAAAGAATGTTATTCTACCTTTGACCTAAGCCCTAATAAATAACGTCTGAATAAAGGATATTCTACATGCCCACCGAGGTGAAATTATTGCTGTATAATAGGTATGTTGTTAGGCGCGTCGTTCTATGGTTTTTTGCATCGAATACCACATTCAGCGCTAAAAATTAAGAAACTGGCTGGAAAATTGGTTGGTGGAATCCATTATGTGAAAAAAACAAATCAATGAAACTGATCAAATCGCGGACCGTCCGAGGAGCACTATTTAGTGGTCTCATCTTCAAGGTCAAGGGAGAGTTAAGCCACGATCTAGCCCAGGATATTAGGGGCTCTCTAGACGATCAAACATGCTTGTCAAGCATCGCGTCGCCTGTTGGGAAGGGATCGTAAACCGCAGGAATTATGCAAATATATTTTTTTTATAGTTACCAAAAATGCCTAATTTTGAAATTTATATCAGGGAATAACGTTAATAAGACGTATTTGATAGATGACTGACGTGACTCCCTGGTATAAAACTACAAAATTGGGCATTGTGGATAACAATGCATATATTGCCCTCAAGAATTGTATAGGTATAGTAGTATAGATAAGCAACTTAACAATCAATCATTCTTACCTTTGGTGGCACCATTGAATTACACTATAAAATCAATTTTGGCACCAACGACTGACATCCCACCGACAAGTGCTTGTCGAAGCGTGCGTCTGTGTGAGTGCGTTCGTTTCGATCGTTTGTACGTAGCTTCCATACTGCTTAGCTCTTTTTACTGTGCCCGGAGTCCCTATCCTAATTTAATTGAGCCCTTTTGGGAATATTTGGACAATACAAAAACAAAGAGAAGCCCAACAAATAAGGAAGTTGTATAGAAAGCACCAGAAGCAAACTGGGCGAAAATAACCGAAGAATTCATTAAAGAATTAATTGCAAGTGCACCCACAAGCACATGTCAGAAACGGCGCGCGCTAAGGGGAGGCACGCTATATATTACCTTTTAATTTTAATTTCAATATAGTTTCTTATAAGTTAATTGATTTAGATTATCCTCAAATAATGTTTACTTTTTATTTTTGTAACTAACCTTTAATCAAGACAAGACTGTTCAAAGCCGTATTATAATAGAATCAGATAATTCCGATAATAAAGTCAAGGCTGCCTGGAATATTATTAAAAAAGAATGTACACGGAACCAAACAGGTAATCATTGCGTACGCCTCAACGTCAATGGCAGTAGTATAGATGATGCGACAACGGTTGCAGAACTTTTTAATGACTATTTCAGCTCTATACCCTTAAATACCAGCTGCCAGAATAAGGGAAATCACTCAGCTTTAGGCCTGCTTGAGGACTATCGTAAAAAAAATCCAAATTCATTGTTATTCTCCCCCACCAATTCTTCCGAAATAAGTAAAGTTGCTAAATCACTTAAAATGAAAAATTCAACAGACCTATGGAATATATCCACCAAAATCCTAAAGAGTTCTGTAACCGTAATCTCGCACAATCTATCTTTTATCTTTAATCGATGCATGGAACATGGATTCTTTCCCACCGAAATGAAGATGGCCAAAGTAGTGCCGATATTTAAAAAAGGTTGCCCAGAAAACAGAGATAATTATCGACCCATATCTCTTTTACCAGTTTTCAGCAAAATTTTTGAAAAATTACTTCTTATCCGACTTGTTAATTTCTTTGCTGAAAACCAAATCCTGTCTAAAAAACAATTTGGATTTCAAAAAAATCTCTCTACGCAAGATGCAATCGCCAGTCTAATTAAAAAAACACTACTTGGGCTAGACAATATGAAAAAAACCGTAGGCATTTTCTGTGACCTCTCTAAGGCTTTTGATTGCGTAGACCACTCAATTCTACTTGAAAAATTGGAACACTACGGCATTAGGAATAAGGAACTGCAACTCATGGAATCTTATTTGCAAGAACGCACTCAGATTACGCAAGTCAAAAATAGCAAGAGCGCGCCACAGAATATCCGCAAAGGTGTTCCTCAAGGATCGATACTTGGACCTTTTCTCTTCCTCGTCTATATTAATGACATCCCAGAGTGCCTGAAATCCGTGGATGATGAAATCATTTTATTCGCCGATGATACTTCACTTCTTTTTAGCGATAAAAATAAAGACACTTTGGCCCAAAGAATAAAAGAAACAATAGATAGGCTTAGTATATGGTTCCAAGTTAATAAATTGTCACTTAACGTAAATAAATCAAAATCAATATGCTTCTCTTTGCGGCCGTCTGATTATAATGAAATAGACGTATACTTTGGGTCTGACCAACTAGAAAATGTCTCCTCCACGAAATTTCTCGGTTTAGAAATTGATCAAAAATTACAATGGTCTGATCACTTAAATGATCTCAGTAAAAAATTGTGCAGTGCCATATTCGCCATTAGAAAGATAAGAAGTTTATGCGGTTTTGAATCAGCTAAATCCGTCTATTTTGCATATTTCCACTCTCTAATAACGTATGGCCTACTGTTTTGGGGAATGGCACCAAACTCAAAAAGAATTTTTCTCCTCCAGAAAAGAGCGGTACGCAGTTTATATAGAGTCTCACCGAGAAGTTCTTGTAAGCCGCTATTTGTAAAATCAGGAATAATGACTCTATTTTCTTCTTACATCTACCAAAATATTATGTACGCTCGTAGACACCTAACAGAAGCTCCGGTGAATAGTGATTTTCATCATCACGATACGAGAAATAAATCCAATCTCCACATAAACCGACAGCGACTTAGCAAAGTGCGATACAGTTTTATTCATCAAAATTTGTCGTTCTATAATAAGATTCCAGAGCAAATGAAAAGCCTCGGAGAGGTCCAATTTAAAAAGATAATCATAAATAATTTGGTAAGAAACCCAATTTATGGTATAAGGGAGTTTGAAAATTCTGAGTCTATTTTCCATGTTGATGATTAATGAAATGCGTAAAGTTTTAAACATAACGGTATTATGATAGCTGACATTCTAATTCTCATATAATTTATTAAACATCTATTCATTTTAAAAAAAACTACGAAAGCATTATTGCTGGATTGACAATAAAATATATATTTTTTGATTATTCTACATAGAATTTGCATTTCTATTTTAATATATTATTCTCCTTGACTCTTAAATCACATTAGTATATTTTGATTATTTGTATATAGGTAATATTGACTATAATATTACAGCGATGACAACTATCACGATAGTTATGTTTTTAATAATTAAATTTTTAGCATTTAATTTTGTGACGCATCCAAGTGTAGGAATGCCTATCTACTGGAGTAGTTGATTGTATTGTATTGTATTGTATCATCGATCAGTCGATATCGCACAAGAATAATTCAACAGTGAAACATCAAGACCCAAAATCATATCTTCAGCAGAATCATTGGAAAGGAGAATTTTACAATCAGCAATCAAATATTTAATATTTGTTTAAAAAGGGGTATCGTGAATCCAGAAAGAAACACAACTTGAAACGTATCCCAATCAATTCTCAATAGTTTTAATCACACAATCAACGTTATTTTGTTGCTAAGAAAATGAAAATAATGAAGGCAAAAAAGTCACGCAACGCGTTACACTTTTAATATTTTTTTGGATTATTTAGTTAACTTACTTATTTACTTACTTATTTTGTCAACTTTATTTGGGACGGCGGTCTAAATACCTCAAAAAGTATGCTGTTGCTTTGTCGAAACGGTATTTATCATGTTAAAAATAAATATTGTAACACCTCCTAATAACCCAAGTAATGCTCTGCACTTTCCGCTCACTACACTTATACAAAATTAACACGGGAATCAAACCAGTTGTAAAATTCGATTGTGACGGATATGGCGCACACAGGTTATTATTGAAAAACTATTTTAATACTTTTTAGATGTATTATTGTTTAGATTTGATTTTATTATTTTTGACTATTTATTACTTCTGACTCTCGAATACTATATATTGGGTATTTATAATTATTATATTATTCCTATGACTCGTACTTTTTATGTATTTTTTTAAATCTACTTTTACTATTTTTTACTATTAGTAACTTATGACTATTGAATATTACTTAATATTATTAATTATGTTATTATTTCAATGATTATTTAACTACTTTATAGTAAATTATATTTTTTACACTATTTAACACTATTTAGTACTTCTAAATATTAAAAACTATAGTTATTTTTTTTTATTTCAATAATCATTTTAGTACAATAGGTTTTAGTAAAATATTTTTTTTATCTGTTTTATTTTTTATTTTTCATTATTTAAAACTTATTGCTATTGAATGCTATTTATTATTTCTATTTATTTTATTATTCCAAAGACCATTTTAATATCATTTAGTTGAATTGTTTTTATATTTATCGTCTTTTTTTTTGTTAGTCTGATATTTATTAAAATATTTATTGTCTTTTTTTTTAAACTGGTATTATTATTTTGATTTATTTTATTACTGCTATTGCTATTGAATGACTACATTTTATTCCTTATTATTGATTATTCAATTATAGTTAAAATAAATAGAATTTATAAAATCCTAATAGTAGACCTAGGTGTTATCGAATCGTCAAGTTTATTAATTACTAAATAGTTCGATGCAGCCTGGCGTGAAGTAGGAAATTGAAAAAGCGTTTCTTACGATGACGCTATATAACACCCTGCACATATATCCATGTTATAAAATGCAAATAACACCGGGTGTAAAATAAAACTAGGTGATTAGAGGTTGTTAGACGGTCTGGTGGACATAATAGGGTGATCAATTATAAACCGATTAAAACATATTTACCTATAAACAAAGTCCTACTATTTTCGAGATTTTTTTATATAGTTTTTAACCCAATTTAAGTAGAAAATTTGTCCGTGAATCTTATTCAAAACTCAGTGAATCTTATTCAAATACTTTTTGCAACCTCTAATGTATATTCTTTACTTCAAATGAAAACAATTGCAAAGATCCGTAAATAAAAGAAAATTGTGCAATTTCATTTAATCTATATAAATAAAACAAAGTCGGGTTTGTTCGAACACTCGAGAACGGCTGGACCGATTTTCATTGTTTTTTTTGTTGTATTTTTATTTATCCCAAACAGCAGAATAACTATTAAAAACGAAAATTGGAAAATTGACGGAAAATTTAATTAAAATAAAAAACATTTTCCCTTACAAAATGTAAATCCGTGTTTTTTTATGGTCAGTTGTACGTGGCATGACCACGTACAACTGACCACGTACAACTGACCACGTACAACTACCATAAAAACGCATAAATGCAATCAGGCAGTGTTGTACATACGTAGTAAGTCACATAGCAAAAATAAAATTATTCAAACAGCACTAATAACAAACAATCATTATTATTACCAACCACGGCTACAAAGGGCTAGGCGACTATTTACTCTATTGGGACGCAGCCGTCAATTTCTCTTTCCATTGTACTCTCACTGTTTTAGCATAAGGCAGCAGCAATACGTCATCTTAAAGTGCATAAAACACAAGATGCATTAGTTTTATTTGAACAATAATTACTATACTTAATATATTTTAACACGCTTTTATTAGGTCGACCTGTATGTAACTAACTATGTAATGGAATCTAAAGTAACTAATTTAACCATCTTCCAAGGATCGTAGCATCATGAAAATTGGCAGCTGTATGTAGTTCTGATGACAATACAATAATATGGTACTGTCGAACTGATCTGATGATGGAATCGGAAGATATGACCTGGAACTTCATGATGGAACATCGTATCATAGCTGTGTTTGGACTTGTTAGAAATGTCTCGGAATGAACTTTGACCATGATTAGGTTTCAAGGTCTGATGATGAAGCCGGAAGATAGGCACTGGTATTCCATGATGGAATATCGTATCATAGACGTGTGTATGTGAATATCGTATCACAGCCCAAAAGCGTGTTTTTAGTGTTTTTTTAAACTATTAACTTATTTCAAACCATCTTGAAATTTTGTAAAATTAGGTTTTACTATATTTATTATTAAATTAAATGCAATTTTACAATTTTTCTACCATTTTAAAACAGTTACACATCGTTGTAACTGTTTTAATTTTAAGTAATACCCATTAGAGGTTGTAAAATCTTTTATTTTTAAAAATTTGAATGAGTTTATTTGACATTAGGATGCATCTTCTACTTAAATCGGATGAAAAACTAAATTTTCAGTATATACATAAATAAATATGATTTAAACCTTCAGTAATCATAAAAAAATGGAAAAAAAAACTTTTTTTTTAAATATTTTTTTTTACTGAACATCCTTTTTAATGTATATCCTTCATAAAAGCCATTTCAGGCCCAAAATGGCTGTGAAAATTGATATTATGATAGTGTGGGTTTAAAAATAAAGGAAATTCATTAAAAAATATATTTTTTTATCAATCATAATTATTAATTATACCATATTAATGCAAAATAAAAAATATACAAAAATAAAAAAATTAGTGTGGCACTCGGGGACTGCCGCGGTAAAGTTATTGCATAGCATTTTTCAACAACTTATGCAATTATAATTATCTAATTATTTTATTTTTTCTGATATCAGATAACTGCACTCTATCGGAAAACGTTGAAATTATTCCGAATCATTTGCGGCTGCGGTAGCAAATGATTCGGAATAATTTAAACGTCTTCCGATAGAGCGCCCCGCACGAATTTTATTCAATAACGCAAAAAAACGGATATTATTCTTTGACTATTCGAAAAAATTCGTAGATAAAAAGATAGATAATTAAATTATCTTTAAAATGGTGCAGGTTTCATAATAATACGCCAGATAGTATTTGCGTTGTAGTCGTTTTTGTGTTCGGTTAGACCTAATTTCACAAATTAATTACACTATGTAATATAAACAAAATCTAAAATATTCAAAGCTACGAATATTAGGAAAATGTTCTTGTGTAACATATATTTTTTCAAATCGTAAGCAGTACTGGTTTAGACGTAATTATCAGTTTAAAATCATTAATTTTCGTTAAGAAATTTCTTCCTTCGGTCGCCGCGCTGGCCTAGGCCCGCGATAAAAGCTATGCAATAGCTTAAAAAACATCATCAAAATTGGTCTTTGATATGATAGATTCTGAATCGAGCGTTTAAAGCACACAGCCTCACTGCTCAAAATATGTACTGGGCAGTACTAAGATAGCGTGATGTCACCCGAATTGCAGAAATTGGGAGATAGTGGGGGGTGGTACCTCGTTTTAATCATCGTAGCTATCTTTTGTCTCGCTTCCACATACGATGAATCATATTTATTTTCACGCGAAACATTCGGGAGAGATCTTTTCTGCAGTTAAAGCTTGCGCGAGTTATCTCGGGTGTGGGAATTTTCGCATAGAATAGCCGGGTATAGGCCTATTCGCATAGAATAGGCGAGTATTCGCATAGAATAGGTGGGAATAGCCGCCAGAGCATACTCGGGCGTAGTCCTTAAGTGGTTAATCAATGTGTAATTGAGCACCCTATTACATTTACCTGACTTTTTTCTTAAATCGGGTAAATCTACTACTTAATCGATTTAAGTAGAAGTCGCAATTTCCATGGTATTTAGAGTCTCCGGCGGCTTCAAAAATTTCTCCCCATGTCACATAAAGAAATGATTGTATCCACACTCTTAACGCCTATATTTGACTACGGTGATGTTTATTATATAGATGCCAGTGAGGTTATTTTGAATAAGCTGGAGCGTCTGCAAAATATCTTACTCAGGTATGTTTTTAATTTGCGAAAGTTCGACCACGTTAGCTGCTTTTGTGAGCAACTTCATTGGCTTCCTATTCACGATCGAAGAAATTTGCATACGTTGTCGCTACTCTACAACATACTCAATAATCCCACTTCACCCTCCTATCTCAAGGAGAATGTCCACCATTTGGGAGGCCACGGTCTTCCACTTCGATCAAGCCGGGATAACACACTCGCCACTCCGATACATCATTCTTCTGTTTACACGCACTCTTTTACAGTCCATTCTGCTCATTTATGGAATCAGCTCCCTCACTCTATCAGGCATGCACCTTCGTTGCATATTTTCCAAAATTTGTTGAAGAAACATTTATTTTTACACAGCCTCTAACCAAATACCCCTTGACCTCTCCTTTATCCTTCCCTGGGCAACCTTAGCATAAGTTACTGACATATATTTGTATAAGTTTGTTTTAAATTTAACTTTAATACTTCTTTGTGTATTGTAAGGTGATAATTAGGAATTATAATATAAAATGGTTTACTGTAAGGTATCGCTATCGCGATAAGTCCGCCATTTGTGCATAAATTGTCTATTTTATAAAACCAGTGTAATATTCATTAGGTTATGTTTTTATAGCACAATAAAGTTATTCTATTCTAAACTTTCTATCGACTCTCCAATCACCCAGTGACTATATCTGTTGAGATTCTACTGAAATAAATTGAATCGAATTGATTTGACAGTGCTTCAAACCGCTTTGCAGCGCTGAAACAAAGACGATACGTTGTCTAGTAATTAGAGTGTTCGGTTATTTTATGATGGCGTATAAGTAGACAGTCATCGATTGCTGAAAAGACGAAGAGAGAGACAAGGACAAGACAATGGGCACCCTGTATAAACAAATGAGGCTTAATGAGGCATAATGCTGGGCGGGTCCGTAGGGCGGTTAGTCTTTTGCCGACAGAGAAGTAGGGCGCGCAGCTTGCGACAGGCATTACACACGCAGCGGAGCGAAACCGATTCGCACCGTGCCGTCTCCGCTTCGGACCCCTTTCTCGCCATGAAAATACAGAGGAAAAATGTCAGTAATGACCATTATACGTTTCAGTCGTCCTGGAAATGCATGGGGATATAGATAAATATATACGTACTCGTGCTATCGGCCTTTATAATCGTCAAATATAATAATATGTAAAGTAATATTATACAGCTGGGAATAATACAAATACATAAGAGCCGGTTGACTAGTATAATTGAATATATAATTTGTTAGATTGCTCAAAGCCATTGGAGGATTTTGTAAACTTTCTGCGCCGGCAACATGCACGTGGAGCTGATAGCATTTTCTGGCGGAAGCAATTTAACTTTTTTTTTGACCATCTATAATAACGTTGATATTTATTGATTTTTTATATAGGACTGATTGATTATAAAAATATAATGTTTAACCAATAGCAAGAATGCATTTATTAGTGCAATGTATTGCATTTGTATATTTATTTATTTTGGAATTAATTACTATAAAACATTGATTTTGCTTACAAAAATAATAGTAACCGAATAGCAAAGCCTTAACCTTTTGCTTATTTGATTCTGTCACCCAACTGCGACTAGCCTGTTCTAGGATGGACAGTAATCGAATATAACCATAAAGTACCTATGTCAATGTTTTAGTAAAATGCTAATAAAACTAAATTTCCCTGAAATAAGGGTCCTCATAAAAAATATAATTTAAAAAATATTTGAAAAACATAATAATAAATAAAATGCGATTGCACAATATAATCGGTGTTAGGTGAAATAAAACAGTCTTTAAACTAAAATAAAGGGAAAAAAAGTTATAAATAAGAAAATATATTAAATATCAATAATATTTAATATATGTTAAGTAATATCAAATTTAATATAAATATACCTAGTCTAAAAAAGTACAATTCATTGCAAAACAATATATAACAACAAAGTTAAATATTTCTTGGTAGTTTAATCGCATATGGGCTGATTAAATCACAAAAAATTAATACAGAGATTTGGAATGCCATCTAAGAGTTTATTGCCATCCAAAAGTAGTCCATTGGGTTAAAAGACAATAGCAATCTCAGAACGTTCCAAAAACTTTTAAAGGATTTTTTTACAACCAATACGTTTTACTCTATTGAGGAATTTATAAATTTTACAAAATGACTTTTTTTACAGCCCCTTTATTTTAATGTAATGCGTACATATACTGATTATTTCATTTGTTGATTATTTTAACTTGAATTAATAATTTTATTGATTGTTTTAGTTATATGGTATCTTATATTTTAAATGTAATTACAATGTATTTAGATTCTTCTTGGACAAAACATTATAAAAATTAGTTTGATTGATTATGTGATTATTGATGATTATTGCTTGTGTTTGATCATTTCTGATATTGAATATTTTAATTGTTGATAGTTTTAGTTTTACTGATTGCGCCTTATATAGCTTCTTCTTTATGAAGTTTCTTCTGAAACAAAATGTTGTATGCTCTCTGGGCAGTTTGTTAATTAAACATTGTATGTTTTTTAATAATTCCCACAATAAAGAACTCAACTCAACTCAATGTAAATAACCTACTATTAAATGAAAGAAAAACCAAAGTGATAAAATTTTCTACACCTAATGTTAAGCAGGTACAAACCAATGTAGAAATAAATGGAACTAGACTGGAGCCTGTTGCTTCAACTGTGTTTCTAGGGATAACAATTGACTTCAAATTACAATGGGGCCCACAAATTGAGAAAATGTCAGGAAAACTTAGCTCTGCGGCATACGCAGTTAAAACAATAAGGCAGCTGACTGATGTAGATACAGCAAGAATAGTTACTTTAGTTACTTTCATAGCATTATGTCCTATGGGATTCTTCTCTGGGGAAGCTGTGCGGACATCAATAACATATTTATACTACAGAAACGTGCTGTAAGAGCTATATATAAACTTGGTCCTCGAGTTTCACTTAGAGAAAAATTCAAAGAGATAAATATTCTTACTGTTGCATCACAATATATATACGAAAATCTGTTGTATGTCCACAAGAATATTGACAAGTTTAAAATAAAAAGCGACACTCATGATTTTAATACTAGACATAAGCATAACCTTGTTGTACGTGCTACTCGTCTCCACAAAATAAGCAATTCTTTTTTGGGACAATGTATACGCTTCTATAACAAACTTCCTCATACTATTAGAGAACTATCTGTAAATAAGTTTAAAGCTACCATCAAAGCAAAATTGTATAAAAAAGCATACTATACAATATCTGATTATGTAAATGACAAAACGGCTTGGGAGTAAGGCTTGGACGCATCATAAGAACATAAATTAAAGATAATATTTAATTGTGTCTATATGAATAAAGAACATTTTGATTTTGATTTTGATTTTAACTTAAGGCACCAAATTATTGTACTGTATTGAAACCAGTATAACAAATTTAATTTGACACATTTATGTAAAATAATAAAATAATAATATCTGTGATTTAAAAATTGGATTTTTATTATGTTATTATTTTATTATGCCATCTAGAATGCCATCTATTAGGTTACTGGATATAAGAGGAGATTAATCTTTTCTTTAGAAATATAAGTGCCATCTACACGTTTCGTTTCGTAACAAATTCCTCGCTACCAAAACGAAGTTCGGCATTGAGCGATTTAAAAACCTATATAATTATGCTAGTATGAAGAAAGCTAGATTGTAAAAACAATATTCAATAGTATGGTCACTGGCTGCTTGGATATAGCCTCATTGACTGCGACAAAAATGACATCGTCTCACACAACCTCTTAAATTTGTCGCATCCAAAAGAATTAAAGAACATGTAGCGGAGCTAATTACTCACATATACACCTATCAGTATAGTATGATGTAAGTCGTGCCAGTCACTTCAATATCGAATGAGGGTCTACCCCCGAAAGAACTCTGTGTCCCAGTCTATCATACTGTTGGATCAGTTCCCCTGGGGATGACACACTGCTACTGGGTGGGTTGGGCACCGTGCAGCGAAAGAACCTACCGCGAACAGTGAGTATTAGGTACTTGTCTCGACTGCGATGGTGCATGCTATGCGATAAGTGCATGCCATAAGATATGCTACATGCTATGCGATAAGTACATGCTATAAGATAATCGGCTCATGGACGCCCTCTGAAATCAAAAGACAACCTGCTACTCTCTATCCCTAGTCACAGCAGTGACTTCTTCTCATTTTCTTTCACCGTGCATGGAGCCCGTCTTTGGAATGCTTTGCCGAAAAATGTGGGAACCGCGCCAAGCATAACAACTTTTAAAAACAGACTCAGAGAGCATTTGAAATCTTTCCCTCCCCTTACCCTCCCATTCCCCTCCCATTACCCTCATTTTTAAACTTTAGCGTCCTTATAGGTGTTAGATTATTTTGGTGTGGAAAATCCTGTGCCCACAAAGAGTTAAGTATATATTTGTTTCTATTTTCTTTTATTTTATTTGTCATACTCTTTATATAGGATAAGTTATGTAGTCTACTCGCAAATAATGTTACATACACTAGTATAGTTTAGCTCTAAAATATTGCCTGCAGGTAATAAGCTCCTCGCCTTTTCTTAAAAATAAATCGTTTTATTATTATTATTATTATTAGAAGTATAATTCAAAGCGTAGTAATTCAAATTTTTTAATATTTATTTATTTTTTTATTTTGCCAAGCCTCTTAACTTGGCCTTTATAATATGGGATGTAGTAAAATCAGCACCTCTAGATTTAATGGATTTCATGTTCATGTATATTTTACTAATTTCAGATACAGTAGCGATTAATAGGGAGAACAGTGGTGTTAACGTTGTATTTGTATTGTTCATAAAATCTGACAAGTCTTTTTCACTAACCTTTTTATCATTCAGGAAACATACATCTATTTTAATACATTAGATACAATGTTAATACATTTCAAAAACATGGCCAACTATAGGTTTCCACTTGAACATTTTTTTTTTAGAAGAATAAACACACATGGAGGAAATGGGAAGGAAAAAGTTATAATATGTAAATAAATTTAATCTGAATACACGTAACATAATAAAGACATGCATACAATCTGGCCATTAAGAGTAGAAATCAATTCGACGTGGGGGGAAAATATTTTGATTTGGCAACCCTAACCCTTATGACAGATGATTTTTTGTTCTCTTAGTTCAGTTCATGAAATTGCTTTCATTTTGTCATTAATTCTCGTTATTAATATTCTTTTGCGTTAAAAATGAACAAAACTTTTCGAATCGGAGCATACTTCTTGTCAGTAAGGATTCTATTTGCTAAAGTTTCACCTGTTCCCCAAAAATAATCATTCATATTATCAGCTAAAGTCCGTCTGTTGAGATCGTTAACTTCGTGGAATTCATCTTTTTCCGTGAGCAATGTCCTTAACAATCTGCCTTCAACAAGTCTTCTTCGCATCAGATGCAGTCATAAGAATGTATGACCATGTTGCGGAGTAAAGAAGGAGACTTCACTGACTGACGACCCTAGAAAGGAGAGATACGAGAGCCCTACATAGGTTTGCTCTTCAGAATCTTGAAGGGGGCCGCTCCGATCTATCTTATAAGTAGGTTCAAACCTATATCTTCTCACTGGCGCCGTCTGAGATCTGAGGACAACCTACTGCTCTCGATTCCTGGCCACAGTAGTGATTTCTTCTCGCACTCCTTCTCCGTACGTGGAGCCCGTCTCTGGAATGTTTTACCTGCACGTATAAAGATAGCACCGAGTTTGTTTTACTTCAAACGGAGGAAGAACACTTGAACCCACGCTCATGAAGTTTTCTTCCCCTTGCGTTCTCTGCGTCATTATAGGTATATTGCCTTTTTCGTTTATAAATATACGGTTTTTTCTGCTGGATTTAAATGTACGAATTGCCTATATAAATTAATTTATTAGTTTACCTTATTTTTACCGCATATCATGCTGACTCATTAGGTTAAGGTTAGCTGAATAATTGCTTTTAGACAAAAAGCTAGCCTTTTGGGTTAGTAAAATAAAGCAATTTATTATTATTACTATTATTATTATGATACATCCCTTAATTTATTTCGATTTTATTTACTATTATTATTATTATTATTAGTCCACAAAAATAACACCGTTAGCACTTAACATAGATTGTGTTGCTCCTAACTAGGCAGAGCCTGTTCTAAGGAGAACACCAATACAAATGATTATAAACTACATATGTAACTTCCAAAATACAAATGAAAAATAAAAAATCTGAATCAAGTTTAGTTAAAATGTAATTCACACTACACCAAAATAATATTACAACTATAAACAAGTAATACTAAATAATAATTTAAATAATATATAATACTAATTAATAACAAATAATCATTTATAATAATAATAAATAATTAGTAAAAATACGTATATATTAAGTACTTAAATAAGGTAAATATGAATATGTGTATAACAAAAAAAGATTATAAAAAAAAAAATACATTTATTTATTTTAAAATTGTGATAAAAGTTTTCTCTGTCTCTCTCCTACCAAGGTTTATTAGCCATAATGTAAGGTGATATTTTCGGTTTTTGCTGCTAATTCCCATGTCCCTTTTACTCATGATGTTCACCATTCTTGGAGCAAGAAAGCTGTAGTGATCTTGTCCAAAAGACGTTAGACGTTTCGGCACTTCAAAGTCTCCCTTATAACAACCTGATCTCTCACTATTTTCTGGAGAACCACAATATCCGTCTTCATTGTTGTTTTTGAGACGAAGTATGCTGTATAATACGAAGTAGGTAATACAACTGCCTCAAATCAAGCAATTGTGCCTCAACATACAGGTCGTCAGAAGGGTAACGGCTAAGCTTCCGTAACATGATTCTAATTATTGCCTTTTGGACAACGTTCACTTTCAGGAGGAGGGTTTTTCCGCAAGCTCGCCATCCAAGTATACCGTATGTCATTAATGGTTGGCATATAGCGTAATATATTATAAATAGGATAGAAAACGAAAACGAAATTACCGCGTGAAATTTGTAGGACCCGATGTTTCGGTGACGTTGCAGCCGCCGTTGTCTAGGGATAGACTCTAGACGGACTCTATGACTGAGTCTACCCTAGACAACGGCGGCTGCAACGTCACCGAAACGTCGGGTCCTACAAATTTCACGCGATAAATTCGTTTTCTATCCTATTTATAATGTCAAACAACCGCGATAGTCTTCGAGCGTAATATATTGTTTTTAAATAAGGCAGGCCCAGATAGGCAAATAGCGTAATATATAGGCATATTGCGTAATATATTGTTTTTAAATAAGGCAGGCCCAGATAGGCGTATAGCGTAATATATTGTTTTTAAATAAGGCAGGCAGGGGATAGTGCGTATTTTTTGTTTTAATAATTATTGTGTAATCGTAGTGTAAATTCAAACTGCTTTTTTGCTATGTACTATAATATTGTTTAATCTTGTTAGCCTAAACTGAATAAATTCTGCTTATAAAGTATTTTCATGATAACAAGTATAATTAAATTTTCACTCGCGACTGCTTTCAAACGCTATTAAACATCGCACCGTAGACCATCCGTCTTCTCGATCAATTACAGCCTTATTTATCTGTGTTGACTTCATCAGCCAACATGTTGCTACGTACGCCATTTATCGGCCAAATAGAGCGGGCAGCTATGGGGACATGATTGGATGACATGACTCGGCAAAATAGCTCAGGCCTCGGAGGGGCCATGTAATTGAAATCGATTCACACCGGCAAAACACACACACAGACAATCCATGCCCTGAGTACAGCTTTAGAATTTGGGGCGGAATATCAAGTCATAATTAAACTAAGACTACTCATATGCATGCTAAACGATAGTTACTAGGCAATTTATGTAATTCAATATTATCTACAGAGTTAAATGTAATGCCAACTCACAAATGCAGGTATTACACAAATGTGATTAAAGAAGACACAATATGATGTAAGTTATAACATATTATATGATGAAGGCACATTACACAAATGTGATAGAAGAAGCACAAATGTGATAGAAGAAGACAACAAAATATATGTTACATATGATAAAGATAAGATAAAGAGTATTTATGTCTATTACAACCATTACTGTTTTGTAAGAACGGCATTAAACTAGTAACTAGTTATTCAACCCCTCAAATGTGAGCGTCCTTTAATGGATGCCTTGGCAAAATGTATACAAAATGTATATAAATTTATATAAATGTAAATATAAATGTAAATGTGCGCCGCTTTATAGTAATCCGCTCTATAGTAGAGCTATAGCTCTATAGTAAACCCCGCTCTATGTAAATGTAAATGTAAATGTAAATATAAATTTATATACATTTTGCCGTAGGCAAACCCGAGCTAATCGCCATTCATTTGAGGGGTCAATTTGAAAAAGGCATATAAAATAAACTCAATTTAACAAAGATCATATAAATTACTCCAAACTTTTAATTAACTAAAACAAAGGCTATAATGTAACAAAGATAGGATGGTGATTTATTTGTTATTTATTTATTTATTATATAGTTATTTATTGTTTATTTGTTTATTCACTAATAGTAATATCTCACCATTATAGTAAAACCAAGGCATTGAAAAGGAAAATTAATAAAAATATCACCGTAATTATACAAATAGCCTGCAATTTAAAAAAACGAGTGAGGGTTGGCGGTAAAAATATTAAAATCTGGCGCAATTTCATGTAAGCGCCGTAAAGCACTTTCTAACGAGATCCACCTCGTAAGCTTAGTGGGCGAGAACGGCTCCGCGATAAGATAGTGCTATCGAGTACCATTTTTTTTACCACGAATTACATAGATTCACAATTAGCGTATTTTTTTTTCATTTGTTGAATATTATATATTCAACAAATGAAATAAAATATATTTTTACGATAACCTTTGGTTGCTCCGCTTTGTTATTAATGATTGACAAATATAAACAGGGTTGCTTAAACTTCTTTGGCTAGGCCATCCGTCAGAATGGAGAATTCAGCTTTCGGCACCGCAGAAAACCTTGCTAAAAATATCGAAGACGACTTAAAGAATTAACGATTATCGGCTATCGAAGCTCGAGACGTTGCCATAAATGGTCAAGAAGGGAAACGAATCATGAATAGGGCACGAGATCCAGCGGCACCGACAGCAGCGTATTCGCTGCGAGGGCGACCTCCTCCCCAATCTCCGGTTACGGAATGTAGAAGAAAAAGTAGAAGCATTTTAAATTATACGCTCTACTTTTATAATTTTATGTCTAATTTATTACTTTAGCAAAATTACATAATTAAATTAAATTTTGGCTGTCATCAATAGGCGATACAATTTGGTTGATGTCACTAGAAAGATTGGACATCGGTATAATAATTTGTGGCTGAGGAAGAATTCATCTGAAGAAAAATTAAGGGGTACAGACTACAGAGGTCGCTGACCTGTTTAACGAAACCAATATATTTTCACCGCCATGAGAAATGCACTCTTAATTTTGAGCACTAATCCATGCGCTACTGCGTCTGCCACTCATACTCTGTAACTATGACGTCATCTCGTATATGGTATTTTCTCTATCGATTCAAAAATCACCCACCTGGCTTAGAATCGCAGTATGGGAGAGGAAAGGCTAACTGGATTACGTCTGATATATCGGAAGCTAAGAGGCTCTTTAGACGATCAAGCATGCTTGTCAAGCTTCGCGTCGCGAGCAGGGAGGGGATCGTAAACCGCAGGAAATGTGTTTTTTTTAACCCTTGGAGTAAATGGGTATTTTCATGGATGCATCTGTCTCTTTTGCAGGATTTTCGGCGACATCGACCTTAAAGTACTATAACTACGAAACTACTACACCAATCATAAAAAGAACAACTGCACAATAATTGCATTGAAATTTCGAATATAGAATATTGAAATATCATTTTGTAAAACAATTAGATAATTATGAATAAATATGAGAACGTCAAAGAAGTGAAAAAAACGCGGAACCAGATCTGGTCGTATCACACTCAACGGGTTAAATATTTACCTAAAATGCCTAATTTTGTAGTTTATATCAGGGAGTCACGTTAATTACATAGACGTAATTGATTGATGATTGACGTGCCTCCCTGGTATAAAACTACAAAATTACGCAATATTGGTAAATATTAAAAAAAAAAATGTATATTTCCTGCGGTTTACGTTCCCCTCCCAGCCCGCGACACGATGCTTGACAAGATTGCTTGATCGTATAGAGAGCCCCTGAGACAGAAAACTGTGAGATTGTGGAAAAGAAAGTAATTGACAAATTTAGTTCTGTTTCTTGTTTCCTTCTTCTTCCCCAGTTCATGTTGCTGCTAAGTGATTCAGGACAAAGCCAACATATAACACTAGTAAAGAGGCGAATAGTGATATTTTATTCAGCGGATATAATGTACGCGCACATAGTGTTTCTTGACCGCATCCGCATTTGTCGAAAAGATAAATTTTCTTTCTTCTTCGCAGTTACCAAAAGAGCTATCAGGGCCCACCTCTCGGTCTGCTGCTCACTGATGAAATCCTCCTATATACCATTGATTATATAAAGTATTAACTTGCTTACCGACGTACTACGATTTGGCAGATAGTAATTAACTACGAAACGCTGATCCAATGGCACTCATATTTCCAAAAAAATAATTAATGTACTAATATGTTTAATATGGCGGCGTTCGTGGTTCAGTCCATTTATACAGCGCTGTCCAGTAAGACAGCGCTGTATAAATGGTGCTATAAACACGCTTATACTATATCCTATTGACAAATATAAGAATAATATACGAGTACTAAGAAACAAGATTTTAAATAATAGTTCTTATTATTTTAAGAATATTTACATAAAGATGTCATTTTTTAATTTGGTATGCAGGCTTTGATACGTAATAATTACGCACTTTAATGTTCAAATAGACTATAGATGGCATTTTATCTCTCCGTATTAGTTCTGCGATGTAACCAGCCTATATTTATATATTTATATATAGGGTGTATTTTTATATGCTATATTTATATATATTTATATATAGGCTGATTATAAATTAGTACCATTTATCGCATTTATATGCGATAAATGGTACTAATAATTATATAATTGCTTGTTTTTGTCGTTGATTGATTGTTGTTTGTTATTGTAATGTTAGTGTTATTGTCGTTAGTTAAATTACTAGGTTTTTTAATTTATTGGTCCTTCATAAAAAACCATTCATTATCAATGTTTTTTTTAATAGATGGCCAAATAAACCAGAGTCACCTATATCTAGCCGGCGAAGGAGGGTTTCCAAAACATACTATGGAGTTGAGTAGGGAGTAGGGAACTGGGTTCAGTCCAGTTGGGGCACTATGACCCATGTGTTAGGGTCGACTCAACTCATAGGTCAACACCCATCCGGTAGCCTCCAAGCAGTAGTGCGAGCACGGGTAGGACTCTGTGCCTGCGGGCCAGTTCCCCTAGGAATCGCGTTCGGGCGCTCCTGGACGGCTTGTGCAGCGTGCGGCGTCAGCCAATCGACTGTACACTCCGACTGATAACCGGATGCGTTTGGAAACGGCTTTGTTTCCTATAGCGCTGGGGTGGTTATTAACCTTACGGCAACTGCTCTTGAAATGACCAATGGGCTACCTGATACCGGGTGAGCAGCCGGGCAAAGGACGCCGTGGTCCGCGATAGATTCGGTAGATTCCGAATCGCCGCTACGTAAGGGAGAGAACCGCGTAAGCGACCTCAAACCGGTAGCCAGTCTGGAGGTAGGAGAAATCTGTCCGTAACTGAAGTAAGGGCGCGAGTGTCGAATCGCTGTGTGCATAAATGGCTTCTCGCGGTAAGGCGTTGGTCTCTTACGGGCGAGTGGCGTAACTAGACAGTGGACAGTTTCGTCCCAAGTCCTCTACGCTCACCTCACGGGAGATAGAACGGTCAAATATAGTTAAAACTTCCTAAGGTGACGGGTTCGCCCATTGTAGTTGACACCTCCAAGATATGAAGTCGATCAATCCAGTACCATGTATAATCAATGCTTTCAGCTTTTAACGGTCGTTGATCAAAACTGTAATTTGCTTTCGTTTATTTAGCAACAGAATAATTCATCGATAGTAAAATTATTATTTGGTGCTCGTTAAAATAAAACCCATTTATTACTACGCTAATCGGTCACTCGTACAAATAAGCTGTATAATATCCACAGTCTGTTAAAGTAGGTCATAAACTTTGACAAATGACCGACCAAGACAAATGGAACCAGAGTGTTATCGAAATTCTAGCAGGTTATAAATAATGTTTCTAATCAATTTAATAAAAATGGGAGCGCGTGTATGCGAATAGCCTATTTAATATGAGACACGCAATATAAGTTACTAAGCACCTAATTATTCGGTTCGCCGTATGATACCTATCAAATAATTTTAAAAGACAGTATAAAAAGGCTTAATAAGTCTGTATAGGCCTCTTAAACAACTTATTGGGTTATTATCCAGAAATCAGTTTAAACGTTTTCCTTTCATTTTTTAAAATCGCTGTATATGTACACTAGCTGACCCGTACCTACTTCGCTGGGCGGTAAAACTTTTTAATTATGAGTGTAGTTCGGTTAGTACTGAGTGCTATGATTTATTTCCTGACTGCCAAAAAAAGGGTTATATTTTTACTGCATATGTATGTATGTATTTGCATGAAAATTTGACTATATTACCTACCGTTATTTGTGAGTTTCTTCTTATGAGTGTCTTATTTGTGAGTGTCTTATCTCTTTAACCATTTATGCAGTAAAAGGGAAATTATATGCAGTAAAAGGGAAAAGTCTTTTATTTTAAACACTTGAGACGATAAATTTACTTATTTTGATATGAATTCATAATTGTTGATAATATGTCCAATAAACATGACCTAACGATTAAAATTTTTATTTTAATATAAAAAACTACTTTTTATGACTTAAATATAAAATTTAGACATATTCTGTCGCTGATTTTTTTATAGGCATTACCAAGCTCTACAACTTTTCTCTAGAATTGACTTACTTTGCAAATCAAACTACCACGAAAAAGTCTTTTCATTTTTCGGATTATTATAACACTCACAAATAATGTGGCTTTCTATTGGTAAAAGAATTTTTAAAATCAGGTCACTAGACCCAGAGATTACTTCCTACAACCTCACAAACTTTACCTCTTTATAATATTAGTATAGATGAAGAAACATGTGTTTAAAGATTAGACTAATTTCAAATTTCACTGTCAATCCTCATTGAGGGGAGTCATTTCTTCCTTTAATTTTTAATCTCAGAAAAGTAGTTTGGGTATTTCCATTTTTAAAAGGATTCAAAAAAAGGAGGAGGTTATCAAATCGGTTGTATTTTTGTTTTTTTTTTATGTTTGTATACCTCAGAACTCCGTAATTTATAAACCGATTTATAAACCGATCCAAATTGGTTAATTTTTTATCAAAATTCTGTTTTGATGATGAGATCCATAAGGAATTGAGGGAATTCCTCAAATATTTTCATATGAAGTTGAAAATTTACATGTTGGTTCAATTCGATGAAAATGCGTTTTTTTATGGTAAGCATGACCTTAATCTGCACCCAGGGTTGGCTCCCGACGAGGGGACTCATCAACGGTCAATAGCACAGACACGAAATGTTGTATATGCATTCAATTACGACAGCCCGTTCTAAGTTTAACCAAGACCAGCGGCACCCAGGGTTGGCTTTCAACGAGGGAGCTCCTCAACGGTCAACAGCACAGACACGAAATTTTGTACACGCATTTTATTATGATAGCCCGTTCTAAGTTTCGCCATGACATGGCTGCTGCACTTATTAAAAAAATGGAGTTGGTTAATTTTTTGATGGTTACAAACTTTTATTTACCTTGGAATGTTTGTCATTTTGTTCAGGTCAAATTTAAATTTAAATACAAATTTGCAAGCTGAATTTAAACCACTTCCTCTTATCCCATGAAGTTAAAAATTTACATGTTGGTTAACTTCCAATAAAAATGCATTTTTATGGTAAGTATAACCTAATGCTATACACAGGGCTGCTGCATCTTTCTTTAAATGTTTGTTACCTCAGAAATCCGTCATTTATGAATTGCTTTCGAAAATTCTTTTTATTTGAAAGGATGTACTTCCAGATTCGTCACATCTTTATCAAAATTTTGTTCTGATGATGTGATCCATGAAGAATTGAAGGAACTCCTCAAATATTATCATATGAAGTTGAAAATTTACATGTTGGTTCAGCTCCGATGACAATGCATTTTATATAACAAGCATGCCCTGATTCTATACCCAGGATTAGCTCCCGACGAGGGCACTCCTCAGCAGTCAACAGCACAGTCACGAAATTTTGTATATGCATTCAATTATGACATCCCGATCTAAGTTTCATCAAGACAGGACTGCGGCACCCAGGGTTGGCTTCTAACGAGGGGACTCCTCAACGGTTAACAGCACAGACACATAATTTTGAATCCACTCGTCGGGAGCCCACCCTGGGTGCAGCAGCCGTGTCATGATAACACTTAGATCGGGCTATCATAACTGAATGCTTATACAAAATTTCGTATCTGTGCTGTTGACCTTTAAGGAGTACTCTCGTCGGGAGATAACCCTGGGTTGTTGTCATCGGAACAGAACCAACATGTAAACCAACCATTCAACTTCATATCATAATATTTGGATAGTTCTCTAAATTCGTCATAGATCCCGTCATCAGAATAGGATTTTGATAAAAATGGGACCAATCTTGAAGTATATCCTTTCAAACAAAAAAAGAATTTTCCAAGTTATGAGGTAAGTAACTTTAAAAAAAGATACAACCGATGTGATAACCTTTTGCTAAGGTCGGTAAAATGCGATTAGGTAGCACTAAAAATTGAATGTTATTATTGTTATAATTATTATTGGTCAAAAATATTTTTTTTCCAATTATATATAATAATTTAAAAAATATTTGCTCGGAAAAAGTCCTATTTACATTCGTAAGACTATGTATTTATTTGGGAAAGTAACAATTGAAATACCTGACTAAAGAAATCTAGCGAAGGGACGTTACAATCAATATTACTCAGGTACTCGGTTATTTCGAGTTGGGTGCTCCCTGAAATCCGAAATTACTTTGATGTTAGTTTTTCTTTTATTAGAGAATGTGGGTGGGCTAAAAGTTTGGAAATCTTTTGTCCGGGCCTCTCAGAGATGGCCGTCTCATATAAAGAAAGTTGGAGCATTTTCAGCTACATCACTCGCTGTAAAAAAATGAAGATTTGTCGTTGCAAATACGAATATTTATTTATTTATTTTCCTTATTGGAGCACATAACGTAAATTACCAAATGGTGTTAAAAACTGCAACAATAGGTACATCTATAATAATATGCTGACCATGTTTCATATATCTAGAATCTACAGCCAAAATGAAGAAAATAAGGGAAAATGAGCATTTTTGTGTAAAATTTATGTAATAATAACTAGGGATTTAAAACAAGTATTTGAGTAAAAAAATAATAATTTCATAATTCATCTCCACTATGTGGTATTAGAAATATACACAATCGAAGCTTTGTAACACTGGATAATTTTGTAAAATAAATTAACGTTTGTGAATGCAAAAATCAATCAAATCGATTACCACAACTAGAGTTGTCAACTACATCAGGCGAACCTGTCACCACAGGAAGTTTTAATGAAATGTATCGTTCTGTCTCCCATGAGGTGAGCGCAGAAGACTTAGGACAAAACAATCCACCGTCAAGCTCCGCCACCTGCCCGTCAGAGGCCAACGCCTTACGGCAAGGCACCGGTATAGGTAACCAGCGGGCAGCCTCACCCCCTGACTATCAGTTATGGCAGGATATCTCCGTCTGGATTACCATAGCCAGAAAGTAAAAACGAAATCACATGGAAACAGAAAACACTCAATTTACCCCAACGTAAAACGAAGGAGTGACAACGGCCCAGATCCAAAATCTTACCTGTCACCATACACCGAGTGCATTATACAACCCCAACGTGCACAAATACAAGAATGCCGACGACCCAGGTACAAAATCTTACCTTACCCGCGGCAAGGTAAGGTACAACCACAACGTGACAACCAGTCGTATATTCTCTCTATTCTATATATTGGTTATTTTTCTTTCATCCATAAACTATGACCGCTTTAGCTTTCGGGATAAAATAAAAAACAACTAACTCGGTGCTGACGCAATAATTTTTAATATTAATATTATTATTTATTTTTATTTATTTTTTTATTTATTAATATTTCACACACATTTATAATACTAGATTAATAAGATTAAAATCTACCTTGCTGGAGTAATGCCCGTACTAAGGTAGACTTTTATGTATTCTTTTTTTCCTTTTTTTTTATAGTTGGTGTAGGTTTTAAGTTTGTGAAATATTCTATTTATTTTATCTAAATACCTGGTATATAAATATTGTAAATATCTACATTATTTAAATAAATAAAGTAAGTAAATTAAACACAAATGGAGCTGTCATGGAATTCACCGACCGAAGTCGGGCCCATCATATAGTGTTATTACACTTCTGGAGGGTGATCAGTGGATTCCGGACTAACGACCGGCTGTGGTAGGTTTAGGACAGCTGTCTTGCCACATGTGAGAGCTCACCTTACCACCCATTCACTTCTCCTTCGAAGCCATAGAATTTAAGATGCGGAAATCGCGGTTTAAAATAATTGTTTCTAAGAAGGAGTTGATTATTTTCCTGGAGACACCAAGATCTTTAAAAAGGTTAAACAGAGATTTAGCTGGCAGGCCACGAGCGCCAACTTCCACCGCTTGAAGGTGAACAGTGAAGCCGTTCCGGGTGACGGCATTTGCGAGGTCATGGTATTTATTTAATTTTTACTCGTGGTCTTTTGGTGTATTTGATTCCCATAAAATATTTTATCAATAAATACGTTATTATAGAATAAAATACCTTGCAATTTCAATACTCTACAACTGTTTTAGTCACATATTTCAGCTCACATGCTATAGAAATAAATGTGACCAATGTAATAAGCTGTCGTTTGGTATAAGTGGCAAATTGTTACAACAAGCTTTGCAAGTGGGTACGAAATTACGAATTCTTTTGTCGAAAGTACAGAATTTGTATTTAAATTGAGGTATAAATCGAAAGACAAATATACATAAATAGAGACAATTAAATATATTTGAAAGTGTTGAGGACTTCGCCCAACATATTAGAGTCAACAAAAGAAGTAAATTCTCTAGAATCGAAACCGCAAATACGCTTAATTCCTACACGCGTCACTAGCATTAAATTCTATATAATTTCGGCAATTAACGCACACTCAGCCGATGACTAATGTCATTTCTTCTGATTGATCCAATTTGACACACTTAGTTTCCCCCACGCATTGAACATTGCATCATACACACGATGTATAAAGCCATACATTCGATCGATCATTGATCATCCTCTAGTGGACAGTTACCGCGATTACACATCATCATCATCCTCTGGCGGCAGTTAACCGCATCGTTCACCAGCACTCCCGCTCTTCATTACCTTCGAGTCGACAACAACCGCGCTTATACCTCGCGATCATCATCATCTTCAAATCTATCGCCGCGCTTCACACTTCAGCTACACAACTGCGACATATACTTCGAGCATACACTACACACACTCTGCGACTTATCAATCAAGGCGTTACAAACTGGCAACCGATCACATACCTTCTGAATAAATCACTTCAACTTCAGCGACCATCGACTTTTACTACGGAGAAAACCCCTTGATGAGAACCACCCTTCACTCAGGAGCAATTGGAGTCTAGTGTAGGGTGGCCACCTCATATAATAAACACCTCATAAAATAAAAAACACGACTTCCGTTACAGAAAGTGAACTAGTGTATTTAGAATTATTTTCTTAACGGTTTTTATACGAAATATTTGTGGTTTATGTATTTATCCATACCGATACATGTATATTTCAATCCATAGATATACTATAATCAGACCTGTCATATGACACGATATATTTACAGTAATTTATTGACATTTGGACATTTAGACAACTACTTACTCAAATATATAAGACAAAGATAGAGACTCGGGATAATATAACCGTTCTAACAATACCACACACTTCGAAATCGGTTCAAGCGTTTAGAAGTTATGGTGGAATAAAGAGACCGAAAACATACATAGATGAACCCTGGACACATTAACCTCTTTTTTTGTTGGGCAGTCGTGTAATAAAACTAAAAAGAATAAAATCAGAATAATATTACATGATAATTCACTGAGTATCACATTGCCTGCATTAGTTTTGTGTAGGTAATTTATGTATATGTGCTCATAAAGTGGTACGGTGTTTATAATGCGCAGTGAAGTGTATGGTAAATATGGATTAAATTTTATATCTCTAAGAAAACGGCGGTCTACCCGACTGTCGATGTCATTCGAATTCGAACATCCTATATATGACCTTTTAGATTAGGAAAAAAAGAATCACACTCATGGTCGCGTCCGTCCGATATTCGACTCGCGACTCAAAAAAGAAAAGTCCTTATCCTAAAAGTATATAACTAAGGTGAAGAAAACGTTGCGTATTGGCATAAGAATACATGGAGACCATATACATATTAATAAAAATATTTAAAAAACAAACCCCGCAAATATGGATTGGAGTAAAATAAATAATTATAATTTTAACCCATTATCAATAGGGAACATCTACGACTTTTCTTTTAGACGTACGATGAAAGGCACGACGACCTGCTCATGTGACGCCATTGAGCAACGCGACACCCTTTTCAAAGAAACAAAAGACACGGAAACTACTTAGGCTAAATCCTCATCAGGCAAGGGGTTCTTTGTAAATCTTGACGTTCCTTATATGGATAAAAAGGATTATATTAAATCGTGACGTTTGATAAGGCCCAATAGATGTTTCGATTTTTCGATTGCATGTTGTAAAGCGTATATATACGAGTATATACATAAGAAGAATAAGAATAAGAATAAATTTATTTTCGTAAGTAATGTTCCAAAACGTAATTTACAAAGTCTGCCTAACTAGGCCGAAGCCCGTACCAAGGTAGACTCGACTAGGTCACATGTAAGATAAATTTTTTACATATACTACTATATTAGCTTAGAAACTATAAAACGGACGTATATTAAAAATAAAAATTAAAAAGCGCAATGTTTCACATTATTTATTATATTAAATCGAAATAACTTGTATTGGCTTCCACGACTTTCTGTCAGCGATTGGGCAAGTCATATGTATGTCTTGTCTTTTGGAATCTTAATTTTTATAGTTAATAAACAGTTCAAAGTCTTTTATAATATCATTTTGGTTATTGTATTTTTTTCTCTTAAAAATAATTCATAATTACGAAAAAGGTAATAATCGATCGGTAAAATACCTATTGAATATAGAGGATTTAACAGTCAAATACAAATTTATATATATATATATACCTATATATATATATATATATATATATATATATATATATATATATATATATATATATATATATATATATATATATATATATATATATATATATATATATACATATATATATATATATATATATATATATATATATATATATATATATATATATATATATATATATATATATATATATATATATATTATTTATTATTATTTATTCCGTAGCCGGCGATTGGGGAGGGGGTCGCCCTCGCAGCCAATACGCTGCTGTCGGTGCCGCTGGATCTCGTACTCCATTCACGATTCGCTTCCATTCTTGACGATTTTTTGCCACGTCTCGAGCATCCCTAGCCGACAATCGTTGATTTTTAAGGTCGCCTTTGATGGTATTTAACCAGGTTTTCTTCGGTGCCGATCGCTGAATTCTCCATTCTGTCGGACGGTCTCGCCAAAGAAGTTTACGTGGCAAGCGATTGTCGTTCATTCGGCAAACATGGCCGAACCATCGTAGTCGACGTTTTTGTACTTCTTCTATATATATATATATATATATATATATATATATATATATATATATATATATATATATATATATATATATATATATTTATTTTTTAATTCGATAAAAGTCCCAAATAATCCAAATATATTCACGTGCCATACATTATTATTTTATTCGATTATTTAGACTTTTTCGCCGAATAAAAAAAATAAAAATATATATTTTTGTGGGGTCTACCCCACCGGTAGAATTCTAATAACCGGTAGAATTTTAACGGGTAGAATCACTCCTTAAAATTTTGTCCGTATTTTAAAATCCACGGCGTAGTTCAGCTATTTTGATAGTTGCAACTTCTTTAGCAGTAAAATGAGCTTTTGAATGAAAAGTCATTTCAAAAATTATCTGAATTGATATTTGAAAGTCTACATTAATAATAATGGAAATTTGGTACCTCGAAGTGATATTAGGGCGAACGTGATGAGAAATCGGCTTTGCAATCCCAACTGATTTAAAACGCAATGATTCTCTCGAAGAAGCGTCATTTTCAGTCTGATAAAATAGTCCAATATACACTGAATATTTTATGAAAATTCATATTTCACATTATTTTAATTCACTCTTTGAGTTTAACACCGTTTACGTCTTGTCGCCTTTTCTGAAAGAGGCAGAACATGCCGCAGTTTACAAAAATTAAAAATAATAATATAAACGTATTTTTACAGTGTTTTTGAATTAAACCGCCGAGCGGCGCGCGCCTTACGCAAGGCCCGATTTGGATCGAGAACGCGAGAGCGACTTGGGCGACTACGGACGCCCTAGAAGCGTAGGACGGCTGAAGGCGGACTGCTGCAGAGCCACCCGCCCGCCCAGCGCCAGACGCGGTGACCCACGGACATGCGCACATTATTCCTCTCCATACTTACTAACCGGATATTTTCCAACCTCATGATACATAATGACTGAACTTTTTGATTTCAAAACCGTACAATCTAGATTCTTTGAGAATTTTGACAAAAACATACGTTTTATTTTTAAGTCGAAAATAAATGGCCTCCGAACATGAAGATAGATATCATGACCAAAATAGCGTACAGTATTTTAGGGTTCGTACTTCGAAATTCAAAACAGTTCTCAGAAACCATTCTCTCTCACTCTTGTACTATACTGAGAAAAATATGGGGTTTCGTATTAAATTACCATTTTGTTATTACAGTTTTATTCATAATAAAGATTTTTAATTGTAATTTTGTTGAATGACAAGGAATGTTGTTAAAACTCCATTACTCGATTACATGTATCAACATTTTCCTTACGGCTAATGCGGAAATGACAGGATACTGTACGTGTCCGACTATAAATGTACGTTTATAGTGTCCGACTATAAACGTACGTAAATTATTACATGCTGTAATGTTAAAAGGAAGATATCAAGGTCGCCACGTAATGAAATAACATAATTTTTTGACATTACGATACGGTAACTACCGTCACGCCAACACCGTTACGCGTCATGTTAATTCATATGTATGGACCACCGTCCATGTTATATGCGTAATCCTCGTTGTGTGTTTCTGTGCATTACAGCGTTATTTTTACAAACTTTTATTTACCTTCCAATGTTTGCCAGTATGTTCGTTTAACCCCTCAGGCCCCGATTGGCCGATATCGGCGACAACACGATTTAGTGTGACGGTCCCGTTTTCATTTTATTTTAATTTCATTTGTTTTATTTTATTATGTTTTATTATGTTAATATGTTTTATTTTAATTATGGGTATGGCAGTAATTAATGTATTGGTAAGACAGTGTCATAATTCAATTTTTTTACTAATTTTTACTAAAATTTTTTGGGACATTAACTTGTCAATCGGCTGAGGGGCCGAGGCCTGAAGGGTTAAGGCAAATCTTGCAAGCTGAATTAGAACCATTTCCTCTTATCCTATGAAGTTGAAATTTTACGTGTTGGTTCAGTTCCGATGACAATTATTTTTTATGGTAAGCATGATCAGCGTGAAAGGGAAGCCTAGAGAATGCTAAAGTTATGAAATCACCCTGCAGAGCAATCAATGCAACTTGTTAACAGGTTTAGGAAAAATACCACATATCGGCGCATTTTCTTATTGATTTTAATAGATGCATGAACCTACCCAAGAAATGTATCTGCTTTGTTTTATTTGGGAAAGAGCAAAATGGAAAGATAATTTAAATGTTTCAAAGACAAATTTTGAATAAACAAATCTGTCTTTACATGAACATTATAGCTAGGAGACCATATTAAAATATTTTAGAAGAAGATTTCAAAAATAGATTTCGTTCAACAGCAGATTTTTTCCTGTTTTAGATTACTATAAACTAGGAAAAAATATATCCTCATCTATAGTACATCCATCTCAACAGCTGCCTATAGTCCCCTCCATCCTTGTCGACTCGTTTATTCACGGAGACACGTGCTATATCACTATGGCTCCTAATAATAAACTGACAAACTGGTAAACTGATACCTACTCAGTCAAAAAATCACAAATCAAACTAGAGTCTAATAATTTGAGGCCCTTTTCAATAAAATTGGGTCCTTACCCATAAAGTTTCTGTACTATAAATAGAAATGTAAAGCCAAAAATTTTTAATCAAAAATATATTTTTAATTAATAGATATATTGACCCCTATTACCAATGCAGATTTGTCATTTTAATGATAGGTTCTTAATTCCTCTGCCGTACAACTCTCGATAACAGGGTTTTTTTTTTTTTTTTTTTTTTTTTTTTTTTTTTTTTTTTTTAAACCCGTTCTTTTAGAAATTACATATAACAAAAAATAGTATTTCTACAAATGAAATTACATTTCAAATTATAAAAAAAGTGTATAAAAAACTAATATTTAAAAAAACATAGAAATTAAAAAATAACAAAGACATAAAAACTAGAAAAATAAAAATAAACAGAAATAATGAAAAACATAGAGAATCAGCAATTCAATAACGAAAATATATGAAAACTAGAAAAATAGAAAGCATCCAAAGAGTTCTACATAGACTACATTTAATAAGGATCAAACTATCAATCAACAATGGCAATATACGATTTCTGTTGGTCAATCCTGCAGAAGTCATTTTAAACGACTGAAAATTCTAACGTTTATTTCATTGTACCTTTTAAATGTACTAACGGATTTCCACAAGAAAAGAGACATTCAAAAAAAAAAACCGATATTCATGACATAAACACCAGAAACAAATCAAAATACATGTTACCTACAGCATATTTAAAAATAGCGAGACAAGTCAAGGAATACTCCGGTCCCTATTTTTTTAATATGTTACCTCCATATATTAAAGATATTAAAAATAACATATTATTATTATTTAAAAAGTCCTTAAAAAAGTTTCTTTTAGAAAATATTTTTTACACCTTTGAAGAATACGTACAATTCACCACGAACGGCTAACGAAAGTATTGTGTAAAATCGAAAATTAAATATTTATAAGTTTTGAAGACGATAAACTAAACTTGAAACTTGAAACATACAATGTAACGATTTTAAATGAAATGATTATAAATTGTAATTCCTATTCTAAATTTTATATTTTTTTAAATTTTATTTGTTTTAAGTGAATGCGACTAAATATTATTATTATTGTGATTTGATATTTTTAAATGATATTTTAATTTAAATTTTAATCGTTTAAATTACATTAATTTTATTTCTTATTCTTTTAATTTAAGTTATTTCTCATGCTTTCAATTATTATTACCGGTTATTTTAGTTTCTATATGTTTCTACAATATTTTTCTACAATCTATCTGTTTCTACAATCTATATGTTTCTACAATCTATATGTTTCTACAATATATAATTCTTTCAATTATATATGTTTCAAAGATTTTTGAAAATAAACTGAACTTGAACTATATTTGAAAATATTGCAAATTTTATACTTTACAATGGTTGCACAAACGAAAATATTCGAGCAAAAACAAACCACGGGAAGACAAATAAACAGCTGATTCTTTATAAAGAATAACATCGCCTTAAATTAAAATTTATTTAAATTTGAATGTCTAACTAACACCCAAATTATACAAGATTTAAATGGCCAGTGTGATAAAACAGCAATTACATAGGTTATAAATATATGATAAGTAAATATATACATATATGATTTTAATAATATTATTGTAACATTTTAAATCGGTACACATAGATATTTCTTAAATTAAAAGTTTAAAAAACTTAATACGTATTAGATTGAGTTAGGCGGAAGGATAGAGAAATAAAGGCACATACGTAATAGCGTTCGGCGAAGGTTTCCTTTCAATCTTTGCCGTTGATGGGCGCTAAAGCCTGGCAAGTGGGCGGCGGGCTTAACCGGGACGCGGCGCGATAAGAAAACTGTTGATTTGACAAAACGAAACCCTATTCGTGTTTCCTTTTATTCATACCCTTCGCGCCGAAACATTCGGATCCTCAAATGGGGCTATCTCCGCTTCGAGCCGATCGCGAGCTCCGCTTCAAAACTTAGAGATAAGTCAGCGCGCGCGGCCGGAAACTTTGAACAAAATAAATTTCTAACAAAGACCCAGCCCTTTGCGAATTTTTTCCAACTGCGGCCCCCGACTCTCTTTTGATCGTCTGACGCGAAACGATTCACGAATCCTGAGTTTATTTAATTTCATATTCCGGAAAGAGTACTTTTTAAGTCGCGTTATATTCATCGAATCGTAATGTTTTAACTTTTCCCTACATAAAGCAGCGTGTAGCTACAAAAATACCTCTTTTACAAATTTTAGGGGGAACACGCTCGATGTGGAAATAAGGGTGTGTTGGGGAGGGGGGCAGTCGTGCGACCACCCGCACTTAGTTATTCGTTAGGGACCATAGCGGTCATTGAGAGGTGTTAATTGTCCCCTCCCCCTCCCCATTAATTGACCCGCCACCCCAGGAAGTTATAACGGCATCATGTTATTCTGTCTCTTATACAGTGAACTTAAGGACTTTGCGGACAACACAGTCCTGTAAGAGTCCAACACGTTACCGCAAGGCACTGGGAAGTGCCATCCAGCGTGCCATCCCACTGCCCTTACTATCAGATTTGGCGAAATTCTCCATCCTCCAGTCTGGTCATAGATTCGAAGTTGCTTGTACTGCCTCTACCTGGCCGATTGCTGACCGAGGCGCCCTTTTCTAGTCAATATCACACGGGTTCGGGTGGTCAACGGATCGCTTCTTAGGATAGATGACGCTAGGTCAACATCTAAGTAAGAAAACGTTCATTAATTAACGTGAGGCTCTAAAGGGGGGGGGGGGGGTCGGAAAAAATCACGAAATATCACAAGGAGGGAGGAGAGGTGTAACGAGATATCACAAGTATTTATTTTTTAAGAATGATTTCCTTGCGGGAAGGACGCGCCAACGGTGTAGACTGTACTTCTGTACAAAGAAGAATCTTAAGGTACATGTAAATTGATGTAACAAGCAATAATAATCCATATATGCACAATGTTTGTCCTCCACGCATCCTCACGCGACGATCGATCGCTAGATTGCGAGAGATTCTCTGGCCGAGTGGCTTGATGAGACTGACGTTGATTTTCAACAAAGCACAGTGCCAACAGCTGACTTGCAAGTTGCCTATCCACTTGTTAGTGTTTAAGAAAGTCTCGCTAATCCGTGATCCGAGAAAAATCTCCAGTAAATATATTTATGTACCAATACGATTATATGTTATTCACATGATTACATCTTTTCTTTATTATTTTTATGCCAATCAGAAACAACCTGCAGCCTTAAAATCGCTGGACATTTTGATCATGGTGCTTAATTTTCCAAAATGAAATTAGATTATACCTGTATTTGAAGATAATATTCAGTGTTTTTTTAAGATATGTAATTTATACCAAAAAATACACGTGATTTTGGTTGAGGGGGGGGGGGTTTAGCTAAAATTTCTCCACGTATCACCAGGGGGAGGGAGGGCTTAAAAAGTTGGTAAAAAACATCACGTGGTTAATGGACGACCCCTAATGCACGTTTCCGTACTCCCTCTCAGACTAAGCTACTGTTTACATATCATATAAGCCTTTAATAGTACTAATGCAATAATGTACTGCAGTTAATTGTATCGTGCTGTACTTTGAATAAATAAATAAAAATATATAAAATAAATATGATATCCATGTGACCAAACTATTATGAACACTCAGTTTAGCAATTATGAGAAGAATAATGGAGTGAGCAACGCGAACGAGTGGCTCACTAAATCAGTAACTATACATATATGACATCAAACTATTCTCGCTCTAAGTCTATATTTTTAATTTAGAAGCATGTATGTATTTACAAGTATGATCCGTTGATTACTCGAGGTTAGATATCATCGATAGCTTGCGCAAAAAACTGACGTTGTATATTTAATATATTACTATGACGAGAAAAAACTGAAAATAACTTTTAACAGTGTATTCAATAAAAATAGCACCTAGCCACTTAGTTTCTTTACAAGATTTTTTATTTTGATTTTTATTTAGTTTTTTGCCTATTTACATGTATTTTTTCTACGTATTCAACTACTCTATGTCCGCCCAAGCACACGCTTTGCTTAGTTAGGCGACATTGGACAAAGGGCATCATTTAATAATTGAGCCTATTTTTTTTGCTGTGTTTTAGTTTCATGATATTTTATTTGATGTTTCTTAATTGTAACTTCTAATAATTTTGTGAATTGCTTAAATAAATAAATAAATAAAAAAAAAATAAAATGATAATAACACTTTTTTTTTAATTAAAAATTAAATTATTAGTTTGGATGTCATTGATATAGGTCTAAAATTATTGTCATTATTTCTTTATACATTTTTAATTATGAGGGTTATATATGTCTGTTTTGAAATAACCGGGAAATCGCCTTAGGTTAAAGGATGCTGGAACAAAATTACAAGCGGATGAGAAAATGATGAAGCAAAGTTAATAAGGAAAGTTGGAGGTACGCCATCGCATCCGAGACCTTTACTCGGATCAAGGAAATGTAAATACTTAAAAACATTCGGTTTCTGTAACATCAGATTTGCCCATGTTACTACTACCTCTAGAATAAGGAACACTGTCGTCAGAAAAATTATTACTAGTAAAGTCGAGACGGCATTTAACTTAGGGAGAAAACAACTTATTTATTAGTTTTAATATTATTTTGGCAATGAATTAAGTACGCTTGGAACAATTTCTTCTCATTTTCTGACGTTTTGACGTAGAAGTGAAAACACATTATAATCGTGGTTATTCCAAAAAATATATTTTATTTTATATGGAACTGTCACATTCTTTAAAAATTTTGATTAGAGTTAGACCAAATAATTTCGTATTAAACTACCTAATTAATAACAAATTAAAATGTTGTTACAGAAAAGTCAAAGTTAAACCTAGGATTAACTCTGTACTATACACTGAAGTGGGAAGATCATATCAGGTGCACTGCAACACAATTGAGAAAACTTGTACATACATTCAAGTTAATAAGAAATGCCGTATCCAAAGATTTAGTACGAAATATATATTTCACATTGGCCCATAACTTACTAACATACGGAATCATACCTTGGGGTGGAGCCTCGCTGCAAGCACTTGATCCTCTAATTGAGGCCCAAAAGTCGGCATTAAGAGTAATACACAAAAAACCCTTCCGGTATTCTTCTGAAAGCTTGTACAAGGAATCTAAAGTCCTAGAAGTTCGTCAAATATACATTTAACATAATAATATACAAAGATAATACAGCAAGTTACGAAAACCACTATACCTTCTATTATTTTATCCTACCTTAGTACAGGCGAGGCCTAGTTATGATGGCTTTGAATTTAAAAATGTATGTAACGTTATAGAATAATAAAGAATTTTTAATTTGAATTTGTCTACATTTATATTGAATTCTAAATTGTGAATTAACCTATATAACTGACTATATGTTTCTTGATTACCGTTTCTCGTAAAAATAGTTTTTATTACCCTAACGTGCGCTCGAAGAAAGGAAGTTTCAATATTTTCTTGATATGTTTTAACTGCGCTGCGGTCAAATTATCGCCATTTTATTACTAATAGACTAACAGAAATAAACGAAGACGGATATTATGCTGCATCTGTCAACAAGGTTGAGTGCGTCCAAAAGCGTTTGTTGCGATACCTAAATTGGCGCGAGCACACGAACTTCGAGACATATGAGGAAAGAGGTTGCTCTGCTCTACAATAGACGGACCATAACCGACATGTCTTTCCTATATGACATCTTCATGGTTTGATAGACTGTCCAGCTTTAACTGAGCGAATTTCCTTGAGAGTGCCCCCCAGAAGTACCCGAGTTTCTCGTTTGCTTCATGTGCCCAGGTGCAATTCAAGCCACTTCAGCAACTCTACTATGATACGGTTACTCACCTCTTTTAATAACAGGTTTAATGACCTTGACATTTTTTCTCTGGACAGAAAGCCTTTTCTTCACGCAGTCGAAGAAAAGCTCAGGAACGATAATTATTTTAAATTCACTTTTTACTTTATTATATACAATATATTTATGTGTGTATGTATGTCTATATGTATATATATATGTCAATAGTATACGTATGTATGGCCATTTATGAACGTATATTACACATAGTGTTATAACAATCCCTCCCTTCCATTTCCATTCCCCTATTGTACTTATACATTTATATTTAGAAATGCTTCTTTTTCCTTTTTTTTAAAAAGAAGGTTATAAAATTATTATCTTTTAAATGGGTAAGTACCTACTTTATATTTTTTGCTAATTTAAAATGTATTAATGGCTATATTAATGTTAATTTATAAAAAAAAAAATATATATAAAGAATATGCTGTATACATTTAGTTAATAAAATAAATAAATAAATAAATTATATCCTTGAAATATAATTAAAGTCAAATTTGGCTATCCCGGTTATAAAACTCTAATTGTCCCCGGCGGCCTCCCACCTACTTCCGTCGAGAAGCTTTATCCGCTTTTAACTAATCTATATCGTGCTAATATTTCTATTAAAGGGTCTGCTGTGATGTCATATTTTCATACAAAACGCCAATTTAAATTACTCCCAAATAAAAAAATGCAAAAAATGCAAGTCTACAACCTTAACATAGTATTGGATCAAAATATCGTACAGGGCGAATATCGAATATTTTCTTGCGGTTTCTTTATTTCCTATACCGGAAATAATAGCTGCGATTAAATTTATATGTAACATAAAGTCGTGGTTCCGATACGGCGGAAAATGCGAGAATTACCTAAAATAAAACATTGGACGCATTAGCGCATGGCCACACAGAGCGGATCGAGGCTGTCTGACCGAATTCGATAGATAACTAGATACACTTCTGTCGTGGTTGGTCAGAGTGGCTCGCTCCTCTTTTCCCGTGAGTACTGCCGTAAGGCATCGGGAGATAACACAGCTAATACTCATAAAGTACAGAGACGTTTTATTAAACATTCACTGTAAAATGGATGATATTATTTGAAAATTTTAAGGAAATTTTTGTCTTAATTCCAATAATTATTATGTTATTTAAAGTAATACAAAAATAGGCCAAAAACACCATATACAAAAAAGTGTTCGTATTCCTTCATTCCGTTGTATAAATTTGTTCGTATGCACAGTTTTAGCCAGAAATTAAAAAAAAAATTGTGTCACCCCGAGACTTTCCCGATAAGCAAATAACCCCCCCCCCCCCCCCCCCTGCGTTAAACTCTTACCTCACCCACCAACGCCCTCCTAAACCCTCCAGCAATCCTCCCCCCCCCCCCCCCAACCACTCTCTAAACTCCCTTCTCCCGCCCCAACGCCTCCCCCCTAGAACCCTTTAACAACCTCCCTCCACCCTACCCCTAATCCCCCTTTTTGCCCAAACTCTCACCCAAACACCCCCACCCCCAGCGCCCCACACCCAAACCCTCCACTAACATCCTTCCCCCCTTATTCCCCTAACAACGTCTTCCTATGTCCTCACCCAACTGCATCCCAACCCCTCCTCACACAGCCCCCCCCCCCCCCCCTCCCACCCCACCCACGACCTCTCTCCCCAGATTACCCTTTCATAACCCACCCCCAACCCCCCAAACCCATAAACCTCCTTGTACCCAACCCCCCCTACAGCCAACCACAACACCAAACAAACCCCCCTCCCCCAAACCCCCAACTCCCCAACCCAAACCTCCTCCTTTCCCAAACACCACCCCCCAAAACCACTTTTGCATCATAAGCACTTGTATATCTATTAACAGAATTGGGCAAAATTTAGTCGGTTAACGATGGACGACTAATGATTGAATACGTTATTCGTGATTAGAGACTAACGATTGATTCGTTTAATCGTCAATTGCGACTAAAGATTGATTAATCGTAATCGTGACTAAAACTTTCGATTGATAATCTCGATAGCGGTCAACCTACAACTTTTGCAAGTTTTTGTCGGTCGGTCGGTCAGTCGGTTGGTCATTCGTTCAATTGGTCGGGCGGTCGGTCGGTCGGTCAGCATGTCGGTCGGTCGGTCGGCCGGTCAGTCAGTCGGTCGGCCGGTAGGTCAGCCGGTTGGTAGGTCAGTCGGTCGGTTGGTCGGCCGGTCGATGAGTCGGCCGTTTGGCCGGTCGGCTGATCGGTGGGTCAGCCGGTCGGAGGGTCGGCCGTTCAGTCAGTCGGTCGGTCGGTCAGCCGTTTGGTGGGTCGGCCGGTCGGCTGCTCGGCCGGAAGGTCAGTGGATTAGCCGGTAGGTCGGTCGGTAGGCCATCGGCCGGTTGGCTGGTCGGTTGGCCGGTCGGTCGGTCAGCCGGTCGGCTGGTCGGTGGGTCAGCCAGTCGGTGGGTCAGTGAGTCGGCCGTTCGGTCGGTTGGTTGGCCGGTCGGACGGCCGGTCGGTCAATGGGTCAGCCGGTAGGTCGGTTGGTCGGTCGACCAGCCGGTCGGGCGGTCAGTTGGTCGTTTGGTAGGTCGGTCGGTCAGCCGATTGGTAGCCGGTCGGTCAATCGAGGTACAGTCAAATAATATATATATATATATATATATATATATATATATATATATATATATATATATATATATATATATATATATATATATATATATATATATATATATATATATATATATATATATATATATATATATATATATATATATATATATATATATATAATTAAAAGAATTATCGGGTAACATCTAAAGAGCAAGTTAGTCATGATTGACGATTGACGATTACCGACACATTGAGTTAGTCGGGATTACTTCAATCGTGATTAACTTTAGTCACGACTAAATCAATTGTGATTAAATGAATCATGATTGATTAGTCGATTGAAAAATATAATCGATTGACCCAACACTGTATATTTAAGCACTCTGGATAAGGCGGGATAAGAATTCACGGAAGAAAATGAAAATTTCGGTCTGGAACTTTGTCTATCTGAAAATTTCTCTCCTGAGTACTTGGTCTATCTTCTTCGAAAGTTAAAGCACTGTATATAAGACGGGATAGGAACCCATGGAAGAAGAAGAATATTTTTATTTGAATCTTTATACATCCTTAGTACTTGGGTATATATCAAAGCACTCTAGATATGGCGGCATAGGAACCAACCAAAGAAGATGAATATCAGAAGAAGAAGAACATTTTCGTCCGAAACGAAAAAGGAATAGCGCTATACCTGTGCAAAATTACCTACCATTGAAATGTACCTACCATTCGAACGTCACATGTTTTTGTGGTATTTCCGTTGTATTAAAATGGCATTTTTCCAAAAAATATGTAGTATTTTATTAAATACAGCGGCATAAAAAAATTGCGTTGCTTATATGCGAGATATTCCAACCAAATTTTCACAAAGTGATTTCCGTCGAACAAAAAATAGGTGTACCGAATTTCAAGTCTCTAAATCCAATATTTCGAGATTCTATTGTGGCCAGCGCGCCCCCTGGTGGACCGATTTAAACCACAATCTGTTCAACTCTTGCCATGACCTAATGATGCCTCCATACCAAATTTTAGCTCAATCCGATGAAGAGTTTGGACGCTATCGTGGAGGAATACACACATCACACAGCCACGCAGACACACAAACTCACTGAAGTGCGACCATAATACTATGCAGGAAAATAAAATGCCACGTAACTTCATGGCAAACAATAAATTTAAAACTCTTCCCGAGCGAAACCGAGGGGAGGTGTGATTTGAAAATTGTAATTTAAAAATAAAGAAATATATAATGTGTAACACGCTCCTGTGGTCCCATGTTTAAACTGTATTATAACAAATTTTCAACTTTTTGTCACTTAGTATAAATCATATTTGTTACTTGCATCAAAAACACATCAAAATCACTCACCATCCTTTATTATCCATTAAAGTGCACAGGTCATTTCCTCTTGTGAACGAGCCCCCAATATCTAGTTTAATGTCGGAAAAACTTCCGATCGTGGGCGGATCGGGCTAGTACGGGGAAAGGAGTGGGTGGTGGGAGGGTAGGGGAAGAGGGGCGGACGTTGACAGATTATTGTGTTGGCACTTTCCCGCGTCGTTATCTCTTAACAAACAATATTAATTTTCAGATGAGATGGAGCGAGAGAGAGTGATGAGATAGGTGACGTGGGAGTGAAACGTCGGATGCGGCGATGTCATTAGTTGATTGAAACAACCGTTGACGCAGTGACTGATATGTTCGTGACCCTATCTATACAAAAGGTTACTGTCAAACTTTAACAACGACATTATTTAAAGAAGATTGATAAAGGACGCGAAACATGACGAGATTATCGTTTCTGATGCAATTACAGTTCGGTTTCCAGTAAATCTGCATTCCTAGGTAATCGGCCCGGTGGCATAGTGGTTAGGTCGCCCGATCTACGTTGTAAGGTCCCGAGTTCGATTCCCGGCTGGGTCACCATTTTCCGTTGAGATCTAATCAACGGAATTGCATTTTCAATTCTGTCGATCGAATGCAATAAAAAGACATACACTTACACACATGTTACACGCATACATACATATAACACGTCACAGTAGGGTTGGTTGTAAGAAATTGTCATATGACAATAAACCCTCCCATTGTGAAATTTCGCAATAAATGGTAGAAACAAACAAACAAACAAATAATCTGCCTATCTAATAAGCCTTTTAGACTCTGAAACGAAATAGGCTTTCTGCCATATTTTAATAAAACTTCGTTTACATAGAAAATACGAATTTTAAAATTACGGTATCCTTTGTAAGTGAGTGACTCAGTACAAGAAAGTAAGCAACCTTTGATAAAACAAAATTATGAAAAACTATTCTTTTTTTTTGTAAATTTGAACAATTTAATTGGTAAATAAACGTTTGAAAAGCATTGAGCGCGCTGCGCCATCTACCGGTAGGTGAAATATCACAAATATTGTTTATTCACGATATTTTACCTACCGGTAGATAGGACAGCGCACTCCACGCTTTTAATATTTTTTTGTAATTCATTTATTTTTAAATAATTTTTTTTTATCGTTTTTTTGTTGTTTTTTTATTTTTTATATAAAATTCTGCCTATTTGCTCGTAGAAAGCGATTGTTTTTTCAGAAAAGATTATTGTATAGCATCCACTTTCAGTTACATTTTCAGTTACAATTCGCCGCATAAACAGATCAGCATAATACAGAGAAAAAAGAAATACCCATAGGTACGGTACGCCGTTGATCGAACGCCGTCTGCGTTAATTCATAAGGAATCAAATTCCTTCCCTGTACAATTTTCCTATGCGACGAAGATGACCCTGAACTGTAGACCATAGACAGCCAATCTTTATTGATAATTCCACAATTGTTTGACGAGTATCTGAATCCATCCTTACCTTCAGGCTATCATCATCTTATTTTTGGGGTCGTCCTATCCGTGCGATATCTTTGAGGATTAATATTTCCATTTAAAAACTTTTTAAGCCACCGATGATACTTTTACGTTTAGTTTCAAAATGTCCCCGTAAGTATCGGTTATTTTTCTCTCCTTAGTTTGCCTTTATTCTTTGATCGAACAAAATAGATTTTGTTTTTTTAAAAAAAATATGATTAAAACAATCAAATTTAAAAAGAAGAAGAAAAAACTTTCCTTTTTATACTGAAAAATAAAGTTTGCAACCATAGGTTTAACGGAATAACAAAACTTACATATTTGCAGGACGCACGGCCCAGTGGCATAGTGGTTAGGTCATCTGATCTTACATTGCAAGGTGCCGGGTTCGATTCCCGGGTGGGTCACCATTTTCCGTTGGGATAAAATTTACGGAATTGCATTTCCAATCTGTCGATCGAATGCAATAACAAGACACATACTTACACACATGTTATACGCACAAATACATTTAAACACATCATAGTAGGGTTGGTTGTAAAAGTTTGTCATATGATAATAAACCCGCCCATTGTGATATTTCACAATAAAAAGTAGAAACAAACAAACCAAGGCTTGACACAAACTAGCTGTGAATGAGCTTATCGAAGAAATTTTGAATACTATCTACTGCAGAAATAACGGTGTAAACGAAAACTCTGTTTTCTCCAAGCGAACCTCATCATAACGATATTATGGATTCGAGGTTTGAGTTTATGACGTGCGACAGGAGATTTGACGCAGTAGCGGCCAGGGTGACCGTGACCGTCAGATCCGTTCAATAAACCCATGTCAAACCGGGAAACGAACACGCCTGGCCACTTCTGAAAGCTATTTTTCTCGCCATCCTCATAATCTGAAATGCGATCTATTCCGATTCACGCCCCCTCTTCATACGAATATAATATATAGAGGGATTTATTGCGAGAGTAATGTGAAAATCGCCAAGCAGGCGGCCGTGTAGAACAATCTATGGAATCAAATCTAGAGAGACATCTCGAGAGAATAGAATAAAATGTGCGTTACGGAATTAAATGAACGCCATTATTGCGAGTCAGCTATACAGCTTGTGGAGAACTGTCACACTCTCGTCGTGTAATCCAGTCATTATGGGTCATTCAGTAAGATGCGCAACGAGTTGTATTCACAACCGACACCCTAGTACATTATATTACATTACATTTTCGTCGTGTCCAATTGACGGCTAAAGACCGCTCTTGAACGTGTCAATATAATTGTGCTAGGTAGTAAGTCTCGTTTACCCGTCTCTTTACTGAACATACATAGGTAGTCAAGAATTAACTACTAGATTGTCAAACTATAAATATAAATAATAAAAATAGAGGCCTAATATTTGAAGTAGTTAGTAATTTGAAAAGATACGTAGTAAAATTATTCATAATAATATTAAAATTGTCAGTAAAATGTTAAATAATCAAATTAAATCTACGTTATGCATTTTAAACTAAAAGTACTTATACAAGACCATATAAAATAATCAGACAATAAGGCTCTACTTTTTTAAGTAATTAAATGGGCACAATATTTGAAAAATCATGGCCCTCAAATTCGGCCAGATTATAGAAAGGGTGGCCTACCAGCATCTCCTTGATGTTTTTTTTAAATTTTATATCCTCCAGCTGTTTAAATTTTATAGGGAGTAGATTATACAATTTAATGCTAAGATACAAGTAGCTTTGCTGTACTTTTGCTAGTTGTATTCGGGGTACGCATAAAAGGGAGCTACCGCGGGTATGATGCGAGTCAATGTCTGAATAAATTGCAGTTTCTGCGAGGTGCTGTCTAGCATACATTAAACACTGGTATATGAACGCCGAATACATAGTCATTACCCTTGCCTTGCTGAAATATTCTTTGCATGAGGTCCTAGTCGTTATCTGATACATTCTGCGCAGTGCCCTCTTTTGCAAAAGAAATATTCTTTTACTGGTTGCAGCATTTCCCCAAAACAGTAGTCCATAAGTCATTAATGGTATACTGGTATAATGGTATACGCAAAGTATACTGGTTTGGCTGCCGCAAAACCACAAAGACTTCTGATTTTTTAAATAGAGTATATCGAGCTACATAGCTTACTACATAATTTTTGGATGTGCGCAGTATACCTTAGGAAACCCTTACTCTATTAACAAATAAGTACCACCCTTAAAATTGTTGTTTATAGCCGTCACTATAATAATTCCGTTCAGAGTACGTATATACTCGAGGGGCTCTCAAGCAATTCTATTTATTTCCAATTTGGGCCTACAACGATTATATTTCATTTCCATTACATAGTCTCCTGCATCTTACATAGTCGTTGTTTTTTGAAAAAATAGTGTGGTTTATGTTTACAGTGACATTTGGCAACATCTGCTTTGCGATTGTCGTTCGATGAAATATATATTCTTATAAACTGTATCTATGCGTTTGATGACGTTTGCATTTAATTAAATCAAATATTATTAAATGTGTACAAGTCCACTTTTACTCGAATATATTTTTTTTGGTAGATCCCCATACCTGTTCCTATTTTTCGGCCTTAACAGCCTTAAGTTGCTAAAATTTTCAAAATCAAATAAATGAAATAAATATCAACGTCAAATCATCAATTTGTTCTATTAATAACATATTCTTATAGTGGCCCTTAAATATTCCAATTTATCTCGGTCGCTTTCCTCAATCGATTTCATACAGCAGCAGAAAAATAAGATAAACTATACAAAAAAATATGGTTTTGTGTTTGGGAATGATGGCAAGTTGTTCTCGCGCCTGTCTTGAATGGTCATGTCGGTTACGGGACCAGGTCGTAAGCGAGTGAAGATATCGCGGCTGTTTATAATGTAATAACTTAAGTACATATGTTGCAAATTGGAGCTACCTTTTACACGACTGCCTAATAAAAATGGAGTGTAATGTGTTCAGGGTTCATCTATGTATGTTTTCCGTTTCTTTATTCCACCATAACTTTTAAACGCTTGAACCGATTTAGAAGTGTATGATATTATTAGAATCCTTATATCATGACGAGTATCATAGGGCACCTTATATGTCCAAATATCAAGTAAGTAGTTGTATAAATGTTCAAATGTCCAAATGTCAATAAATATACATAAATATATCGTTTTTAGTGTCAAATGAATGGCCTGAGTGATTAAATTCTATAAATATACACGTATCTATATGGATAAATACATAAACCATAATAAAAATAACTATAAATACAATAATTCACTTTCTGTATCGACAGTTGTATTTTTTATAAGCTTTTATTTACCTAGCCATGTATGTTAGTTAGTATGTACATATGTATGTTTTTTAGGTCAAATCTTGCAATCTAAATTAGAACCACTTCCTCTTATCCAATAAAATAGAAATTTTACATATTGGTTCAGTTCGATGACAATGCATTTTTATGGTGAGCATAACCTCATTTTACACCCAGGTTCGGCTCCCGAATAGGATACTCTTCCACGGTCAAAATTACAGACACAGATTTTTGTATGTGCATTCAATTATGATAGCGCGTTCTAAATTTCAACATGGCTATTACACCCAGAGTTGGCTCCTGACAAGCGGCCTTCTCAACGGTTAACAACACGGAAACCACTTTCTTTGTACGATTTCAATTATGATAAGCAGTTTTTAGTTTCACCGCGACACCCAGGGTTGGCTTCCAACGAGGGGACTGCTCAACGGTCAACAGCACAGAAACGAATTTTGTATTCGCATTCAATTACGACAGCCCATTCTAAGGTTCGCTGCGACAGGGCTGCTGCATCCAAGGTTGGTTTCCAAAGAGAGGACTCCTCAATTATTAACAGAACAAACACGAAATTCTGTATAGCATTCAATTATGATAACCAGTTCTAAGTTCCACTATGACACGGCTGCTGCATCCGAGATTGGCTCGAGACAAAGCATAATAATAGCTTGTTTTTGAAAATGTGTTTTATATAAAACAAAAATATTTAAATATTTAATATATTTACTTATTTTACTTATAATTTACAACGAAGCCTTGGCAAGTAATTGTGACATGTGATGAAGTGGAGGCATCTTGAAGCAGAATCTTGCGCATTAATTTTGCAATCTCTAGACTTTCCGCTCAGTCCTTCTATTCAACGTGGACAGTCATGTGTTTGGTGTTTCTATGATTTAACTTTAGGCGCATATATTTTGCTGCTTTGTACAATGCTAAAAAGGATTACCTACTTAAACAAAGATCACTTAGGAAGTCATGGTCTTCTACTCCTTTCCAATCAGGATAGTAAAATTTCGATTCCTACTCATAATTCTTCTTTTTTCACATATTCCTTCACCTTTCATGCAGCTCGACTATGGAACCAGCTCCCGTCTAATATTAGAACCGCACCATGGGTTTCTACTTTTCAAGTGTCCCTGGAAAAGCGTTTTATGTCCCTAAATTCCCAGTTATCCAACGTCTCATTGCGTCTTCTCCTATCCTTCGATCCTCGCGAATATTCTCCAAAGCCTAATAATATTTTAAAATAATGGAATCTTTATTATCTCATTATTTTTTATTAATTATTGAGATTCTTTTGTTTATTTTATTTTACTGGCCCCTAGATTCTTACACTTTCAAGATGGATGGCTGCAAGAGATTGTACTTTAGGCAATAAGATGTATGATTTTTTTCTTAAAATGTGCAATAAAGAATTCCTATCCAGCTTACTTCAGCTTCTGATCGCGCACAGTATTATAAACACGACCATAATTCGCAGACAGAGCAGCAGATAAAAAAATCTCTGTCATTTTATTTTATTTTCCTACCCCTCAAATGTGAGGCGTCCCTTAAGGGATGTCTTGGCAAAATGTATACAAAATGTATATAAATTTATATAAATATAAATATAAATGTAAATGTGCGCCGCTTTATAGTAATCCGCTCTATAGTAATGCTATAGCTCTATAGTAAACCTCGCTCTATGTAAATGTAAATATAAATGTAAATATAAATTTATATACATTTTGCCGTAGGCAACCCGAGCTAATCGCCATTCATTTGAGGGGTTAAATTGTTTTTGTAGCAATATACTTGAGTACGGTTCATTCGTATTTTGTTATCTATATATTTTTACACGACTGGACAACAAAAAAGGATTGTAATGTGTTCAGGGTTCATCTTTATAAGTTTTTCGTTTCTTTATTGAACCATAACTTCTAAACGCTTCAACCGATTTAGAAGTATGTTAAAATCGTTATGCCTCCCCGAGTATCATAGAGTACCTGCACTGTCCAAATATCAAGTAAATAGGTTTCTACACGTCCATATCTAGAAATGTCAATAAATTAACATAAATATATCGTGTTTAGTGTAAAATTATAGATGTGATTCCAATACATGATAGGAATATTCCAAAAATATGTATGTTCAATATGGATAAATATATAAAACACAAATATTCCATACAAAAACAGTAAAAAAAAAAATATTGTAAATACAGTAGTTCACTTTTTGTAACGGCTATCGTGTTTTTATTCCTTTAGGTATTATATATTCACTTGTGTTATATGTATGTTTTTAAATGATCATTGCATAAACATGCGAAAGTTGAAACGCTGCATGAGAAAGTTGTGAGGTTAAACACAGCGATGTTAAAGGCAAACACCCCATTTGAATAATTCGTGTTCGTGTCGGCGGCGGTCCTTACATTTTATTCGCGTGCGCTGACAAACAAGCATGTCGTCGTCGGTGTCACCTTTGTGGCCTTCCGCTGCAGGTGTGGCAGTCAAAAATTCCGCTGCGGCCGTGTGCGACTTGAATCGCAAAATAGGCGCGCCGGCCTGGCGCACTTGTGGGCTGAGGGGGTGCAACTAGGGAAAAACGTGAGGTTAAGAAAGTCGACGACGCCAGCTGAACGTGCCACGTCGAACGTAATGCCAAATGACGTATTGCGAGTGACACTTTACAACTGATGCGGTATATCAGATTTGACGGTTTTAAGCGATGGAAGCGAGAGATGCTGAATAATGTATTAACATACTGGAATGATACCTGAAAATATTCAGTGACTTCTAAGATAGAGTATACATGAATAATCGGGAATCCACTACTTACGAAATACTGCTACGCGAACGAGTCTTTAACTCTTAATTACTCGCGGCAATAAAGTTTCACTAATTCTCGAGTGTGGCATATTTAACCCCTTCAATTTAAAAGTAAAAGAAATTAAATTATTTACTGCCGTGCATATTTTTTTTTATTTAATAAAAAATATATGTTTTAAAATGTATTTACTACTTTATTTATTACTATCTGATTCAACAGATTTTGTCCTGTGCAAATTTTAGTAAATTTGTATGTGATCACTCTGTGAATTTGTGAAAAGCTATTGAAATTCGTAAACAAAGTGAAAAATCGGTTGTCACCCCAAGACTTTCCCGGCAATCAGACAAATCCCCCCCCCCCCCCCCCCACCAAACACCTCAGCCCACAACCCCCTCCCATTAACTTTACCCACCTAACTCTCCCAACCCCCCTGTCCAAATACCCCCCCCAGCAAACTTTTTTTTATAATTGAGCATATAATTCCGACGTAGTTCGGATCCCTTTTAAAAAGTTCTAGATTTGGACGAGGAAGAATCAGATTATTTCTCCCCCTGGTAAAGTGTTTATGGGTATCTGAATGTATCGGCAGCTGAGCTAGATTTTTTGTGATCAATTTAACGGATTCTAAAACGCATAGATATGGAAGGGTGAGGATTTTAAGCCTTCTGAAATGACCACGGCATGATTCTACAAAACCCAGATTACTTAAAATTCGAATGGCCCTTATTTGCAATGAAAAAATATGTTGCCTTAGATCGATGGTGCATTGCGCCCAGAAGAGAATACCGTAACGTAGAAAAGACTCAAAATAAGCGAAGTAAATCGTTTTCGTGTCCTTAGAATTAATTAGTTTTCTTATTTGGCGCAGCAGAAAACAGGCACTAGAAAGTTTATCTGTTAATTGTTCTCCGTGTGCATTCCATCTCAAGTGATTATGTAAAACTAAACCAAGAAATTTGTAAGAACTGACATCGGCCATTCGGAGAACTGACATCGGCCAAGCCATTCGGCTCATGTTATTTTATAGTTATTACAATATGTTATGGAAATGAATTCCTGAATAAATATATAAATAAATACATTATTGTTAAATTCAGGCTATTATAATAACATAACCTAAAGTTATCGAGATACCATATCTTATCTTAATTTTAGAGATATATTTTTAGATATATTTTTATCTTATCATATCTTAACCTAAGATATCATATCTTAATTTTTTCTTACGACAGTGAACGAGTAGAAAATAATGATGATGTTCTGGTTAATGTACTTTTATATAACGAAAAATTATACTTAGGTAATATATACCCCAAGAATATCTATTACAACTCAGTTGTATTTTAACAAAGTATTTCAGTGCATTCACGATAACGTATCACATCTAAACTGCTCCTGCAATAGTCTAGAGGTTGTGAGTACACATAATTACCTAGGCTTAATACTTGACAAAAACTTTAATTGGGAAAATCACATACTTCTACTGTGTGGAAAACTCAGGTATTTTTTAAAACTATTCTTTCACCTGAAATCCGTATTACCTCATAATATTATGAAAATCATATTCTTTTCACTTCTAAATTCTATACTAGGATATGGCATTCAGGTATGGGGACTTACATTTCCCACGTACGTTAGGAAAGTGGAAAATATTCAAATTCGAATACTGAAACAAAAGGCACCAAAAGGCTCAATACAAATTAAGCAAAATAATTACACAGAACTCTACTCCTCAATTGATGTCTTGCCTATAAGTTTCTTTGTATGGTATAAAATTCTGCTTGACAACAACGAAAACGGTTCGTTAGGAATACCTGCCGATCATGTACACAGAACTCGGCTACGTGAAAAGGGGTATTTGAAATATAACAAGCAAAACAATTATTACGGCGATAGAACTCTTGAATTCATTGTTCCAAAATTATTCAATCACTTTTCTATAAAATTAGACAACTCAATCAGCAAATACTTACTAAAGAAAACATTGAAACTTATACTACTAAGCAACCTAAATAATGACTTACCCAGGCGAGCTAATTAAAATAATTTAAAAATTATGTAATACAAATACTATAACAGACAAATTAAAAACTATATTAGTGTAAATTAGGATAAATATGTAAAAGCATTAAGTGTAACAAGTAAAAATTCTATTAGACTAAATTAGCATTAACATCACTAAGTAGAATAATTAGGGTAAACCAAGCTAATTAAGTTAGGTTAGGTTAGGGCATAAGTATAGATATCTAGTATGAATCATTTTATTAGTGTAATCATTTGTTATTGTAATTGTAAACAAAGTAAGTATACCAGGATAATTAGTATAGGTTAGGTTAGATTAGGAAGTAGGTATATTAATTTAGTGGAAAAGCATATTTATAAGTGTATATTCAGTTAGTTATGATAGGAGATATAGGTTAGTTTAGGTTAGGTTAGGAAGTCAATGCATCTACTTAACGTAAAAAGTTATAAAGTTATAATAGTTAATAAAAGTACAATAGGAAATAGATAATATAAGTCAGATATAAACTCATTATTGTTAGTTACCCTCTGAAAAGGCACTAGCCTTAGTGGGGAACTGTGACATGTAATTTGTATCTTTTTATGAATAAAGACTACTATCATAAAAAAATAAAAAAATAGTTACACCCTTGATTGCCGCCGCGCGCTGCTTACCTACGCTCCTTTATCCGCGAAAGTAAGTGCATCTCTAAGCAGAAGAAGAATATAGGTACCGTTGGTCTCATAAATGAAATCACGATGTGCATTTCGCTTGACACTAAAATAAAACCGTCAGTTTTGAGTTTTAAAGCACTGTTAAGAGGTAGATTACATTGAGAATAAAGCCTTCAGAAAACGTCGTCTATCTGTGATATCGAAAAGTATCATATTTGATCTTTCAGACGCACGTAAATAATATTATTTATTTCAATCATGGGGCCAGATACTTGATAATGAAATATAAAGGAGCTGCAAATGCGTGGTTATTATTTTTTTTCGTGTAGTTCTATTTTGTGACAACCATTTTTTTTAGTGTTATTCCATTCACGACGTTTTATATATTATTTTATATTTAGTTACGACTTGATTAAATAATTGGTTTTGACAAATAATTATAATTTAATGTCATCTGCAGTGCATGATGAAACAGAGAACCAACCCATACGAGCAACCGCATATCGTCCACTTACTTTGGCTATTATAGCCAGCTCGCGTAATGACATTTCCGTGTCTGGTAGACGACTGCGACGCGACACGTCCCGAAATACGATTAGACTTGTGGTGAGGCGTTTACATATTAAACTATGTCCAGTAGAATGCCAATCGCGGGCGGTTTTGAAATTAGGTCCTTAAATATTGATCCAATAAATCTTGCTATATTATTATAAGCTTTAAAGCAAAGACTTATAATTCTGCAATGGAGTTGAGTAACCGAGGAGCCTTAACCCTCCAACTGCGAGAGACGCTCACTGAGCGTTTAGCTCTTTCTATACGATTCTGTACGCTATTATAGCGTTGCATATAATTTCTGTATATCCGCTATTTCCACGTTGAATCTTTTTCTGTTGCTCTGTAAAATCGAGAGTCGCATTTCCCACGTTCTTAAGTCGCAGGGCTTACGGGAACGGGCAAGTTACGACCTGTCTTGTAGAATATAGATCAAATCGATCAGAAAATTGCCCGCGGTTGGAGGGTTAAAGAAACATAATCATAATAATCATATTCATATTTTTTTTTTCAAAAAAGACTAGGTTTCTTCAACAATCAAATAGGTAGACACATAATCGGTAGAAATCGTCAAAAATATACATATAAGCATTGATTATACGTATAATCAATGATATTAGGATATTAGATAAAAGACATAAATGTCAAATGGAATGAAATAGTAAAAAAAAGTAAAAATAAAATAATGGAAATAATGTCAAATTAAAAGACACAACAAAAAGAAACAAAAATAATATAGGTATATTTTTTTTTAAACTTAACAAAACAAAAAAAAACAAAAAATAATAAACATAATTTGTAAAATCATCCACTAAATTAAATGCCAACAAAATTTGAAAATAATGCTGTTTCCAAAGTCTAGAGCTAAACAGCCTTTAAGCGAATATAAAAAGAAACATCAATATTTTAAAATAGCATTTCATGCCCTAAACTGTGTTAATCTAATATACAAACAAATATTAACTAGACTACAAACGATTGAGCACAGCTGTAGAACTCGTCCAACTTACAGAAAGCATGTGGGGATGCCAATTTTCTTTTTTTGAAGCTCTCGAATATTTTTAACTCCAGAAGTCTAGTTTGGACAGGGAGCGTGTCAATGATGTCCTTAGGAGAATTGGATACAGAAAATATCACGGGACACGCACACGAAAATATCTCGAGATACAGACGAAACTCAAAAACCGAGCAGATCAAGAGCATTCTTACCATACGTCAAGGGCGTGACAGATCGTATAAGTAAGATGCTAAACAGATTCGATATAAAAACGATCTTCAAAACGACCCAAAATATAGCTCGATTTTTGAGACCTGTAAAGGATGTAATACCACTGCAAACCCCGGGTGTGTATAAAGTCGAATGCAGTTGCGGTCTAGCCTACGTTAACCCCTCACGTTGCGAGGTAAAAACTCACCGCGCCCAAAAACATCACTTTTGCGCGCGACATATTCGCGCAAAAAATCGACGCGAGTCAACGGCCTTGAGAAAAACGATCATAACTTATAAACCACTAATCGGATTAAAAAAATATAAATAGAAAAATGATCGCATTGAAATTTGACATATAAAACATTATAACCTTATCTCGTAAAACAATTAAGATAATAATGAATAAATATTACAAAATTGGCAAACTGAAAAAACTCGCCTATAAAATCATTTCGATTTTTTTGTAAATACAGTTTTTGTAAATATCAAAAATTGTAAATACAGTTATGTTCTTTATTAAATGCTTTACCAAAACGATATTTTTTTTTTACTTATTTGCATACAAAAATACGGAAAAAATATTTATTTATTCAGCCAAGAAAAATTGTATGTATTCTCGTAAAAAAAAATTTTTTTAATTTTTAATTTGTGACTACTTATGGTATTTTTTTATATGAAATTCTTTCAAAATAACTTTATTACTACATCACTTCTTCTTAGAAATCACACCAGAACTTTGAGCTTTGTCTGATATTATAGAAAAATCTAAAGTTTTGAGAGTTTCCGACTTCCGAACCTAATAATAAACTTTGAATGCCCATAATATAAAATTCGTTAGATTTTTTCAATTATATTGTCTTATCATAGACTTATTATATGTCTAATAACTAATTACTATACTCCAAAGAGTCACATTTCATCGAAAAACTACGGAAAATCGCACTTTTTTCTCTCATAGTAATTATCAAAACAAGTTTCATTTTCGCGAGCCATATTAGAAAACAACATATAATGTTCAAAATACGCCTAATTATGTGATAACTTAGGATGTAAATGAAGCAATACCTATTTTATTAGTAAATTAAAGCGACATTACGTCATGTTTCGCGATATAACGGGATATTTCACAAACATTACAAAATAAATACGGCCATATTTCGCTCGCCGTTTGGTTTTGCCAATGTGTTTTCTTCGAAAATTCGTGAAAAACAGCAAATGGGCTGTGTAAATTGTTTAATCCTAAGGCCTAAACTACTTAAAAATGGAAATTACTTACTTTTATCCGGTATGCACTGCACTTATATACACAAAACAATTCACAACACAACACGTCGCGGAATTATACGCCGCCGCGAATGGGCAGTTCGCGACTGTCGTCAGAAATGAGGTCACCGATTTTGTAAGGGATGTAGTAATTCATATTTCTAACATCGCATGCGGCAATCGAGCAATTTCATAGTGTTGCATATTTGGCTATATTATGGCATCATTCGATAGAATATACAATCGCATTTCGAAATTTAAACGACATTTTCTTGAGCGGCGAGCGCGATATCCCGTATGGGATAGTTTGGATTTCAGCCGGCCGCCATACATATCCCGCAAGGGATGTTAAGTGCCGAGCGGGTTAAACAAACGAAACGGCCCATAGCCACGCGACTGACAGAACACATCAAAGCTGTTAAAAACGTTCAGCGAGAAAAATCGGCGATCTGCGAACATATCTTGGATAGCGGAAGTAACCGCTGGATGCAGTTTTAAAATCTCACTGGGCTATCCAAGGAACAATAATCTACTTTTCTCGCATGATCCGGGAAGCCATTGAAATAAGAAGAACCCCAAACATCAATAGAGACGTCGGCTACAAACTCTCTTCTACTTCTCTCCCTCTTCCTAAAATGTTCCTATCGCCGAACGCCGAACGCAAGGACGTAAGACTGGATACAGTGAGTGCTGTGTGCAAGACGGATTTTCGAAATTCGCGCACTCCGAGCCCGCCCCCCCCCCCCCCACCACCGTTATAACCTACGCAGTGGCGGCAGCGGTATTCGGCCTACCCGCGGAACAACGGATTGACAGCTCTTTCAGTCTACCCTAGACAACGGCGGCTGCAAAGTCACCGAAACGTGGGGTGCTACAAATTTCACGCGGTAAATTCGTTTCTGTCCTATTTTATTTTTTTATTATTATTTAATTATCATACTGGGCTCGATTGCGTTTCTTCGTGAACTAAAATCGTAAATTAGTCCGTGTGAACGTGACAGAGCAATACGCTAGAGCGGAGTGTGAGATGACCGGTTGTCACTTTTTCGCATTAAAACTGCCCGCCAAGGTCAAATCTTACACCGCACGAAATATGCTCGAATTTATTAGGACGAGTATAAGTTCGGCAGGTAGTATTTATCGACGATCGTTCATTTCATATTTCGCTCTAGCATATTGCTCTGTCTCGTTCACTTGGACTAATTTTAGTTTTAGTTCACAAAGAAACGCAATCGGGCCCACTATTGCATGTAATTCAAATTAGAAATATTTATACCCTATTACTACATAATATCGCTTGGTTCAAGTTGCTCAATAGGCGCCAGGGAAGAAGCGGCCCTGAATAAAGCCGAACGCGATACGATGTCGGTAGTCACATCCAGACGACATAATAAATTTACACAACTGCATGGAAGTGAACGCTTCTAGCCAGGCGTTTGCTTTAAGTAATAGACGTACTTTACACATACGCTTCGAATTTGACATATAAAGTTAGTTTCTCCAATATTGACAGTAAGTATTTCGGAAGTTGCTTCGGACTCGATCAGATCTCTGCCAATACTACTATACCACGAACGCCGCCTTATTGAACATAAGAGAGGGTAAATAAATTTTTGGAACTAGTGCCATCTATACGTTATGTTTCGTAGTAAAATACTTGACGCCGAATCATAGTACGGCAATGAGCAATTTATTACGATAATTAAATAATTGTGGTATTCTTTTATCATATATTTTTTTATTGAAATTTTATATGTTTATTTGTTTACGCTAGTGAAAGAAGGGGCGGGGTAGTAAAAAGCATAGGAAGAGCAGGAAAAATCCTTAGAACAGTAGAAAGAAGCTTTGTTTCCACGAGCCAGGCAGCTGCTATAATGAGCTGCGTCATCTTTCTGCCCTAGAGGTTGAATACAACAGCAAGCCCGAAAGAGCCACCAAGCCCTAAAGCTCCTACCCAACCACTTTTCTAACTATCCATAAACCAACACTCTCTTTTAATTTTTTTTTTGTTTTTTTTTTTTTTAATTTGATTTTTTTTAAAAACATACAGCATAAAAAAATAACATATAGGCATATGATATAACAGTAGTAATGCCAATGATGTTTTAAATTATTTACTAAACAATACAATACAAAGAAAACCAAAAAGAATTTAAAACTAACAGTAAAAATCACTACGTACGAGTGTATGGGTGTTGGTGTGTGTTAGTGTGATGGAGAGCGTGTATATGTTTGTATGTGTGTGTGCATGTATGTATGTGTGTGTGGGTGTGTGTATCTGTAGTGCGACTGCGCTTGTGAGTGCTTGTATGTGCATGCTAATTCAACCCGATCTGATAATCAGCTTTTCACGTACCTCCTTAACAAAGGATCGACTATTTTGATGGTTAAATATGTCAATATCGTTAAATCATACATTGTATGCATGCATAACCCGCGGCAATATATTATTGTTTTGTTACTTTAATGATAATGATTGTTAAATTAATGATAATAATACGTCAAGTTACGCATGAATATACATTATTATTAGACGTTCTAGGGTTAAGATGTTGCACCGTCGTACTTTCTCCGCCGTGTGTCTGCGCGTGAAGTGCGTGACCTATCCACAGAGCATAGTCTACGCGCGTGTGCTTCCGATGGACCACCAGAATTCGCTATCTGAATATCTGTCGATGCAGACCACGACGACGCGCCGATTTTCTCGAGATACGGACGTCAGCGAGCAGTCGAGTCAGTCAACCTCCCGCGTCGACCGTGATAACTTGGCCACTCTCCTGTTTTATAAGACCACTGCTTACCGGCATTCGGATACTCATGGAATACTCAAGTTACCCATTCCATTAACTGTTTTTACTTTCCCGGCTCATGGGTAAGTATTGTGAATGCGCTAAAAAAACGAGATGAAGACGGAAATATCCATTTTGATCCCCCCTGAGACAGATCGAAGTCTATCTCTAAGTCTCTGTGTGTATGTGTTTGTTCCTCACCTTTGATTTGAAATTCGCTACACGTTGTAAAATTTGGTTGGAATATCTCTTATAGTTACAAGCGACACAAATTATATGTGAATTTCGCCATATTAAATAAACACAACATAAATTTAAAAAAATGGTATTTCAATACCGCGAAAAATACGACAAATATACTACAAAATGGTTCGCGGGGGGTTGGCGCAGGGAGGGTGGGGTTCTACTAGCCGGAAGAGTGTTGGGGTGTCACAACCGATATTTTAATTTAATTATTGTATATAGTATTACATTTAACATTAAATATTTACCTAATGAATCACCAACCTTGAAGCATGATATACAAAGTGTCTGACCAAAATTTGTGTTTCTTTTTTGGAACAACAAATTGCATTTTATTGACGTTTTATCGTACGTCTTTGGTCAGTTTCATTATATAGGGTTGCTAAAGTAGATAGGGAATATAGATTCCAGACAGTCTTGATATACGCCGAAACATTTTCATCTTCTTCAAATACCCTCTCCACTGCAAATGTAACCGAATATTTTGATTATTTGAATCTTAGAGGCTTCACCTTGGGATAACGTTAATGCTATTTGTTCTTGAGAATACGTTTCGACGCGCCGCCAGAACCAGAATACGCTCGTTCTTACAACTATGTACTTTAGATGTTGCCCTGAATTATATGTTGCAGCAACCCACCATTTTTATTCTGCATTTTATGTACACAATGCTAAGTTTACAGGTCTTTATAGATTTAATCAATACTATCCTCGTTTGAGATCTCGCGACCGTTGTAAAGTCCGACTCTATCTATCCTCCTGTAGATTTTAAGAAATGCGTATAAAGAAGTATCTTTACACAGATTCTGCGTGAAATAAAACTTGAGTAAATTAATCCAGAGACATACCTAATACTTCTTTAACATTTATTATTTAAAAAATATACATGTAAATATTATTTCGATACTTTTTTATCAGAAGATATACGAAATTTACTGAAAGATCTTACAGGTATCTATTATTACCTTATTATGTGTGCTAAAAACTTACCATAAAAATTACCTTATTAGTGGTGCTAAAAACAACAAAAATAAAAAAAAACACAAATTGTTGGTGAATTGCTTATTCATTATCATGGAAATAAATAAAATTGAAATCTACGATTAGCCTCTGGTGGTGTAAAGCTGAGTTTACTTTCAATGAAACCACAGCACGAATGGCGCAGACACCTTTCTTCTATAAATATACACGTTTAAGTGAGTGTATATTTGCCTTAAGTGGTTTATCATTGTTAATCCATCGCATGTGCTTGTGATTGTGTGTGCCAAATATACCATGTGATTTCACGTAATACTTTTCGATGAGAAGTTTTCTTAAGCATACCTAAAAGAGCAGAAATTAAATTTAAAAAATGCGATTTTAGTTATTTTCATCTTATGAAGTCGTGGAGTATCGCTCTTGATTGACGTTACAAGTAAGAAAAAAACGATTTTACCGCGTGAAATTTTGTAGCACTTGATGTTTCGGCAATGTTGAAACCGCCGTTGTCCAGGGTAGACTGAAGAGCTCTCAATCCATTGTTCCGCCTACCCAGGCGGCATACCGCTGCCGCCACTTCGCAGATTATAACGCTGAAGGAGCGGTGGGTTTGGTGCGCGCGAATTTTAAATATCCTCTGTGCTCATTGTATTCTGTGTTATGTCCTTGCGCTTGGTGATGGGCATTAACAACATTTTAATAGTAAGGTTTTAACGTAGTTGAGAGTTTGAAACCATCATCTCTATTGAAGTTCAGGATTCTTCTTATTACAATGTCTTCCTGGATCATGATGGTAAAATAAAGTTGTACTTTGGATAGAATGATAGGATTTTTTAATTGCACCCTGTGGTTAGTTCATCTATCCAATATATGCCAGCAGAGCGCCGACTTTCCTCGCTGGATGTATTTAACAGCTTAGATATCGAGAACATCAGTCAAGAGGCTATGGGCCATTTCGATTGTCTAACGCAGGTTTACCACAGCTACACTAGAATATACACATACCCGGGTATTACAGTGGTATTACACATTGCAGTGGTATTAGGGAGTTAAGGGGCCATTGCTGAGCACCAAGACCACGAAGACCCATTCTGTTTAGGGTTGGTCACACTCACGGGTCAACACCCATCCGTCGGCCTCCACGCATGAAGTGCGAGCCTGGGTAGAACTCTGGCCTTAAGGTGTTTCCCCTAGGAATCAACCTTCTGGCGCTCCTGGACGGTCTGCGCACCGTGCAGCATAAGCCAATCGATTTCGCACTCTGACTAACAGTTGGGGGAGTCTGGAAGCAGAACTGTTACCTATAGAGCGGGGGTGGTTGCGGACCTTACGGCGACAGCTCTTGAAACAACCATCGGCTACCCGATCCTGGGTGAACAGCCGGGCAAAGGATGTAGTGGTCCGCGATATAGTCGGTATACACCGTTTCACCGCTTCGTAAGGGAGAGGACCGCGCAAGCGACCTCGAACTCATAACCAATCGAAAGACTAGGTAAGCTGGTCGCAATTGGAAGTAAGGGAGTGAGTGTAAGCCCGCTGGGTAACACTCCTGGGTATCTCGCGGTTAACCCCTCAAATGAATGGCGATTAGCTCGGGTTGCCTACGGCAAAATGTATATAAATTTATATTTACATTTACATTTACATAGAGCGGGGTTTACTATAGAGCTATAGCATTACTATAGAGCGGATTACTATAAAGCGGCGCACATTTACATTTATATTTACATTTATATAAATTTATATACATTTTGTAGGGGAAGGTAGGGTAAGATGGCGAACTTAAGCTTCAGATATTATCCCTCGGTTTAGTAAGTGACTTAAAAACCCGAAATGTGAAAGAACACTTCTTTTAATATTTATCTTCAAATAAAAAAATAATAAACGCTATTATCTCCTCTCAAATTATACAAAAATATGTCTCCAAAAAAAAAGGGGGCTTTACGTCATCTTACCCCACCCCATGGGTAAGATGAAGAAGGGGGTGGGTAAGATGACGGAAAGATAAAAAATAATGCAATACGATGGATTTTTTTATTTTTAAAATGCAAAGAAACAATTATTGTTCGTAATAAAACAAAACTTTTAGAATAAAGTACAAAAAAAATTAGAATAACATTAATCAGGCAATTCACTTTATAGGCACACAAAAATCACATTTCCATAGTGTGTTTTTCGCTTCACTTTTATTCCAGCCAGAACATGCAGCATGTGCCCAAGATTTACACCTAAAGCACTGGTACCACAATTCTTCCTTTCCATGCTCACCGCAAAGAATGCATTCTTCTTCATCTTCTTCCAATATCGTTTGAATATCATAGCCATCTTCATCCATATAAGGGACCTCCTGTGATGACTCATCAGATGACGTGTCATCCAATTGATGCTTTTTAGTTTTCTTCACTCTTTTAGTTTTAGAACACTTGCCTTTTTTTGCCGCTAATATTTCAACTTTTCTTTTTAATCTTTCCTGCCGTTTAAGTTCAAGCAATTTTTTTCTTTCTTCTTTTCTTCAAGGGCTTGTTTCACCGGACTTCCAGAAGGCAATTTCTTCTTTGGTTTTCTAGTTGTTTTTTTGCTGACCATTGGAAGTGGAGGAAGAGTTGAGCAAGTGGGGAGCAGCGTAGAAAGTGTCGAGGAAGTTGATGGCTGTGGAGGAACAGTCGAGGAAATGACAGGCTGTAGAAGTAGGTTTGCCGACGTGGTGGGGTCTGGGAGAAGGTCTGCTAAAATGGGGTGCTGACCAATGGCAGGAGCACCATGTTGGTTGTCTTTAATAATATCAGTAGTTTTTGCCGCTTGAAAATCTTCATCTGTAAAAATATTGCTGTCTAGAGGCTCAATGCCAGTAGCTCTGAACCCGTTCACAGCAATCTGGACCCTACTTTTTTAAGGTAAGCTCTGCCAAATATTCCGGCTACCTCTCGAATTGTAATGACGGCTCCTGGGTTAGACACCAAATAATCTTCGCAGCCTTGGCTATAGGCAGTCTTCAGTGGCCCATAGAAAGCCACATCGAGTGGCTGCAACCTGTGACTGGTATGAGCTGGAAATCCTAGTTGGCATATATCCCATTATTCCTACAAAAGTCAATGGACTCCAGGGTGACGTGTGATGCATGATTATCGATTACAATTAAGACTGGATTTTGTTTGCTTGGTTGAGCATGATTGGTAAAATGTTTTGAGCAGTCATCCATCCTGACTCATGAGCCACTCCTTTGATGCCTGGTGGTGCTCCATTTAAAAAAACAGGATTCATCCTTACCCTGGGAAAGACGAGGAAAGGTGGGATATAAGTCCCAGTAGCACTCATGCCGCATAAAGCCGTGACGGTTACTCCTCGTTCAGCAGAGGAAACTTTAATCACACGGGGGGAACCGATAAGTGAGATTACTTTAGGAGTTTTCGTTGACACTGTGGAAAGCCCGTTTCATCGATGTTGTATATATTCTGGGCTTCGAACAAATACTTCAATCTTCGTTCTTTAAGTGTATCAAAAAAATTCCCTACATTAACCCCTCAAATGTGAGGCGTCCCTTAAGGGATGCCTTGGCAAAATGTATACAAAATGTATATAAATTTATATAAATATAAATATAAATGTAAATGTGCGCCGCTTTATAGTAATCCGCTCTATAGTAATGCTATAGCTCTATAGTAAACCCCGCTCTATGTAAATGTAAATGTAAATATAAATTTATATACATTTTGCCGTAGGCAACCCGAGCTAATCGCCATTCATTTGAGGGGTTAACTCGATTGAAGGCCATGAGTCGAGCTACCGATGTTGCCTCTGGCTTTCTCAAAGAAAGTTTGCAAATGTTGAGAAAGTGTCTTATGAAGTCTTTTCCAGCAGCTTTCGTTTCTTTGTTGAAACGATGACTCAATCCTAGTTTTTCTGCGTACGAAAAACACAAATTCCCAAACTGTTTTTTTGTTATTCCAAATGCTCTTTTGTCCAAATCAATTACATATCTTCTCAGTTCTTCTAGTTGATGGTCGTTAAATGTGTGTTTAAACCTGCCTAAATTCTGAGGATATTCCTAAAACAAATAAAAGTTTTATCGAAAAATTTAATAATATTGTTTTTTCGGGCATTAAAAAATATATATATACTAAAATACTTACGATTTCCCCGCTGGGCCTACATCTCTGTTTCAAATATCTCCGTAGTGTTGGCTCTGGGACGTTATGTTTCTTTGCTGAGACATTCACAATTATGGTTTTATCTTTTACTTCAGCAATAGCTGCGCTGCATTCATTGCCTCCTTATCCCACTTTCCCCTGTCACTTTTTCTGGTTTAATTTCGTGGCATGTTATTTATAAAACCTAAAAAAATCATAGATAAACATCCATTCATAACGATTTATTATTAAAGGAAAAAAATGTCTGTAATTAAAATTCTATTTTAAAACCAATTTTTAAAATCCGACTAAGGAACTCAAAAAATATGTCGGATAAGATGACGAACTCATCGTCATCTTACCCGCCACAGAATTCGTCATCTAACCCCACGCGGCCATATTGGTTTAGACGTTACTTTTCATTACCCTAGATTATCGTAAACTACCTACTCCCTACATGGTTCTTTACATTATGATTTGTATTCTGAGGATATTTCATGACAGAGCAAAAACAAATTACCGTATTCGAGTAATTCCTTACGCCGTCAAGTCCAAAAATTATAAACGCACTGGGCAAATCACGTCCTGGTCGCTACTGCTCACAAAACAAACTGGCCCGACTTGCGTTGCGGTGAACTTCGTTACTAATCGCACGAGTCACAGAAAGTGCTTTGACAGGTGCTGCTATCTATGAATGCGTAGGAGAAATACCGGGTTCGTCATCTTACCCACTTCGTCATCTTACCCGACTTTCCCCTATACATTTTGCCAAGGCATCCCTTAAGGGACGCCTCACATTTGAGGGGTTAAGGCGTTGGCCTCTTACGGGTTTGTGGCGGAGCTTGACGGTGGACTGTTTTGTCCAAGTCTTCTGCGCAGACTCCAGGGAGATAGAACGACTAATCGTTAAAACTTCCTGAGGTGACGAGTTCACCCATTGTAGTTGACAACTCTAATGGTATTACGTATTTTCATATTTTTCGGTTTCCTATCAATGATTCTTTCCAAAGAAAAATTCATTTCAAATTCGAGCCCGTTGAACAGTCGGGCAAAGGATGCCGTGGATGATGTCCGCGTTAGATTCGGTGGACACCGAATCACCGCTAGACAAGGGAGAGGAAGGTGCAAGCGACCTCGAACCCGTAACCAGTCGGGAGGCCGGAGAAATCTAACTGTAACTGGAAGTAAGGGCGCGAGTGTCGGACCGCTGGGTGCAAACCCGGTATATCGCGGTAAGGCGTTGGCTTACCGCTATATATGGAAACCATCCTCGACAAATAAAAGCGGTTATAAAATGTATGGATAATGTGTATCTAAAATGCGAAAAAAACTCGTCTATGAGTATAGAAGCGAATTTCATTGTCTTCGAATAAGTGAACTTATTAACTTGCATAATATTTCCATTCTTTACCTATAACATCCTCAACAATCCCAGCTCATACCTTACAGAAAAATTCGCTCACTTAGGAAGTCATATTGTTCCACTTCGTTCTAGTTAGTATAGTAAAATTACGATTCCTACTCATAAGTCTCTTTTTTACACATTCCTTAACCTTTCACTTTGCCGTTCGAAAACCAGCTCCCGTCCAATATCAAAAATGCACCAATGGTGTCTACTTTTCAAGTGTCTCTGGAAAACATTTCATGGCCCTAAATTCCTAGTTATCCTACCTCTCATCTCCTACCTTCGCTCCTTGCGGATATTCGTGTTTGTTCCATATTGTGTTTTATGGTATTTTTTCTACTGTCACCTAAATGATTTCACTTCCACTAAGGTTGCCTGTAAGAGAATGTAATTTAAGCAATAAGTCTGCCTGCTGTAAGTTTTGTTTTAAAATTTGCTATAAAGAATTTCTTCTGTCTATCTATAAACTATTTCGAAGCTTTCAATATTCACAACAACAATAAAACGGATAAACCATCAAAAATAAGGCTAAATATCAGGATCTGAAATCCATGGAAAATTGAATTCGTGGCTGCATTCAGAATTTACAAAAGCATTCAAACCAAACTAGTCAAGAGCCAGCGACAAAAAATGCAATAGTTCTGGAAAAGTTGTCAGACAGTATTATGGCCATAAAATGCAGGAGTACAGTCAGCAGACCAGATTCCGGGACACATGTCGCTGCATGGCCTAATAGGTGTAATTTTATTTAGTACCCCCAAAGTGTTTTGGAAAGCTCTCATTCCATTAGAAGATGGTGGATGTAATAAAGAACACGAAACATGGTCAGACTGCTTTATAATCGAACGCGTGGTGTCGGCATCTCCATTGCGCAATTGCGACCATTATATTGCGCGGCATCGCGGCAGTTGACCGATGCGTCATAGACCGATGCGTGACATGTATGAGATGCTGACGCTATGGGTTCGATTATGAAACAGTCTCACCATATATTTCGAATTTTATTGCTTCCACTGATGAATTTTCAGCTTTTTTAAAACACTTTGGCGATACTAATTAAAATTACACATTTTCTAGTACGCCCGCGCCAGGTGTCCCGAAATCTGCCTTGCTGACTAGCCAGGCATTCTGTGGCCAAACTAGCACCTGATCTGAACGCGCTTCCAAAACTCTTTCACTTTTTTGTCGCTGGCTCCCAAACTAAACGAAATACAGAAAGAGTAAATTGTGCATGTTATTCAATCGTAAAAGCGATCGCAATCGAGCTGACCGCATTCCATCAACGCTTATATGGTTATCGTACCGAAATATATGCCTGATAACATTTTTTTTTGTTATCGAGTAGTTTCATTTTGTATTTATTCATATCGATGCGTGTAACGATAACGCGGTTAGAGTATTTGCTCTTGTAATATGCAACAATATCGTATATTGCACACATGCTGCCAATGCTGTCGCCAATATATGGTTTTAGAAAGTGGTGACCATGAGTTTTGGATTAGAAATAGAGTCAGAAATTATTGAGAAAACAATATTAAAATACGAAATTAAGGTGGTGTGTCATCCCAGCCAACAGTGCTCCTGAGACAGAAAACCGAATATACTAGAAGGTACATTTTTAAGGCTAAGGAGCACCTACCTTTAAGGTAGGGAAGAAAAGTAAATTAATCGACCAGTATAAGCCGATATAGAGAAGTAAGAGAGGGAGGATCTAAGATTATTAAAGCTCTATATAGTACTATTTAATGCCTTCCAGTCTATCACTATTTTCGTCTATAGTATTTAATAGCTGTGCGCCACGGTTTCACCCGGCATTTAATTGAAATGAAACCGGATTATTTACAAATAATGTAGAGTACTTTATCAAAGACAATCTTTTTAGTCATATTTTCGTCTGGTATTCTTATATACTAGGTTTCGCCGCAACCTGAATAAGATAAGGCATGCACAGTTCGGCTCTTCTCAGTAATGCTCGCCTCTCATTGGGCGGCCAACTTCGCCCCCCGACCCACCGTGTCGCATCGCCTGCCCGCTACATCACTTTATTTTTAATTCACATTCTTTTTACTCGGCTCTTAAGGGACGTAACGTTATTATAACGAGGCTATAACCATCCACAAGAATTGGGCTATTAAATAAAAAAAGAATTATTCAAATCCAAGAAGTAGTTCCAGAGATAAGCACGTTTAAACAAAAAACAAACTCTTCCGCTTTATTATTAGTATATATTAATCTGCCTGTCTTTTTGTTTGATGTTTCATTGTGTCGGTGATCTACTTGTCATTCCTGCACTGCTTTCAAGTGTAGGCTTTAACTAGGCAAAGAGGTTATGGCATAGAGGTGGATAGATAATAGGTCACCTGATCTTACATTGTAAGGTTCCGGGTTCGATTGCCGGCCGTTCACCATTGTCAGTTGGGATAAAACTAACGGAATTGCATTGAAACTAACGGAATTGCACAGACATATAAACACTTCTTAGTATTGTTGGTCGTATGAGATTATCTTATGATAATAAACCCGCCCATTGTGAAATTTCACAATAAAGAGTAGAAACCAGCAAACCAACAAGTTCTCTCAACATCTTCAAAGGCGTTTTATATACAGCCTCCGTGAGTCTAATCACCTTGAGATGCAATATATTTTGTCGAATTGAGTCTATTTTTTCCGATAGTAAATGGTACACTATTCTCGCGTAAATAACATGATAAAACATTTGGATATATTCAGGGTCATGCTGATTTGACTTGACCATTTTTTTGATTTGGTTCGACCATTATATTTTTTTCTGTTTTATTTATAAACTAGCAACCTGACTATTTTATTTACTATTTTTCTCTTTTTAATGACTATCGTTGCAATTTTAATATTATTGTATTTTATTATTATTTTAATAATATTTCTCTGGTTATATTTTCATTTCTTTATTATTTATTTCAACATTATTATAAAGTATTAGATATCATTAAAATTACCCTTAAGATACATACTACTTGTTTATTATAGCTATTCGATTTATTTTATTTAATTTTTTCTTTTTCTCAGCTATAATACTTTGATAAATATGCGCACAATACAAAACTTATAAGTAACCTAGTCGAGTCCTCATTGGTAAGGGTTTCGGATTAGCTAGACTGACTTTGTGAATTACAATTTTTTAATCATTATTTTCGGAAATAAATTTATTGTTAATATTATTATTATTATTATTATTATATTATACACTAGCAGCTTAAGGCTGATGCGTGTATATCACATGCACTTGTTTTTAAACTTGTGACTGTTTTGCGCTAAGAAAATGGTCCGTTTATTTTTAAAGCTATTGACAGAGATAGCACTGATCACATCCTCTGGCAACGCATTCCAAGCATCCACTACACGATTTGTCAAAAAATATTTCCTGGGGTTCGATGCTGAAATTGTCTTATTTAGCTTCAACGAGTGTCCACGCAGTTGCTTATTGGTGTTCAGGGTATACATGCTCTCGAGGTTGGGCACACTGTAATAACCATGAAGCATTTTGTAGCTTTCTATTAAGTCTCGTCGCTGCCTACGTTCCTCTAATGTTGTCAGGTGAAGTTCTTTCAGTCGTACTTCGTATGGTTTGTTCCTCAGCGATAGCACGGACTTTGTTGCTCTTCTCTGAACTCTTTCCAGGTGCTCTATATCCTTCCGAAAGTAAAGATTCCATACCTGGTAGGAGTATTCTAGGAGCGGGCGAATGTAGGTTTTATAGAGCTTAAGGAAAAGTTCACTGGTGATAGTAGAAAAAGCTTTTCTTATTCAATATAGAATTGAGTTTGCTCTCTTAACTATTTCGATTATGTGGGTTTCCCATTTGAGGTCACAGGAGATAGTGATGCCGAGGTCTTTCTGGGTCATAACTGACTGTACTGTTTTCCCCTCAATCGTATATGCTGGCCGTGGATTTCTAGATCCGATATGTAGGACAGTGCATTTATCTGCATTGAGAGGATGCAGCCATTCCTTGGTCCACTGCACTGTAGAGTTAAGGCTGTCTTGGATGTTCTGGTGAGCTATGAGTGGGTTTGCGAAAAACTTGGTGTCGTCGGCAAATACAGCAAGATCTAATTCCATAATTGCTTTTAGGTCAGTCAGGAATATACCAAATGCAATAGGACCCAGCACTGAACCTTGGGGGACTCCACTGAGGACTTAATGCGGTTCAGAATGACATTCTCCAGCTCTCACTATGAACGTCCTACCAGTTAGAAAGTCTTGCATCCACGCCAGTAGCTTTCCACGGATTCCGAAGTGTTCCATCTTGTGAGTCAGACGTTTTATAAGTACACGGTCATAAGCCTTCTCGTAATCTAAATAAACAACATCAGTCGGGCATCCCTCGTTCCAGTCGCTTGTCCGTTTATCGAGGCATGTCAAGGATTTGTCACAGTGGACCGTCGTTGAGTGAACCCATGCTGTTCATCAAGAAATCAGATCATTCCTGTTTCTTGGCTCAGGAATGATCTGATTTCTTGAGCAATGATTTTTTCCATGGTTTTGCAAATGATACTATTCAAACTTACAGGTCGATTTTATGTCGGGCAGGTTAAAGTCGGCCATTGTATGTCGGGCAGTTTAAAGTCTCCCATTATCAAAACTGTTTCTCTTTCTGCTGCTCTTTGTATACACTCAAAAATAAGCTTGTCAGGCTCCTCATAAGTAAGTGAGTAGGTCGGTATACACCGGCGAGCAACATCTTAAATTCCTTATATTGTATATCTAACCATAACGCTTCCGTCTCATTTATGTTATATAGGGCGTTTGGTTTTGCAAGTATAGGTATATTTTTAAAGCTATTGGCCACATATATAGCGACACCCCCTCCCTTCTTTTCTCCAATTCTGTCATGTCAAAACAGCGCATAGCCGCTTATGTTGATAATGCTATCTTTGATGTGCGGTTTGAGGTGAGTTTCTGTTATAATTATAAAAGTAGGCGTAGTGTTATTGATTTCCAATAGAAGCAAATCAAATTTAGCCGTGAGCGAAGCCAGGTTCGTGTAGAAAAAAGACAGTTCAGTGAAGTCAGCTGCGGCTAGTTTTTTTTGCGGCTGAGTGACTATTTGCGGGCGGTTGTTTATATATTTAATAGTTAGATCTTTTTCACCTCGATCGTTTCTATCCAGCAATTTCAGCCTCAGCTGCTTAAGGCGATCGCGCTGGCACGGTTTCAAGTCGGATTTTGCAGAAATACATGCTGGTAGCTTACCTTTATTCTTCAAAACATTAAGAGCCTTCTGCTTACTATGCATTACCAGTTTGAGAGGGCGCGGGCGAGTGGCGTCCGGCTGCGGTTTGCCGAGGCGGATCAGTAAGGCGGGAGCTTCCGTCTCAGGTAGCGCGGACAGAGCCCTACGCACATTTTCCGCATCGTGCTTCCTGCGTTCCACCACACTTGCGGAGTTTGATTCTGGGATTCCGAACATGATAACATTAGTCCTTCTCCTCTTCCTTTCCTCGATTTCTTCCAAAATGCTGTCCAGATTGAGGGTTTTATTTTGGTTCGCCTTTAGTTCAGCGACCTCCTGTTGCAGCCGATCGAGCGCGTTTCTCAAAGCGGGAAGTTGGCGCACCCCGAGTTCACAATCCGGGCACAGATACTTTAGAGTTGGGGATGACAAAGTCACCACTCTGATTTCCGTTGCCATGAGACCACTGCATTTGACACATATTATACGGTCGCAAACATGGCATGCGATTTTTGGGTTTTTGTCATCAAATTTCCGAATTTGTTTCTCGCAATTCTGGCAGATAGCCATTTTATCACATGCTACTACTTTTTCTTTTATTAGAATCTTAGTTTTTACTAAGTAAATCAATAAAAACGGAATTGCTTTGTTTTGCGGGTAGGTTTTTTCTTTTTGATTTTTGTCGAGTTTTTTAATAAATCCAATGATTTTGTCTGGGAAAATACTGCAAGGTTTCCACTGGGGTTCCACTTTCACTGCCACACAACTTTTACACAAGAATAATTCAAGTTAAGATATATTTTTTTTTTCACAGAGCTAAACAAGTGCTTGCTTTCATTGACAGCTGACCATATTGCTTCTTATTCTTATTCCTTTTCGTATTTGCGTTTGTATTAGGATCATATTGCAATTAATCGTTACTATTATTTAGTCTGAGCAAATGTACTCAGACCCATTATGAAAATACAATAATTATAAAAATGTGCACAGAATAAATGATTAATTGTGCACAAAATAAATATTAAAATATGTTTTCAGATAATCTGCGAATAACGATTGCTCGATAGACGAAGACTCGGCTTGAGTCGCTTAAAAAAAGCGAGAGCGAGTAATGAAAGGGAACACGAAAGAACGTTAGGAGGCAAATAGATGGTTAGATAAATATCTGCCACTCGTTTCTAGGCTACAATACACTTAATAAAGTTAGGGACGCGGCGAAGCCATAAATATGTATCGAATGTTTATCAAGGCTGGCGGGTTTTGTTGTCACCCTATTTCTGCTGCGGTGGTCGTCCGCGTCCGTGACCAGACTGCAGATGTAGGGTCCGCAGAAGGCAACGGGCCGCCCCCGCCGAGACAGAGCCGCCCCGCGTCGTTATAAACATCTTCGGCCGCGGGTCGCCCAACAAGATTTACGCCTAGTGCGTGTTTACGAATACTACATACATACGGTAGCGAATGGTTTCGTGTAGCTTGGGCCATAAGATCCATTTTGTTGTCGGATCGTCTCAACGCATCTGTGTACCAAATTTCAGGTGTTTAAGTCCAATATTTCGAGATTGAAATATGACTAGTACGCTCTCTGGTGGACCGATTTCAACTCTTGGCCTGACCAAATCATGCCCGCATGCCAAAATTCAGCTCAATCGTTTAGAGTCTAAACTTTATACGCTATCATAGAGCAATTCACACAAATACACAGACATACAGACAGATAGACACACAGAGGACTTCCATATGAAAATGGCCTTAATCGTCTCAGGGGGGCTAGAAAGGATATTTCCGTCTTCAAATCGAAACAAAATTTTGCTCGTTCAACAATATATTCCCTCCTGCAGACCCTCCTCGTCTGTCGGTGGGCCAAGATAGTAAAAGGTGGTATGAACGTGGGATTAAAATCGAAGGTAATAAAACATCGATGTTACCATCGATACCAACATCGTAACGCAAACATCGATGGTCTAAAAATATCGTTAGCAAATCATCGGTGTTTAGATCATCTAAACATCGATATTTTCTTTTATAAAACATCATTTGTTAGTCTCATTTTGCTGATAGTCCCTATATGTTAATAAAATCAATAATAGAAATGAACACAGTAATACTATGTATAATTTAACAAAGTTTTTAAAAATAAAACAATGGAAAAAAGTAACAATATCTAAATATAAAAAAGGAAATGGCAATGTCATTTCCAAAATTCGTAGTTTAGTGATAAAAAAATAATATTTATATATGGGGTAAAAGAAAACACAATTTACAAATGAGAAATATTGAAGGAGCAACATCGATGGTGTTAAAACATCGATAAGGCACCATCGATGTAAAAAACATAGAACATCGATTTCTAACCATCGATGTTTTCGATATATCGGAAAAGAGAGAAAAATATTGATCACTTGGTCATATCTTGTGTTTTATTAACTCATTGGTCGACGTTTCTAGACTAAAGCTCGTAGGTCTGCGGTTTTGTTATTTACGCCTGCGCCCGATTAGTCAATAAAACTTTGACAGCCATTATTTACGACAAATATACAATTTACGCTTGCTTTAGCTGCACCAGCTATTACTCTTTCGACAGCGTATTAGGAAAATGGCTTCGATTGGCGAATGGCAACCGAAAAGTGTAATATTTACCGTTGTTTTAACATTTGTAACGAAAAGTACACATCGACCATTGTATATTTATTACTCTGCACTTTTTACGTTTTTAATTCATGTAACTCCTCTCTTACATTATCCTCAAAAGTATTTTATTTCTTCATCTGCCTCAATGCGGTTCTTGGTTACGAAGTTTCAATGTGTAAATCTTCCAGGATCCTATATTTTCAGTCACTTTGGCAGTGGCAGTTGAAATCAATACTTGACACATTGATATTTTCTGGTGCGGTTGAAGTGACCTCGTTTTATAATATTGGGCCCGATTGCGTTTCTTTGTGAACTAAAACTAAAATTAGTAAAAGCGAACGAGACAGAGTAATACCTTAAAGCGGAATATGAAACGAACGATCGTCGATAAATACTACCTGCCGAACTTTTACTCGTCCGAATAAATTCGAGCTTATTTCGTGCTGTGTAAGATTTGACCTTGGCGGGCAGTTTTAATGCGAAAAAGTGACAACCGGTCATATCACACTCCGCTCTAGCGTATTGCCCTCTCTCGTTCCCATGGACTAATTTACGATTTTAGTTCACCAAGAAACGGAATCGAGCCCAATGTCACTTAACTCATTAGTTAATTAATGGCCTGCACCTTGTAGTTATTTTTCTTTTTGCTGAGACAAACGTTTTCAATCAATGTCTAGTTATACAGTGTTTCCGGAACAGTCACACACTTCTTTTAAGGGATGATTCGTTTTATCTACAACTATTCTTTATTTCGGATTTAGTCATCGAATAAAAATCTTTTTTATTTCAAACTTATTTTTTTATAATTGTAAAAGAACCCAAATTAAAAAAATAATTGGAATGATTTTAAACTCCCTTTCACGAGCATAATAATAAATGCTGAAATAAAATGTCCTTATATAAAAAAAAAACATTTAAAACACTTATTTAGTTCTGATCGATGTTCAGAATCCCCCACCCCAAATTGGAAATATTCCCGACTATCAGAGACACACTGTAATCATATTTTGACTTTTTATTTATTTTTAATTTACTTTTTTGGAGAATCCTTGTTATTTAAAATACATATTTCGCTGTCGACCTTGCTAGTGATAGTATCTAGGGCAGTATAAATATTCTTAGTCAAAATCAGAAGAAATAAAATCCGATAAATACCATTAAAAAAATTTTTTACTTATTATTTCCCACCGACAATAAGGTAAATATTTCAAATTTCTGTACAATATAATTCCATTGGGACAGTCTCATTTCAAAACTCTGTCATTGTATTTCTTCAGTATTAACCCTTGAGTAGCGGCATAATTTCATGGCAGACCGCGGCAATTAATTGGAATTTATTGCAATATCACTGCGCTCGACAAAAAATACTATAACTATGGAACTGCTATAGAAATCATAAAAAAACTGTACAATGATCGCATTAAAATGTAATTTTCTAAAATAACTAGATAATTATGAAAAAATATTAGAAAGTCTAAAAAGTGAAAAAATCTCGGCATTTCTGACTTGTACTTGTCTTACGAAAAAATACGGAACCCTATTTAGAAATTGTAAATAGTATCGTGAACTTTATTAGATTCTCTATCAAAAGCAATATTTCCTTATTTACATACAAAAATACTTAGATATCAGTTCATAAAAACCAATAAAAGTTTTGATGATATCTCGAAAAAAAAATAATATTAGAATTAGAAAATAATAGTACTGTGCACTCCGGGAGCAAGCCGCCAATATTGGTCATTACGTAGTCAACTCTGTTCTGCTGTGCAACCAAATTTGGTCGTTACGTAGCCGAAGGGTTAAAACCCTTCGGCTACTATTATATTTATATGAAATGATAATTAAATGATTTAATAAAAACTGACGAATAATAAAAGCACACCTTTGAAATTATTCAATATAATATAAATACTGATAAACAAGGCACTCTCAAGGCACAAGGCTTTATTCAAGCACTATTTATCATTCAAATGATAACATAAATTATCATCCGAAACTTGTCATATCTCTCAAAAATGCGTCTGCTGCTGCTGGATTATCCAAAGGAGCCTGAAAGCATATTTACTTACATATAATTAATGATGATTTGTATAAATAATCGTTAAGCCTTTTGTGTTGAATAATATAAATATCAACGTGTTTGTTGTAACTGACGAAAACTACATATTTTATTACATATTTCAAGGGTATACATAATCTGGTCAAAAAGTATACAACAGTACTTTTCTCGTAAGTAAATGAAGCGCGGGAGGTGCGTTTTGGTGCGTGGAGTTGTGCAGGCAACTTACGCTTGAGCAATTTTTTGCACTCCTGCTGAAAGTACCAGCCGTTAGCAATCGGCCGATAAGTGAGGATAAGCGTCCGCCAGATTGTCAAGAATTGGAGGATTTATTGGAAATTAAATAAAAGTTAACTTAAAACTTGGTAATACCGAAAAGGAAAATATTCACAAAATTCTACTGGCTTCGGGACGATGCGATGAGCAACACACGTACAAAGAACACGTACACGTCCCGATAGGCCCTTAGCAAGCCGAAACGACAATGTCACTGATCAATTGTGGTCAATAGGCGTATCACTGCCCACGTTAGGTAGCTGAAGGTTCCTGTGCAGTTGAGCCACTAAGACTCGCTCGTTTTCTTGCGTCGGTTTAACTCACGGTTTAACTCCCTTCCAGTAGCTCCTCGAAGAGTGGACTCTGTTTCCCCTGTCGCGGCAGACGGATCAGTTTTCTGTCGCATCGCCAATCAACCAATCGACTATGCACTCCGGCAAATAACCGGGAGGGGGTCTGGAAATGCTCTTATACGTTTCCTAAGAAGCTGGGGGTGGTTGTTGACCTGATAACAACTACCCAATCCCATATTAAGAGACGGGCAAAGGGCGACACGGTCAGCGTTAAACTCGAAATGATTTTTTTTTTTTTTTTTTTTTTTTTTTTTTTTTTTTATTCCAACAAAAGAGAAAAACAGCGCACAGGTCTTAAGTTAATAAATAATAATAACAATATTACGGCCAAAATAGTCTCCTGGTAATATGCAGTTAATGTGCGTGATGTGTAATAATATTTATATATTATGTTATATTATCATGTTCTCTCGATTTCTGAGTGTGTACGATAGAGTAGGATGAGTGTGCTTATGTGTGTGATTGTAATGTGTGTTTAATGGGTGTGTGTAAGTACATCTACGTGTATGTGTCAGTTGTGTATATATGAGAGTGTGTGATTCTGCACAGGTATGTGTCTGTTCAAGCTTTTAAGGTGTGGTCTATTACCGCTCTGATAAACTCGTTTTTGCTCATTGAGAAAATGTCAAGCTCCTGAAACGATTCGTCGTAGGCTTCCATAATTCGATGCAGAGTTGAATTCCTTGCTTGATTTGTATGGAGTCTGGGTACATTGAATACCCTTGGGTGACGAGTTCGGCGCGATGGGACGTTTAAGGCTATTCTGCTTAGAATTTGTGGGCTGTCGATATGATGCGAAAGTATATTGTGGAAGAACGTCATATCAGTCACTTTACGTCGCTGCTGAAGACTCAGCATTTCGAACCTTGCCAATCCGTCAGAATATGAGGTATATTCAGCGAGGGTTCGATGACACAAGTGCCTTACGAAGGTTTTCTGAATACGCTCTATACGGTCAATGTGTACATTATACTGCGGTGACCATATAGGTGACGCAAACTCCACTATACTGCGAACGTAGGTGTTATAAAGAGTGAAGAGCACATTAATGTCGGAGAATGGTTTGCATGCTCTCAATACGAAACCGAGAGCTCTGTAAGCTTTTCCCACCAAGTGTTCAATGTGTGTATCCAGCATTAATTTGTTGTCCAGCATTATCCCCAAATCCCGCACTACACTCTTCTCTACTATAATCTCTCCTCCTATCCTGTAGTCGAAATCATACTTTGATCGGTTACGAGTAAAGGATAACTTGCTGCATTTCGCCGCATTTAAACTTAATTTATTGAGAGAGCAATAGTCTGACATGCGAGCAAGGTCCTCCTGTAATCGATGACACTGTGAAATATCTTTGACCACAGAATAAACTTTAAGATCGTCAGCGTACATAATGCAGTGTGAGTGTTGGAAACAATCCTGAATATCGTGTATATATACATTGAACAGCAGCGGACCAAGATGAGAGCCCTGGGGTACACCAGATGGAATGTTTACATAATTCGACCGAAAACCACCCAGTACAACAGCCTGTCGCCTGTTCCTCAAGTACGATGAGAGCCATCGCAGTAGGTCGCCGTGTATGCCCACAGATTCTAATTTTCCAAGTAGAATACCGTGGTCGACGCGGTCAAACGCCTTCGAGAAATCGGTGTAAATTACATCTACTTGCAGTCTCTTATCCATGTTGACCGTGACAAAGTCAAGAAATTGGCATAGATTTGATGTAACCGAGCGTCCTGGTAAGAAACCATGCTGATTCTCAGGGAGAATTGTCCTAAACGAGGGCAGCAGGGAATCGTATACCACCTTCTCAAATAACTTGCTAATAACCGGAAGAATAGATATCGGTCTGTAATTAGATACTACATTCTTTGGGCCGGCCTTGTGAATTGGAACGACACACGCTTCTTTCCATCTCGTCGGAAAAATGCCCGCCTTAAGTGATTTGTCGAAAAGAATGGCCAGTGGAACAGAGAGGGACTGAGCACAATTATAGATAAATATAGGAGGGATGGAGTCACTGCCCGAACCCTTATTTATATCAATTTTCTTTAAGTATCTAAGAATAATATCTTGGCTGATTTCGATGCCTCCGATACTCAACGAATTGTGCGAGCCACTTTTAGGCGTTGCGTGACATGTGTTCGAATCGGTTTCCGATTCTATGAACACTGATTTAAAGTAGACACTGAAACCTTCACATATATGTGTGCCATCGCTGAACGTTTCTCCATTATTAATCATTTCCCTAGGTATATTGCTGTCTTTCCGAAGTGACTTTATATAAGTCCATAAAAACTTTGGATTACTGCGAATTGTAGACTCGCATTCCTGAGTATAATAATTGAAACATTCAGATTGTAATCGTTTTTGACGAGCCCTCAGTAACGTGAATTCGTCATAATCAAGAGGATTACCATATTTTTTCCACCTCGTATGAGCTTTACGCTTTTCCTTAATTACTTTAATTAGAGGGACCGAGTACCACTTTGGGAATCTCGAGTTACGGACGTCGGTTTGCGGCACGAACTGCTCGATCGCGGTGTACAAGATATCGTAAAATTTTGCTACTAATGTTTCTAGGTCAGCACCGTCAAGATAGTGCGGCCAGTCGATTGAAGATAGAAGGTTATTGATACTAGCGTAGTCGGCTTTCCTGAATAATGACTTTATACGATGCTGTGCGGGTAGGTTAGGAAGGATGACATTAGGATAGACAATTTCCAAAGATGGGTGGTATATGTCCTCTTTCACTAGCGGAAAGTTAGAATTCTTAACCGAAATATCAGTGTTACTAAGTATTAGGTCAAGAGATCTACCGTAGAAATTCCTAACCCCGTTGTATTGTCGGAGTCCAGATAATGTGAGACTGTCGACAAGGACGGAACTGGTCCTGTCAGAAACGTTTATGGAACTTAGATAAGCCTCGTTTACAAGAGGTTGCCAACTTATTCTCGGTAGGTTGTAGTCTCCCATCACAATAAAATTATCATGCGGATAACGGCTTCGCATATCTGTAAGAGAATTTGAAAATTCGGAAATGGATTGATGGTGCGAGCTCTTATCTCCTGGAAAATAAACACATCCAATGTGGAGAGCATGCGGTGAGCCTAAAGCCATCGAGGGAATCGTCACCCAAATGCATTCTATATCCCTGCTGCAGGCAGACAACAGTCTTGGACTTAGTTTAGTATGTATAGCTAAAAGAACACCACCTCCCATCGCGTGGCCTGTATAAATAGGATCCCTGTCAGCCCTGAATAATTCATAACGGTCATCCACTAGTTCACCCTTTAATATACCATTGGTCAACCAGCTCTCTGAGCAAGCAATTATATCGTAGTCTTCGCTAATGACGTTTTGTAAAAATATTGAGGTTTTCGTACGTAAACCTCTTACATTTTGGTAATATATTTTCAGCTCGCCTTTAACAGTAAATTACAAGAATTTATAATATACCGAGCTGGTAAAAAGTAACCTGTGTAATCATCCCTCGAGAATAGCAACAGATTTACCGCTAACATGAGGTAGAGGCTGCTCAAGCGACTTCGTACCTGTGACCAGACGGTAGGACGGAAAAAAACGCTAAATCTGGTAGTGAGGGCGTGAGGCTTTTGCATGTCTCCACTTCCCAGTGCCACTGGGTAAAGCTTTGGCCTCTCGCGGGCATGTTGACGTATCTAGGCGATGGACCGTTTCTCCCTAAGTCTGTATGTTCACCCCACGGTTGAAAGATGATCAATATCGTTATACTTTCCTGGGGTGACTGGCTCTCCCGTAGTAGATAATAACTCCCAAGTGACCAAGTCTGCCGACCCCAAAGAACGAGAGTGGGTCTTAGTGGCTCAACTGCATGAGAAATATTAGCTACGTTGATTTTGATCATGCAGGATCCCTCATTGCCGGAGTTCTAATGATTTATCAAGCTCGCTATATATAGATCTTTGTAATTATTTGGCTAACCACCAAGTTGCAAATGCCACCGAAATTTACCTATTACATCTTGAAAAGATATTAGGCGTACGACGGCCCATTGAACACTGTTCTACAAAATGCGATCTAAAGGGGTTCTCCTCTAAGAAGGAACCGCTGGGAGCAATGTGTGTATTGACAACGTGAATACGACGCTAACTATTAGAGTAAATATATTTTGTGTGAATAAGTGATTTTTTGTCCACCTAAGATTGAATACTTTTTGAATAGGGTTGTACATTCTTTTGGACCAAGACAATGCTCACTTAAATGTGATATTAAATATAATATTCAATAAGAAGTAACTTACACTATGACCAGCATAATTGACCCAGTAAAATCTGAAATTGTCATATGACTTAGAGTACCCTTCGAGCCTGTTATTCTCCCAAACTGGTGATCTTGGCGATTGACGATATGCATCTGCACCTGGCCAGTTGAGTTGATCCACCCATATGATTTGACCTGTAAAAAAATGTTTGATTTACTGTTAAGGCGAGGGCTAACATTGGCTAATACTTGAACAATCATGGATGTTATTATCATTATACCATGACACCGCGAATTAATGCAAGAGCCAACTCTGAAAAAGTCAGTCATGATAAATATTTTCGTGCCCATGCCGACTCCCTATATGTGTGGTCCTGCATCCTAAGGATATATACATGGTAGTTTGGCCAACGGGGTTTATCCTCGGGGAATATTATTTTTGTCGTTATTTCGATCATTTGACCATTATTCACAAACAAAGTCACTTTATATACAAAGATCGCCAACGCGAAAAATGGGCTTTTGCTGTATATTGGAAAAATCCACAACCACTCAAGCGGGGGGGGAGGGGGGGGGGGTATGCTGCATCTGCTGCTGGGTATTTAGTTAAGAATTTCGAAGATTATCAATTTCCTAAATTATAATAATTGAAAAGTTACCGGGTGTATCGCATATCAAATCGAGGTTTCCGTTGTAAACTATCGTTGTGATGTCAGTATCACTTAGAAGTCTTTCCACTGAAACAGAAAAAAGCACTTTTTATCCAATATTTAAGTCGAAAAGTTGCGGTACATAAAGCAGGTCTTATGGCACTAGCCTCGAATACCATTAATTCATTCAGCTAGTGCAAAACTGCATATCACTACTGAATTCCCTGGGCGAAAAGAACAGAGTAATTCTAAGATGGTTCCCGGCCATGCAGGAATCGAGGGAAATGAAAAAGCCGATGAACTTGCTAAAACGGAAGCAAAGGGAACGTTATACGGCCCTGAATCTTGCTGTGGCGTACCAAAAAGTCTTGCAAACCTAATGCTCAAACAAATATGTTTAGAACAATTCGTCAACTACTGGAACAACATGCCAGGGTTGAATCATTCCAAAGCGCTAATTAAGGCTTACAACCGTAAGACGGCCCGTGAGGCCTTATCGCTAAATAGGAACAATCTACGCATACTGGTGAGGGCGCTCATGGGGCATTGTTTCCTGAACAAACACATGTTCAACCTCAAGCTCCGAGACACGAAAATGTGCAGGTTCTACCAAGGGGCAGAGGAAACTCCCCAGCATCTCACGTGCGAGTGTGGCCCGCTGACGCGTAAAAGATACATCCACTTGGGTGGTCATAACCTCCAACCTGAGGAGGTAAAACAATCTGGCGCCAAAAGCCTGTTGCGGTTCTTAAATGACACGAGGCTTAGCGCAGAACTATAGTAGGTGGCGAAAACAATATATCAGCAATGGTAGCAGCGCTGATATAAGTCTCATAAAGACGACTCAACAAATAAATACGGTACATAAAATTTAAACTTTTATTTCTAAAATCACTAAATATGAAGAAATGCCGCAACGATAAAAATGACACTATGCTTTTTTCTTGTTCTGAGAGATAGATCACTACCCTGATCCTAATTTGTCTTTTCACAATATAAAACGTCACACTTGACACTACTTGTCATTATTATGGTTTTTTTTTTATTATGAATTCAATGCTATACCTCCCTCCGTAACTGATTTCATAAAATCTTCATTCAAGGTATTAAATACAGCACTTGAAGAAGACTGCCAAGTAACATGATTTGGTATCATCAGATATTGTTTCACTGCTGTATTCATTAAAACATCGAGGTTCCAAGCAGCTCTGCTGTAATATTTGCTATAAGTCATGAAATCGATGATTCGTTCTGTGAAGAAAATATTATTTATTAGTGGGATGACAGAAGAGCCCTCATTCTGACACTATCATTATAGACTAGAAAGAAATTTTGGTGGATTATCATAATATTGATCTCTTATATACTCAATGTTGGTCATATTCAAATTCACATTTCGAATGGTGTCATTTGAAAAGCGATCGCTGGAATATGCTGACATATATGTATGTCCGCAGAGGGTATACATGTAAAACATGCCATCTGTCGTATGCACTTTCTGGTAACGCCAGTATATAGAGTACTAGAGTTGTCAACTGCAACGGCCGAGCCCGTCACCTCAGGAAGTTTTAACGATTAGTTTTTCTCTCTCCCGTGATGTGAACGCAGAAGACTTGGATAAAACAGTCCACCGTCAAGCTGTGCCCCATGCCCGTAAGAGACCAACGCCTTAACCACGAGAAAGCCAGGAATGTTACCCAGCGGGCTTACACTCACGCCCTTACTTTCAATTGCGACTAAATTACTCCAGTCTCTCGATTGGTTACGAGTTCGAGGTCGCTTGCGCGGTCCTCTCCCTTACGAAGCGGTGAAACGGTGTATACCGAATCTATCGCGGACCACGGCATCCTTTGTCCGGCTGTTCACCCAGGATCGGGAGCCGATGGTCGTTTCAAGAGCAGTCGCCGTAAGGTCCGCAACCACCCCCGATTATGACGAGTACGATTATGACATATATCATGATTTTTTTGGAGTGGAGATTAAAATGGCTCACATACCTTGATCCGTCCTTGGATAAGCCGTGTTAGAAGTCTTTGTCAGTATATTGTAAAAGTCCACTCCGCTTGTTCTTCGTAATACGGCACCTTGCGTAGCAGCCCAAGCCCCTGTCGATTGTACATATTGGCCATTGTTAAAAAGAGTTTCAGTAGCTCTCGCGTACGTCATAATTTCCTCGTAGCCGGCTTGGTCTATCAGACCTGCACTTCTCAAGAATGGTGCCCAAGAGAGAGTCATTTCTACGGGAGATATCCAAGCATTACCCATGGCCATTCCTTGTATATTTGAGTTGATGGTTCCAGCTATATTGGCCTAAAATATTTAAATTTTTAGTTTAATCATAAGCAACACAATATAAAATATTTTTTTAGGTACTCTATCAGCTGAGCTGACTTCCAAAGACGTATATTTCATAGAATAAAAAATCTAACGTCATGTAATTGCAATGCGAAGTCAACAGCCATTTTGCCTCCATAAGATTGTCCAACTATGTATAAGGGAACTGTTTCAAACTCTGGATGCAGTACATAGAATTGACGCATAAGTTCAACCAAATCAGCTCCTATAAATATGAAAATAATGAGGATAATAATAACGTTATTTAAAATTGTCGTTTTTATAATCATTAAAACACAATGAATTAGTTGATTAAAAATATAAGCTTAATTGAAATAACTACATTGTTTTCGGAGCTAATGGAGGCGATTTCTAGGGCCCAAAAGGATGTTTGTTATTTTTATTTAAAAAAAAGTTTATATAGAAAATACACATTTTTTAATAAAAAAAAATACGAGCAAACCGATGAACAGTTGATTAATAATAGCCACTGCGAAGAACTATTACATTGACGGCAAAGCATCGTCAACATTGACCAATTCACGTAATTTAACGTAAATTTAAATTTTAATTGTATTAAAATACAGTTACCTAACGCATCGAAATAGACGATATTTTCCCGACTTCTCGGCAAAGTTACATTTGTCGTCTTAACTGGGACAACAAAACTGCGACTGTCACGGACGCTGCGTGACGGCAGTATGCGTTCATTGGGTGTTAGGGCGGGTAGTTTATGTTTATAAGGTCCGAAGCCGACGACAAAGAATTTTATAATTATTTTAATATTAAGTATTTTTTAAAGATTATAGTGATTGATTATTTAAAAAATAGTTTTTTGTTTTATTTTTGTTTACATATTTGTGATTATTGTTTGATTTTTGTTTGATTTCTTCGACCTTTTTAAAAAAATCGTAATTTTATTTCAGGAAACTCTTGAATTATTAAAATATTTTTTAGGGCTTCACCCTATTCAAATATTTTGTAATTTAATTTAGATATTATTTAATTCACATATAAATTTTATTTATAAAAGTGATATTTCAAAGTTATTGAATATCCATAATATAAATTTAAAGATATTTTATTTTTTAAATTTAATTTTATTTTGAATCTAAAATTTAACCTTTTCAAATATATATAAATTTAGGGAAATTTTATTTTTTTAAACTATGTGGGGTAGAAAATCGCGCTATCATGTAGGTACCTTAAAAATAAACAAATATCGTCAATAATTAATAATACTGGAAAAATCTCAAGTAGTTCATATTTTTTTACTTAAATTTCGAATTCACTTTACATTTTGACACGTTTATTTTTACACTTTAACATAGTCATTTCATATTAATACTCTAATAATTAAACATTTTTGTTCCGGCATTATGACTATCATTGATTATGAAGCCATTTTCATCAGTTTGCTATTTTTTTCGAACATTAAATTGTGCCTTTTCTGTGTAAACGATTTTTTTATTTAAATGGAAGGAATCCTTTTGAAACCCAGAATTCAAATGTTGTTCGTCTGTTATAAAAGGAATGGCAAGAGGAATTGCCAATTTGATGAGAGCTTTCAAAAACCATATATTACCAATTTGCTGATTGTCTGTCGTCAGTAGAGATGGATCGTCAACATAGCTAAACCCAGTGCCCACTGGATTGTCAATAAACATCAAGTTGAAGGTTTTCACCTACAATAAATTCAAATTCTTTATTTTACAAGAAATCATTACAGTTACAAATAAATTAAACCTAACCTAACTGGATCGCACGAGACTTCCGCACTAAGGTAGGCTCAGATTCGTATAATTAAATACTGCCTAATGCTAAATAAAAAAAATACGCTGAAGAATGCCGTGAAAAATAAAATCAAGTAACTAAAATTTTAATAAAAAATAAAATTTTTAATAATCTTAAAAGGCATGTGATAATAATAATATAAAGAACAAAAAGCATGCCAATTAAAATATATGGTAGGTGAATAATAATGTGTTCGGAATGGTAAGTTAGGAATAAAACAAATTAGTTTTTCAGTTTATTTCCTTCCCTGGGTGATCAACCAGTGGGTTAGTTTTTTTGTTTATATTTATACCTTGAGTATAAATGCCGGGTATATAAGTAAGTATAGAAAATGCCTCTATGCATGGGTACTATTCAGTTTGGGAACTTCGTGGTTTCTATTAGTTATCGCTCGTGTGTGCTCGTGTTATAATTTTATAGGTTGTTTGCTGGTGCAATTCTTTATGTTTGTGATAATAGAGTATTATCGTTTTAGCAAATGTTTGCCGGACGTCAAGAACAGAGAACTCACGAAATAGTTCTAACGCAATGATAATTTGTTCTAACATAGTGATAATTTGTTTTTGAGTAGATACCGTACTAATATTTTTATTATTAAAAGTGGAACCATTCATTTTGTAGGTTATTGTACTGCTTATACACCCTCGAAGAACGCTCGCAATGTTGTGAATTTTAATCTGACGTCTTCATTTTGATTCGTCCGCTTCGATATATTTTCGTATTGCAACACGACAAAATCTCGTACTTCAAATTTATTTGGAATGTTGGATTTTTATATGCCAACTCGCATAGCTCTCTCGATTTCACTTGTTTTAGCACTGGATTTTTTCATATTTGTTCGTTTTTTAGTACTTTTTGTACAATCGCCTCAATGACGAGTGTGATGAAGCGTTTCTGTTATACACGATATGAACACTTATATTACGAATTTAATTTAACTGGGCATCGAAATGCTTCATAGCATCCCGATGCCCTCGTTCTCAATTGTTTTTCTCACATCTGAGCACCAGATTTCTATATTTTCTTCCGTAAACTTTCGTAGGTTTGATACTTCCGACTGAAAATTTTAAATGGATGCCGGAAGCTATCCTTCCATCCCTTATATAACTTATATAACACCCCTATCGATGTAACCTTTTTTTACTGATTTAACCCATAACTATTGACTAATCAGTCATTAAACGATCTGATTTATCTATTTTTTCGTTAAATAACGCTCTGCCACATTGCCAACAAGCGAATTTCTTAATGATAATTCGTGCTTCTAATTCTACATATGATTTTAAGTATTTATTTTACGTATTATGAGAAAATTGATGTTTCATATTCGGTGGGAAATATCGTATTTTGACTTGATTTTGCCACCTTTTCTACGCGTCGTTTCCGCTTTCGAAGCGTCGTCTGCCTACTCGAATATTCTCGTAGGTTCTAGAAACTTTTTATAAGCTTTTCCGTTTCCGTTTCCGTTTTCGAAAGCGAAATAATACAACTATTTTATTTCAATTTTATTTATTGATAGTATTTTTATCTAGTAATTCCTCTATTTTAATTAAGTGTTTCTAATTTTCCTCATTTTAACAATTAAATTTTATTTCGACTGGCAATTATTTGGTGATAAATTCCTTTGACTTCATTGATTCTGCTTTCTTGCATCGATATCGATTATGTTTTCCAATTTCTCTTAATAATAATTTAAATGTTCTTCAAATGACTTTATCAATATTGCTATTAAATTCTCCCATAATTCCTACTATTTAATGAACCCCTTTTATATTTCTTTGAAAAACCAATCGGTCGACTTTTCTCAAGACCATAACCATGCTTCTATTGTCTATTTGTCAATTATTGATTTTTACGTCGATTTTTCGTAAAAATCTCAAAATATGCTAATTTCTTGCCAAATACTCCTGATTGTCTATTTTTAAGCCCCTAATGATGTCCTTAACTCTCAAAAACTACTCAAAACCATTCATTTATGTAACGATGGCACTGCGCTCTATAGTTTAGCAACTGTCATTTTTTCATCTGTCAGTTTTAGTTCCTAATTAAATCGCTAGATGTCACTATGATCTTTTTAAGTACAATTTAATTTAAAAAATTCGATTAATCTATTTTGCGTTTTGCTTAGCGCTGCTAAACGCTCATGTGATGATTTTCAAATCATTACACTGCCTAATGCCTTACTACATTTTAGCAGCTATTATTTTATTACGAAACGCAACGTTTAGATGGCACTCATAGTCCCTAAATTAATTATTCTTCTTATGTTCAGTATAGCCACAATATACCAACCAGTAGCTTCTCTCGAACTACAGGGCAATGCAGGATGAGGGTGCGAGAAATGTGGGCAGAGGGGTACGTCCCGACTAACGCGGACGGTTAACATTACGAGCAGGTAAAGCCTGGCGACGTTTCGATCGTTCGGATATCTGCGTAGGCCGAGTAGCGGAAAATCTGGCGACCATATCCGAGCCCTTACGACTCGTGACGCATTCGCTTTGATTTCAATTTTGTTCTAAGATAAGCTACTGTCTTGGGTATACTGTGGTATGGAGTTGTTCGCGGTATGGCAGCGCAGTACAGATGGTGTTCTAAACACCTGTTTAGTATCATTTCACGAAATAAATTAATAATATTATAACAACATTATATTTAAGTCATAGATCTTGTCATTTTAATATTATTTACATAAAGAAGTCAAATTTTAATTTGACTTCTATATGTATCAATTCGTAATAATTACTCAATTTAATTCAGATAGACTAATAGATGTCATTCTATATTTTCGTATTATTTCTGTGCACTAAATGAATGAATGTTATTATTTTTATCACTGCTTCCATTATTTGGTTTTCATAATTAATGGGTTCTATATAAAAATATATGTTTTCAGTGTTATTATACAATAGATGGCGAAATAAATGTCTATGCGCCTGCGACATGCAGGTGGCTCTGATAGCATTGTTCGGCGAAAGTAATAGCAATTTATTTTGTCATGCGTAAAACATCGATTTATTGTATTTTTTAAAAAGGACTGATATTATAAAAAACGAAATAGAAATAATTGTTATTATTACTGACATCTGTCTTTGCAATTTTTATATAGGATTAATACGTACATCGCAGAAATAATGCGGAGAGAGAGAATGCCATCTGAATCTGAATAATTAAGCCAGTGATAACAACATATTTTCTATACATAGGCTGATTACATTAGAGAAATGATGCAAAGAGATAGAATGCCATCCGTCAGCCTATCTTAACATTAATATGCGTAATTATTACTTATTTCAACCTGTATACCAAGTAAAATAATAAATTAATAGTTTATAAAAAAAACACTAAAACACGCTTTTATAAATGCACGTAAAAACCTTTTTTGTAGTCTCCGTTTTCTTTGTGTTGCTGTTTCTTTTTTTGTAGTTTTTGCCATATTATTCCCACGAGTAGTGGACAATTTAACGGTCGACCCCCCCAGAGGTCCGTGTAGAGGGGCAAGGCTATTTACAACAGGGTTTCGCCGGTTCCCTGAGGTGACGCTAGCGACATGATATTATTAACCACCCTCATGCCATTGAGTCCTCCGCACGTTTCTCACCTTGACTTGGGTGGGATCTTTAACAACCTACTACCCTATTTACACGTCAATATACATCGTATATATATATACATATATAAATATATATATATATATATATATATATATATATATATATATATATATATATATATATATATATATATATATATATATATATATATATATATATATATATATATATATATATATATATATATATATATATATATATATATATATATATATATATATATATATATATATATATATATATATATATATATATATATATATATATATATATATATATATATATATATATATATATATATATATATATATATATATATATATATATATATATATATATATATATATATATATATATATATATATATATATATATATATATATATATATATATATATATATATATATATATATATATATATATATATATATATATATATATATATATATATATATATATATCAATATTATTCTATTTACACTCAATATTTACAAGTCAATATATAATAGGTTTGTTATAACCTTGAAACCTGATCGTGTTCAAAGTCCATTCCGTAACCTTTCTCACAAGTGCAAACACGACTATGATACGATATTCCATCATGGAATACTAGTTCCTGTCTTCCGGCTTCATCATCGGACCTTGAAACTTAATCGTGGTCAAAGTTCATTACAAGACCTTTCTAACAAGTCCAAACACGGCTATGATACGATTATCCATCATGGAGTGCCAGTGCCTATCTTCCGGCTTTATCATCAGACCTTGAAACCTAATCGTGGTCAAAGTTCATTATAAAGACTTTTCTAACAAGTCCAAACACAGCTATGATACGATGTTCCATCAAGAAGTTCCAGTTCATATCTTCCGACTCCATCATCAGGTCAGTTCGACAGTACCATATTATTGTATTGTCATCAGAACTAAATACAACTGCCAATTTTCATGACGCTACGATCCTTGAAAGATGGTTAAATTAGTTACCTTAGATTCCATTACATAGTTACATACAGGTCGACCAAATAAAAGCGTGTTAAAAATACGTTTGTTTATATGTTGTAATTTTATTTTGAGATAGGATACCATATAAGCGTCTTGAGAGCGCCATCTATAAAGAGTCGCCATGCCATACCACGAACGCCGCGATTAATGAATGTTTGGAACTATGCGCGCCATCTACACGATGCGTTTCGTAGTAACATCCTAGCTGTCAAATCGCAATTGGTAGCGAATGGTTTCGTGCAGCTTGAGCCATAAGATACATTTTGTTCTCGGATCGGCTCAACTGACGATTCAGCTCCTATTCAGAAGTCTTCTCGTGCGGAAGGCTACCCTGGATAAGAATATCGCGTCTCAGCCCTCAAAGCTAGTGGACCGTTTTCTTCCGCCGGGATTGCATCCCGGCGCTACTGGACGGTTTTGGCACCGTTCGGCGACGAAATCGGTTGTGTAGTCCGACTAATTGCTGAAGGATTTTGGAGACTATGGTAATATACTGTCTCCTAAGCAGCGGGGGTGGATGTTGACCTATTGTCATGCCAATCTTAAAATGACCTTAGGCCATTGGATCCCGTGTGGCACTACGGGCAAAGAATATCCAGGCCCGCGATAAATTCAAATCGAATTACCGCGTAATACAGCATGTAGAGGCCGCGTAAGCGAATTCGGACCCGTCACCAGTCGGGAGGACGGAGGTATCCTGAAGGTTAACTCCAGACGGAGATACCCTACCAAAACTGGTAGTTCGGGGGCGAGGCTGTCCGCTGTGTACCTTTCCGGGTGTCTCATCTTAAGGCCTTGACCTCTAACGTGCTTGTTGGCGAGCTAGACAGTAGATTGTCTTGTCTCTATGCTTCTACGTTAATCCCACAGCTGAAAGAACGATCAGATATCGTTATACCAGCATGGGGTGACGGGTTCGCGCATTGTAGTCGACACCGCAATACAGAGTCGAGCAATGTAATACGTATATAATCATTGCTTGAACAAAGCTATGCTATCCTAGGACGCATCATGTATCTTTTGGGTAGCTGAGAATCCGGGCTCTTGGGATACAGTGTTATGGTATTGACCTGTTATCTATGTACATACCCAAGAAGTGTTTCTCGCGTCCTCATTCAAATCCATAGGTCCAATCATTTCAAAGTTTCCATATCCGGTCGAAGAGCCTCCGGGGCCCCCCTGCAACCATATTACTAGCGGTCTGTCAGTATACTGGGGGACGTCAGCTGTTGTGAAGAACAGCCACCAGAACATGTGCGCACCTGTTCGAACTTCGGCATATCCATAGTCCTGTTCGAAAGGACCAAATTGACCTGTTGAATGTGTCAGATATATATTGAAAGCTGTTAGGTAGAAGGACAAAGATTTTCCGCCCCCTTTAAGCATTAAGCGGGGTCAATTGACCCCTCCTATGTTTTTAGTGCCTATTTGTTGGCATATTGACATTGAAATGTGTTAAAGGTGTTCCTGCTACCTTTTCATTATCGTTTGAACATCACAGTGTTGGACGTTTGAACATCATTAGGCTGATACAGTGCAAAAAAAAATGAAAATTCAAGAATATCAAGATTTTTTTTTATTTCCTTTCAAGAGAAGCAAAAATAAATGGAGTTGGTAAGTATAAAACGTTATTACCATTGTTTTAAAGTTTACATCAAATCTTCAAAAAATAAATTGATTAGATTCCACAGTTAAAAATACAAGTAAATTTAAAATACAATTCAAAACCTAAAAATTGTATAGGATGAATTTTCAGCATGAAAACCTTTTTGGCGCCACGAGGGTAAAAAAGTGTTTAATTAACATTAGTTTCTTGCAGTTAGTGATATTTTATGACATTTTGTAATGTTACCTAAAAAGAATTCACTTTAAATCACATACGAATTCGTGATCCAGTACGAACAGTGACAAACTAAACGTTTAGTTCAGACTTTTTGCACATGATCTTGTTACTTTGGCACAAACCGCAGACATACTTCCTATAACTGCAACATTTAATCTTTGTTTTAGTGCCCTTACAGAGTCTCATCTGGGCCGCAAATGTTAAGTCAATTAAGATGTTGATGTGTACTTACAGGGTATTTCTGGAGTATCAGCTTGGCTAGAATCTTCTGATTCGCTACTGTCAGGGGTATCACTTGAGGGATCCCTCTTAAGAACAAATTCGCTATCACTCAACGAGTGACCATTGTACTTTTTAATAGTGTTTAAAAAAAAAAAGAAAACAACATTGTACTTTCAAGTGTCAGCTGTGTTGCAGCTGTTGTTTTATTTTCCACTTTATTTATTTACCTCATTTGATACATATAGGGCTCGATTGCGTTTATTCATGAGCTACAATCGTAAATTAGTTCGTGTGAACGAGACAGGGCAATACATTAGAGCGGAATGTGAAATGAAATATTGTTTCGCATTAAAACTACCCACCAAAGAAAAAGTATATAAATCTAAGACCGCACGAAATATTTCCAAATTTATTCGGATCGTTCGTTTGATATCCCGCTCTAACGTATTGCTCTATATCGTTCGCTTAAACTAATTTTACTTTTAATTTGCAAAGAAACGGAACCGGGATAACATTTTTTCGGGATAGTTTTTTTTGTGTTTGGGTCTTTTCTATGGTCTTTATGGTCTTATTTTTTTTGGAATAGTATACCTAAGCCACGTCATTTTACACAGATAAGTAATTTCCTGTGATATTCGCAGAAAGAGTGTTGTGTTGACTAGAAATAAAATCCAATGATAATGTTTACAAAATAATTCTAAAAGTAAATACCTACATTAAGTGATCAATAGAAATAAAAATTGACATTGTCAAAGAAATTGGAAGTTAACAGATAAAGATCAGTAATTATTGTCAAAAAACTAAACAATAATTCATGTAAGGGCGATGACTCATCGGTAGGTCAAGCCGACTCATCGGTAGGTCATTTGACCCATTGGTCTCGGCATTCCCCACTGGAATTTCGTCGTGACCTACCGGTGAATCACGCCAGCCTGAACATGCCACGGCAGCGAATATATTACTAAAGATAAGGCACTGAAAATAATGAGAAGGAAGAATCAAGGTCAACTGCTTGCTTTTAGTAAGAGAATAAAAGAAGTAAATTTTAAATACAAGGTTTAGATAACCTTGGATGCAAAAGAAATTGAAAGGCTGATCACGTGCACGATAGTAGGAAATATTACGCAAAACTGACCCACATTTTTTTCACAGATAAATACATATATTAGTCTCCCTGTAGTAAAATGAAGTATCAATAATTAAATATTAAAAGTTATTTGAAATTACTAGCTTACCTTTTATACCACCGGCCAAGCACAAAAGTGTCAACGCAACATAAAACATGGCTATATTGTGTTACTTATGCAATTCGAAAGGAAACTTCTACGAAGACTGGTTTTTAATTCTTTGATTCATTGAAGTCACAATCATTTTAGCAGCTGAATTTATCAATGTGATAAAAAATATTTGATAAAAGGATTACTGATAATAACTAAATAATTACAAATAAGATATTGCCGGCAATACGACATCGTCAGATAAGCAATTGAATCGGTAATTTCGGTAGTGGCATTCAGTCATGTTTTCAGAAATTACTTGTTAAAAGAATTAAATATAATAAGGAGAAAAACCTCTTAATTGCGCCAATATTAATGTCTACAAAGGCGGATTTATTGTTATAAAAAATATTTTACAGCTAACATAGAAATTGATAAAATTTTACCTGAGCACAGCCAAGAACCGACGTTTTCTTCTCATCTTCACTGCTAGATCAGAACTGGCGCAGAGGTTAACGCAAAAAAATGTTATTCGAGACCAATCGGTTATTTACACCGATTTAGTTATGTATGCGTTTAGCTAACTCTGCCATTTTGTAGAAATAAAAACTAACTTAACCCGACCGCAAATAGGTGTATATGAAGCTTTTTAAAATAACTAACTTAACCTACCACAATATAGGTGTCTGAGGCTTCTTCAAACGCCTGTATCCTTACTATACAGATAGAGAAAAAAATACAGATTCGGTATCAATGTGATGAATATCACATTGATACTGAATCATTACATTCATTGATTACATTACATTACATTGGGTAACATTAAAACATATTCAATTTAGAAGATTATAAATAGGATAGAAAACGAATTTACCGACAGCTCTTCAGTCTACCCTAGACAACGGCGGCTGCAACGTCACCGAAACGTCGGGTCTTACAAATTTCACGCGGTAAATTCGTTTTCTATCCTATTTATAATGTGAAACAACCGCGATAGTCTTCGATTTTACGATTTATAAGAGTTTGCTAAACTGCATAAATACCCCGATTTCAGATTTCATTTTGATGGAAGATTTTCAATCAAGATTTGCACTTGCCTATGTGAATTATAACGTCAATTCATTGGTCCATCAGCTGACCCCTCTGCCAATCTCCCTTTTTTATTTTTAGTGTCATCATGCTGAAGCCGTGGATTTCGATTAGGTTTTTTTTTAAATATATTCTTTATCTTTGCTTGCTTTCAGCTCCTTGTAATGTAAGACAAATCGATGAAGGGGCTCGTTAACAAGTGAAAATATCTAAAAGATCGCATAGTGAAACTAGAGTGATCGATATCCCAAGTCGATGGTTGAAGACATAGCAGATATAAAAATAATAATGCTTGATTGACTTACCGACATTGACTTGAAAACACTCGATTAGGTAAAGTTCACCCAGGAAGGCATATATTATGTATATTAAAGAAAGTACCTACATTTTTAATAAAAATTGTATAGTATTTTAGGCGTTCATACTGATCGCTGTACTGCTGATATGCATACTATTTTTTCTACTGCACACAATAATTTACAACAAGGCTGTTGCGTTCCCAAAAATAAATTCATCAGTGGCAGCGTAAACTTGCTGAAAAGTCTAACTGATAAAGACAAGTTTTTAAATCTTATACATAATAATTCAGAGGTTTTATGTATCATTTTTTAATTATTTAAAAAAGTGCGTCATAAAGTGATGCTACGTAGGCATAATATCAATCGTCGATAGCTACAAGGGAAGTTATTACCTATATTGCATAAAATCTAGTCTAAATAGACATGATTACAAAACTTTGATAGCAAATTATCAAAAATGTAAAAGTACATATAGGGGACAGCCTTAGAAATTTATTAAACGACTGCAGACTACGGAAATTGTTAAAGTTGCCCAATGTTGTTGATACAATGCGCATATATTGGTTTTCCCAAAAACGGTTATGACAGCCTAAAGGAGTTTGAATTACAAAAGGAAGTGAAATAGTTCCCATAAATACTTCCCCTTCTTATCGCGGGGTAAAAATTTAGTCGTCACTTCTGCCCGGGACAGTTTTGCGCGTGAAGTCGATGGCCTTGAGAAAAACGGCCATAACTTTTAAACTACTATACGGATCGTAAAAAGAATAACTGTAAAATGATCGCATTGAAATATGAAATATAAAACATTATAACCTTATCTCGTCAAATAATTAAGATAATAATGAATAAATATTTAAAAAGTTGGCATTTTACGCAGCACGGAGCGCCCTAACCAATATTGGTTAGATACAATTTTAGCATTTGTAAGCGTCTAATCAAAAATGGTTAACTCACTTATGAAGAGCCCTCCGATGCCAAACCTGGATAGCCTTGAGCCGGAACAGTGCACATAGTTCGATTCAATATATGTAACACTATGACAATCGGCACTGGGCCCGATTGCATTTCTTAGTGAATTAAAATCGGAAATTAGTTTATGTGAACAAGACAGGGCGATATGTTAGAGCGGAATACTACTCACCGAAGATAGAGCAGTTAAATCTAAGTCCGCACGAAATACGTTCAAACCTATTTGGACGGCTATAATTTCGACGGCTAGTTTAGATGTGAAAAATGACGATTTCAAATTCAGATCTAACGTATTTCTCGTTTCGTTCGCTTGAACTAGTAACCAATTTTAGTTATAGAAGAAACGCAATCGGACGCACTGTCGATGTAAAAAACTGCAACAAGTCGGGCGCGTTTTGTAAATGTACTCTATTTATATATAAATGTTACAAGTTTAATGAAATTAAGGTTTCTGATAGACGGAAGTTTGTCGAAACGACGCGTCTTTATTTCGATTGTCTAGGAAAGAAACACAGTCAGGTTGTAGGACCTGTTCAAACTAAGCCACGTGACTTGCAGTTCTAATGAGACTTCGAGTACATTGCAATTCGTCTCGAATGGGTCAATGAAGCCGGAAAACTGTACCGATACTGGTTTTAAAACTGAAAATGTATCTTTCAAATGGTAAATCAACTTTGTCATCAAATACGAGCGTTGTAATGCTCTCGATAGCTTTGTTATGATTTCTGACCTTAGCCGAAAAAATATTGTAAACACGAGATATAAAAACGAGCTTTTTTCCTAAGTTTTGAATAAAATTGAAAGGTCCTCTTTTATGCGACAGAGTATTCACTTTTATCATAAAGTTCCTGAAAAAGCTATAAACTTGCCTGGAAAACAATTTAGGTCCCGTGTTAAAAAGCATAATATAAAATAGATTAAAACCTAACTGAAAAGATGCATAATGCTAATGTCTCAGCCGTCTCTTCGAGTAATATAAGTACTATAAATCAAAGGGTATCTTTATTGTTCACTTCGATACATAAAGGATTTAATTTTGGCGTACTAGGCTTGGATTGTACCTGTAATTTTTGGCGGACTTGGATTGTACCTGTAATTTTTCTTTCTTTTTCATGTTTTGATTTGCGGTAACGTCGTAGACGTGAACGCCAAGGACCGAAGACATATCAAATGTAAATCATACAGAATCAAAATTGTATTTGACAGTAAAAGTACCAAAAAAATGGCCAATGGTAATCATATTATTATCATTTGAAGTTCAGTATGTGTGCGTGACGTATTTCCACTAAATAAAATCTTAAAGTGCACTGACTGAACATACTCATATTTGTAGGGAAACTATCGTAACGGAAGATTTAAAAAAAAAATTCCTTCAAAATTACAGCATAAAATATAAGAAAATTCCATCAAATGCTTTCAAATAATATTTTTATTTATGTTACATTCGAGTTGCATGGTTTGTCTGTTCTTGTAATATTGCCGTTTATCCAAAAGAAGTCATGTCTCTCAGGAATGCAGAAGCAGCTGCTGGATTTTCGGCTGGAGCCTATAATAAAAAATAATATATAAGTTATATATTTAAAAAAGAAACTAAATATTTAATGAGCCCTATTTGTTGAATTAACCCTATAGTGACCAATTAAATGGTTTTAGGATTGGCAGTGAAAAGCAGCTGTAAGGCGATAAAACAATTTCACCTGCGTAACAATCAATAACAATTATTATTTTAACAGTCAGGCTGTAGCGTGAAATGGATTCACGAAACATGCAATTTTCGCCTCTATAAAGTGATTAAAATCAGCCTAAAATAATTTATCGCGTTTCTATCAACCCGCTTCGTACCTGGGATTATCAATCATGCAATAAATTAAAGTCACCGTCACCATAATCCAGTGACATTTTGTTTGAAAATAGACGATATATTTCGCACAGATCTTATTGAATATAGATTACAGACAAGATTTGTTAAGAAAAAATTAACCGGTTCCTTCGGCTACGTAACGACCAAATTTGGTTGCACATCAGAATACCGTTGACTACGTAACGACCAATATTGGCGGCTTGCTCCCGGAGCGCACAGTAATATTATTTTCTAATTCAAACGCATCCTATTGTCCATACCAAATATCTAGTTATTACCATAGATACAGATACGGCCGCTAGAATAATTTCGCGCGACATTTCGCGGATATTTCTGGTAAAATTCCATTGTCAAACATCATCATTTTGTTTGAGAAATGATCAAAAATTTTATTGTTTTTATGAGCTAATATCTAAATATTTTTGTAAATAAATAAGCAAAACGAAATATTATTTTAGATAGAGTATCTAATATAGATCACGATATTATTTACAATTTCTAAATAGGGTTACGTATTTTTCCGTAAGACAAGTACAAGTTAGAAATACAAAGTTTTTTTCACTTTTTCGACTTACTCATATTTAGTTTTATTCATAATTATCTATTTGTTTTACAAAATGATATTTCAATATTATATATATGAAATTTCAATGCAAATATTGCACAGTTATTCTTTTTTTGATTTCTGTAGTAGTTCCATAGTTATAGTACTTTTTGTCGAGAGCGGCGATATTGCAAAAAATTACAATAATTGCTTCGGTCTGCCATGAAATGATAACTCAAAACTCGCCAAGTAGAAAATAAGAAAGATGAGCAAAACTCTAAATTTTATAACAGAAAAATAATAAACTTTATCTGCCTTTTTATAAGTGAAAAACATAAAATGCAATTAAAGATGACTACCGATTTTAATAAAGAGATATTATTTCATTATAATATTAGTTTAGTATTCACAATTAAGGCATCTACAACCAGTACAGGAGTATTCTTCGCAAATATATTTCTCTATTACCACACTAGTCCTAAGCATTACACCTAACTATCACCTAGGTATAATAATTATTAGATGCAATGTTAAGTAGGATGGATGCTCTTGAATTAAGAAAAAAATAATAGAAAATAAAACCTTCCTATTTGGAAAAGTTGTGTATTGTATGGAGATTGAAAAAATTAATGAAAAAGAACAGTTTGAAAATTGAATGCTATCGCACGGGGTTTGTCTTCTTCATCATCAGCGCGTATTCGCCCACCGTTGGGCATACGCCTCTCCAATCACTCTCCACCCGGATCGGTTGTCCGTTTCCCTCATCCAGACTGGTCCAGCTATCTCCTTGATGTCATCTGACCATCGGGCCGGAGGTTTGCCCACACTTCTTCTGCCTAGCCGGGGTATCCACTCCAAAACGCGTTTGCTCCACCGTTCGTCGTGTTGTCGGTCCACATGGCCGGCCCAAGCCCACTTCAGCTTGGCCACTCTTTGACCCACGTCGACCACCTTCGTGCGCTGTCTGATGAGCTCGTTTCGAACTCGATCACGCAACGATATGCCAAGCATGACTCGCTCCATGTTACGCTGCACCACCTTAAGCTTGTAGATCATCCCAGCAGTCAGTGTCCATGTCTCACAAGCATACGTCATAGCCGGTAACACATACTGATTATACACCTTTGTCTTGAGCGATTGGGGAATTCTGGACTTCAGCACGAAGCTCAGCTTCCCGAAGGCTGCCCATCCCAATTGTTTTCTTCGCTTTATCTCTGCCATCATCGAGTCCCGGCCGAGCTTTATCACCTGTCCTAGGTATGTGTACCTCTGCACCTGCTCCAGCGGTTGTCCATTCAATGAAATGGGATTCGGTGTGAGATCGGCTTTCGCCATAACATTTGTCTTGTCCATGTTCATCCCCAAATGGATGTTACGTGCTGTGCGGGTTAAGACCCGTTCGCAGGGACGCGTGATATAGTTGCTCCAGCATGAGTTGTAGGTCTTCGGCACATTCAGCGATTATAACTATATCATCCGCGTAGCGCAGATGATTGAGATACACGCCGTCAACGTTGATTCCCTTGCCACTCCAGTCCAATGTCTTGAATATATCCTCCATAGCGTTGGTGAACAGCTTAGGGGATATAACGTCACCTTGTCGGACTCCTCTTTGGATTGGTATAGGGTATGTTAGTTCTTTCAACTGTACGGTCATTGTTGCCGCTTTGTACAAGCTCTTCAGGATCTGTATATACCGGTAGTCTATATGACATCGATGTAGCGATTCGATGACTGCCCAGTGTTCTATGGAGTCTAATGCTTTTTCATAATCGACGAAGGCTAGATAAAGGGGCCTATTGTATTCTTCGGACTTTTGGATAACCTGCCGAAGTGTGAAGATGTGGTCGATCGTTCCAAAACCCTTCCGAAATCCTGCCTGTTCCCTGGGTTGATATTCATCCAGTCTTTGTGTCAAGCGTGTAGTCAGGATTTTGGAGAATACTTTGTACACCTGACTTAAAAGTGAAATAGGACGATAATTTTTCAGAAGGGTCTTATCGCCTTTCTTATGGAAGAGCACAACGATGCTGTTAGTCCAATCCTTGGGTACTTCACCAGTGAACAAGACCTCGTTGAACAGCAGACTTAGCTCCTTTACGATAGCTCTGCCTCCAGCTTTTAGTAATTCCACAGTAATGCCGTCCTCACCCGGAGCCTTGAACTTCTTGGTGCGCTTCAGTGCTTGCTTCACTTCATACGTACTAATTTCAGGAATATCTTCCGTGTAGTGTCGCTTGATAGGCGCACGCCTGTCGCTTAAATCAAGGGCAGTGGGCTGTTGTGTGGTGGTTGAGTATAGATCACTGTAGAATTTCTCTATGATTTTCTTGATCTCACAGATGTTACTTGTCGGGTTGCCGCTGTTAACTTTCAGGGTGTTTAAGTCGTTTCCTCTGTTATTTCGCTGGAACACTTTTAGGCCCCGATTTTTCTCTATGAGCTCCTGGATTTTTAGTATATTCTTTTTACGAATTTCACGCTTGAGAGTCTTGTGAATTTTTCTGTTTAGCGCCCGGTGTGCATTGCTATTGAAGTCATCGGCTGCGAACTTACGGCGTTCCTTCATCATGTTCGCCACGCTTTCTGGAAACCCAGATGATGGTTTTGTTACTCGCTTGAACTGTTCTTTTGCTGTATCCGTCAGGATCTTTGTAAAACGGTTGTATTTCGATTGGAGGTCATCTTCGAAATGTTCGATCGCTGTTCTTTTCAGGGATTCTTCGAGGGATTTCTCAAACCTTTCGTTGATGCCATCTGGAACATACAGCTTGCTCAGCTTTTTCGAACAAGTTTGGCCCTTTCCAGCTTCGTGTTTAACACGATCGTTCCTCGGACAAGTCTGTGATCGCTGCCTGTCTGGAATCGATTGAGCACTGTGACATCAGTGAAAATGTGCTTGTTGTTGGAGATAATGAAATCTATCTCGTTTTTCACATTTCCGCCCGGGCTCACCCATGTCCACTTTCTTTTGGGCTTCTTCTGGAAGTGCGAATTCATCGCAAATAAGTTGTTTGCTGCGAGATAGTTTAGTAGCGTTTCTCCACGTGGGTTCCGAATGCCTATTCCATGATTCCCTATACAGGTATCTACCCCCTCTCGTCTTGTGCCAATCTTAGCGTTGAAATCACCCATAATTATAACGTAATGAGAGCGTCCTTTTTTCATCGCTTTGGATATGTCTTCGAAGAACGTCTCTACTTCTTCGTAACTATGTGTCCTGGTTGGTGCATACACCTGGATGATTTTGAGGGAGTACTTTTTGTTAATTTGTACGACAGTATAGGCTACGCGAGATGAAATGCTGCTAAGTTCGGTTATGTGCTTCGCAAGATTGCAGCTTACTATAAATCCCACACCGCCATATGCCGAGTTTTCCTCACCTCTGTAGTAAAACAGGTCACCCGACTGGAGCCTTATGGTCCGTTCTCCCTGTCGCCTAGTTTCGCTCAGTCCTACTATGTCGTAGTTTATAAGTGCTAGTTCTTTCTGTATCTCCGCTAGTCTTGCTAGAGGGTTTGTATTTTCGAAAAAAATAAAAAAAGACTTAATTTTGGTTGCGTGATTTTAAACTTTAAACAATAATTTTATATCTAAGATCATTATATTTTATTTATTCAATTCAATTATCGAAAATTAATAATTTTGAGTGGGCCATATACAGGCTCAGTTTTAATTAGCCAGCATCGTTCAAGAGGGTGAATCGATACAAGCAATTAAACAACTTTTTATAAAAAAAAATAAGGAAAAATATTTTTAGTTTTTTTTTAGTTTGAAAATTTGAAGAAATTGACTCTCAAATAAAAGTTTGACAAGCGTTATTGCGAGCTGCGCCATCTATCGATAGCTAATAAATCGCCTATAAACAATATTAGCGATATTTTAATTACTGCTAGATAGCGCATCGTAATCAGCGCTTTTATGCTATTTTTAATTTTTTTTTCTAAATTGAAAAAAAAAAATGAAAAAAATATATTTTTATTTTTTTACTTTTTTTTTCAAAACTTGTTTAACTTCTCGTTCTGATTCACCGCCTTCGAGGATGCCGGTTAATCAAAACTCACCCTATAGATAGAGAAATATTTATAAGGATTCGCCAGGAAGCAAGAAGCCTCGTGCCAGTTTTCAACACCAAATGTGATTACCGTCCACTGTAATATCGACGGTTTTTTAGGTTTTTTTTTAAATTAGTACTAAAAAGGGACACTAAATATATTTTGTTTTCGACCAAATTGATAAAAGTATATGTCCTCTCATATAAACATTAGAAAGTGGTAAAATACCATTTCCACGGGAGCCGCGAAGTTGGCGGGAGTGAAAGTGCTATTAACTCCCGCAAACATTCGCGGCTCCCTTGTTCACCCAATACCTCTCCTTACTCTTGTAGCCACAGGACTATTGCCGGTTACATTGTTAAATAGCATGCAAACAGCGACCAAATTCACGTGTATCGGCGCTACACCTCCTTGTTTGTTCATCGCCCTTCATCTCCGGGATCTGGGTTCGCGGCAAGAATAATATAGTTCAGAATAAATATTAACCACCTACGGTCATGTTTCATTTCTCCCGACCCGCATTAATCAGCGCTCTAGGCTCACTGCCATTTGGACCTACAGTCGGAAAGCAATGAATCCGGGTCACGAATATATAACCAACATAAACCCTAATATTTCGGAAACTAAGAATATGTGTCAATGCCTAATTCCCACATTAATAATGAACATTCAATACCAGAAACGCTTCTAATTTTTTTTACATGACTGCCCAACAAATAAAATAAATAGTTTAAAAAAAAAAACACTAAAAACACGCTTTATACAGGCACCTATTTCAATATTTACACTATTTACACTCAATATTTACATTTAAATATATAATAGGTTTGTTATAACCTTGAAACCTGATCGTCTTCAAAGTCCATTACTTGACCTTTCTCACAAGTGCAAACACGACTATGATACGATATTCCATCATGGAATGCCAGTGCCTATCTTCCGGCTTCATCACCAGACCTTGAAACCTAATCGTGGTCAAAGTTCATTTCAAGACTTTTCCAACAAGTCCAAACACAGCTATGATACGATGTTCCATCATGAAGTTCCAGTTCATAACTTCCGACTCCATCGTCAGATCAGTTCGACAGTACCATATTATTGTATTGTCATCAGAACTACATACAGCTGCCAATTTTCATGACGCTACGATCCTTGGAAGATGGTTAATTCCATTACATAGTTAGTTACATACAGGTCGACCTAATAAAAGCGTGTTAAAAAGGAGTGTTATGTGTTCAGGGTACATCTATATATGTCTTCCGTTTCTTTATTCCACCATAACTTCTAAACGTTTAAACCGATTTAGAAGTGTGTAAAATCGTTAAAATCGTTATGTCATCCCGAGAGTCATAGGGTACATTAACTGTCCAAATATTATGTAAATATTAGTCTAAATGTCCAAATATCCAAATGTCAATAAATTTATGTACGTATCTATATCGTTTTTAGTTTCAAATGAATGGTCTGATTTTGTACTTTACGGAAATACACATCAATCTATATGGATAAATACTTAAACCACAAATATTTTGTAATAAAACCGTAATAAAGATAATAAATAAATACAATAGTTCACTTTCTGTAACGCAGTCGTGTTTTTTTTTTAAATATATTTCATTTTATATTTTATTGTATCTTATTGTACTTTAACTTTCGCTTACCCTTCTTTTCACATGTTGGTTGACTGGAATATATTGTTTTGTAGCAATAAGTCTGCCATTCTTTTAATTGTGCAATAAAGAGTTTTTCATTCATTCATTTTATTTCATTTAGGTACTTGTTGTGACATAAGAAAAATAAAATCAAAAACGAATGCAGTGAATTCGTAGTTCGATTTCGAAATAAATATTTATATTTGTTTTTAGTGTTTTTGGTACAGGAACCAACAAGTTTTAATAATTCTTATCAGTATTGATTACTTATTTGTGTAGTATTAAATAGTCTATAAAATCTTTTTGAATGAGCTATCATTCTTAGTTTCTGAAATATTTAGGTTTATGTTGGTGACCCGGATTTATTGCTCTCGAGTGTATAACAAAATTTTCCTTCAGGAATCAGCAAAACAGCCAATCGACACACTATCGCGTCGGGGTCACCAGTGTAACACATATACATACACACAACGTCCCGTGCTTAATATTGAATCTGAACAATATCATTGTTGTTGCGACTGTAGGTCAGAAATACGGAAGTTACGCAAGCAAAGGTGGCGGGAGAACGAAGAGGCGTGACTTTGGTATCGTAGTCATTATATATAATATACGGGTGTCCTTGAAAGTACCGACGTCTTTCAATAATAAAATCTGTAGCGTAGGTGGGGTCAAGGCCCTTCAATTTTTGGTTTTTATAAAATTGTCGAGAGTTAGAGATAGATTTTCTTTCAGTTTTATATTGGAGTTTTAGATTAGGATCTTACCTATAACCACTGAAAATATCAAACATGTTCAATCATCAGTTGTAGAGAAATATAAAATTATATATAAAAAAACAATTGCAGGTGGTTGCCCCGAAAATGGGGCAAAGCCACGAACTTTCACCATTTCACACTTTCAACATGGCGTCGTCTCCAACTATGTAACCAAATGATATCGAGGAACTTGACACACAAATGTGAAGCTAAACCAGGCAGTTCATCGCCGTAAGTTCAATTGCGAAAATAGCTTAAAGCGTTTTGGAAAAAACTTAGCTAGGAAGGACAAGAAATATTACATCAAAACACGAAAAAACAAATTTATCGCATATTCCAGGCTCACGTGCGATAGAACTTCTTGAAGCCCCGTGCGGGGCTTTACGCCCACTTACCCTACATGATACTAAAGAATAAAATTTGTGGTTTATTTTAAAATAATTTTTCCTTAAAATATATTTTTTTTGTTCTATGCCTTTATTACTGAGTAAAATCTAAATATACAATTTAAACATATATGCTTTTCCAACTACTTTCCTTAGTAACGAAGTACCAAAAATAGTTTTAAAAGGCACTTAACTTAGATTTTTAAGTAGAATTATCGGCATTGAAAGATCTTATATTTTTAAAAACATGCTTTTCCAGGAAAAAAGTAATAAAAAAACTATTGTCTTGTGATTGTACATGTCTTCAAGTTCATGTACAGTTTCAACCATTGAAATAATGCCAATATTTACAAGGATATCCTGTATACAAGTGAGTTTTAATTATCTAACACCCTTGAAGTGGGTAAATCAGCACGAGCAAATAAACATTTGTTAAAATTAGGTCAAAAAAAATATTTTTTTTGAACAATAAAAAAAAAAGTCTTAGAAAGAATTTTGAAAAGGCTTGAGCAACGAAAAAAAATTCGTGATATTTTACCTACCGCTAGTTGGTGCAGCGCGCTCAACTCTTTTATACTTTTTGCAAAAATAATATTTTTTGATATTTCAAAATAATGTTGATTTTATTTTTGTATTTCTTTTTACTACATTTTTATCCAAACTTGTTTATTTGATCGTACCGATTTACTCACGTCAAGGATTTACACTTACTCTGTATATGTATAGTTACACTCATCATAGTTACACTCATTTACACTCATTTACAACATTGACAGCTACATTCATTTACACTCATTTACAACACTCATCAAAAACCTCTTATAAGAATTCAATTAAAAAACAATTTAGGGTCTATCTAGATGAACACAAAACATTTATACATATCATATTTCATGTAATTTAGTGCATGGACATAATTTTATCCTAAGTATATTCATTATATTACGTATATATCATACCTAAAATTAAATATAAATATATTTATATACATACACAATATTCTTTTATTTATTTTGTCTCTTCCTTTCACCTTACTTCCCATCCTGATTCCCCCCATTCTCATTAATTATATTGCGTTCATGTATACATTATATATTCGGAATCACATTAATGGATGTTCGTCACTTTTAAATCTGTTTTTATTGCATTGTATGCAGTTCTGTTTGGTTCCAAAATAAAATAAAATAAAATAAAATTTAGGATTAGTTTAGGTACACTATAAAATTGACTTACACTATGTCCGGCCACGTTCACCCAATAAAATCGGAAGTTTTTGTACGACTTGTAATACCCTTCCAAAGTATTTCCAACCCATACTGATAATCTAGGCGATGAGCGATATTTCTCCGCACCTGGCCACTTTAGCCGATCAACCCAGACTAATTGACCTGAAAGAAATAATATTGATAAAAATAATGTTTTAAGTTTTTTAAACAGTTTTGGCAGTGCCGAATCAGCCCATGCAGAGGCCGTTTAGACCGTCGAAATCTGGGAGCCCTGTTTGCACTTTCGGGCCCATTTTGGGGTGGCAAGCTTTCTTACGACGATATAGTGTAGAATAGACGTGTACATAAACAATATACTATCGCGCCAGCAAATTTCTGCCAATGCTTATGTCGCGTAGCAAAGACGAGCGTTTTAACAAAATGTGATCGCACGGGCTAGGAGCGGCCAACTGTCTATAATTTATAATCCTTATACAATTAATCGGATCAAAAAGTTAAATATGTTTTTTCTATCTATTAGAAACAATTTTAAAATTTGTGATTGTAATGATGTCATGTCGCGGGGCCCTGAAAACGCGTGAGGCCTATAGGGCCGTTCCTACTTGGCCTATTGGATAATCCGGAACTGAGTTCAGACATGCGTGTTATGCGTTGTAACGTCTATGACTACTTCTAGATAGTGTATCTTTGCTTGTTACTTCGCATACGCGCATTCAATGCTCACGTATGGAATGCAACTCTGAGGTTGCGCTACAGATCGGAATCGCGTTGTCGTAATCCAGAAATGCTCAATAAAAATTGACTATGTTTTTTTGGCCAAATCCAAATTTATCAGGCTTTTCCCCAGCGCTCCCTAAGTACCTGCCTAAAAATGTATTTTAAATATTTATTAAAAAGGACAAACCTGCTGTATCGCAAATGAGATCCAAATTTCCATTGTATACCATTACGGTTATATCGGTGTCATTGAGCAGACGTTCGACTACAACAATCATTTATTGAAATTAGCTTATAATTAAATACAACACAATTACACCTCGATTCTTGATCAATACTTAAGTCACATCTGAGTACCACTTTTTGTTATATATTCGATTACAAATTGGCGAGTGATACTTAAGTAGTAGTTTGGTGCTAAGTATCGGACCATTTCTACTTGAGTCAGTGGCGTAGCTAGGTGGTCAAACGCCCTTGTGCGAAGAGAAAATTGGGTCCCCGTCATCTATCTCCTCAAATCAAACAAATTGAAATAAAAAAATGTTTAATTTCTAATAGAGATGATTGAACCAATCATTATTAGTTAATCAAATAACAATTGAAGCATAGGTATTGTTGCGGGAAGAAAGATAAAATAACGGGCAGGCATGATGATGATAAACATCACAACAAATAATGTGTCGTCATGCCTAAAATTCCGTGCACCTTCAAATTCCCCAACCTAAAAATATTATTTATGGCAGTAAGTGCACTTAGCACACAATATAGGTATACCCGGATTAGCTCCACTAAAAGCGGGAGCTAATGGATGTTAAACTAAAAGTGGAATATTTACAAGCAAACGCTAAAATTTCGAAATTACACGTCAACCCGAAAATAACCTTCGCTCGCGAACAAAGGAAAACGTCGGAAAAATCCCAGCACGTGCATTTAAAAAAGGGTAATAAAAACTCACCCTAAACACACCGCCGGCAAAAGGATTAAGCAACCCGTCGCCGATTGTGAAATCGACCCACCCCGCCAGCCAGGTAGGTACAAAGAATGACTCATATTTTGGGAAGCGCCAGCTTAAATATTGGATCACTAGAAATCCACAAAATTGCTGCCATGAAAATGTCTAAATGTTTAGAATAATTTAATTTAATTTTTAGACTAAGTCCGAGCCAAATCGGCCAATAAATGGTGAAAATATTTAAATTCAACCTAAAATAGGACATAGCCATAGTATATGATTATTAAAATGTATATAATAATCATAAGTTAATATAAGTTAGAGTTTAAGGTCGTATGTACACTCTTAACTTAGTAAAATAGTATACAATATTATAGTACATTAGCTTTACGGAAACGACATATAACAACGCGTCGGTCGGCACCCGCGGGCGAGGCGGGGTGCAACCCGCCCCACCACTGGGCCGGCCGCAGCGGTCATACCTATATAAGGTCGGTTACCCGCCGATATCGGGGCAGATCAAATAACAGTGCCATCGGGCAGATCATTCAACAGTGCCTTGCGGGCAGATCACATTTAAGTGCCGGGTAGATCACACTTAAGTGCCGGGCAGATCATATTGTAACAGTGCTTTGTCGGAGATCATATCGGAGATCATATTTAAAGTAGAACTATTAGTACGTGCTTTGAAGCAAAAACGCAATTACTGTAAATTCGTAAATAGTGCAATAGACTACATTTTATAGGAAATAAAACTTTAATGGCTTAGAAGCTTTTTAAAACGTAAAAATTATTATTATCTTTTTTATTAACAATACAAACCTCGAGTGCATATCCTGGAAATACTACCTACAGCGGATTAAACACGACCCGAGCGACGTTAAAAACGAGGATTTCGACAACGCCGCACGACGTCACCTTTAGCCTTACAACCTGAAGGGTTGAGTCTGTATGTAGGCCACGCGTGGGAAGGCCCCACATCTTGGAAGCCCCCACACCTTGGAAAGACACCACAGGTATTATCATTACCTAATTTTATCGTCCCTTAATATTTATGAAGCTATCGATTACTGTAATCGTACTGGAAGTACTAGTCATTATTAGTTAAGCATATTGCAATCAAATAACAATTGAAGCATAATATCATTACCTAATTTTATCGTCCCTTAATATTTATGAAGCTATCGATGACTGTATTCTGAAGCTATTATTGTATAGTATTATTGAAATACTATAATATTTATGAAGCTATCGATGACTGTATACTGGAATTGAGACGTAGCAGGAATAGTGAAAACTTCTGGAGATATCAGTTCGACAAAAATTCGCCCAGTTTGGGTAACTTTTGTTTAATTTTTCCCTATTTTTGTAGTTGTTTTAGCTTCAAAGCGACACTACTATTCCTTGGTCCACGTTTTTTTACATTGATCTTTTGAATGTCGAGTTCTTGTAACTAGTTCTACTAGTGGCGTCTAGATGGCGTTTTTAAGGAAATTGATATTTATTTGAATACTCAAGATACCGTAAAATATTGTTATTAATTTAGTTAGACTAACAACCAAAATCCCCGTGGCCCCATAGCACTGAGGGCCCTGGTGCAAGCATCACCTCGCACCTTAGTCGCTACGCACTGACTTGAGCATTACTTCGAAACGTCAGGGGCCATTTTCTGCTGTTTGTGCGTTTATCGCACAAAAACACAAATATACACAGAAATCACGACAACCACAGATTTATGAAGTATGAAGTATCAAAATAAACAGCATGGCGGCCACGCGGCGTCCCACATGCCTTGTTTTTTTTGACACTAGCATTGAGGTGAAACTTATGTAAATCACGAATATTTTGACATATTTTGACCTAATTTAAAACGCAATGTTATGCATAAATGGGCGTTGGGAAACATTTTTCTTCATCTATAATTATAATAATGAAACGCTGTTCGTTGGTAACCGCATATTAGGTTGAATTGCTGAACCGATTTGGAATTTTCTAAAGGTTCGTAATAATCCAAATAAGGTCCTAAAGGAAAGGAAAATTGGAAATTTTACCTGAAAAATTGGAAAATTCGCGAAAAACTGAAAGTGTTTTTTTCTGCTCACAGTTCGAACGATATAATAATATGTCCTTCTTTCTTTGAATAGGAACTACATATTAGGTTGATTCTCTTTTTTTTTTAAAGCTATGCTCTCGGGATGGAAATATTTCAATCGAATGTATTCAATTGAAAAAAAAGATCTCGAAAGATTTTTTCGAAATCTGGTAGATCTCGAAAAAATCTGGAAAAATGCATTCCGGCCTAAAGTAAAATAAAATTAGGATTTTAAACTTTGTGTTGTTTTGCGATCCGTATAACAAATATAGTTATTTTATTTATATTCCCATTTATTTATTTCGGTATTGATCTGTATTTTTAAGTGTTCTAGAATAATAACTTCGCCAAACGCTTCTATACTCTGAAATGCCAAGATATATTATTTGGAATCAACTGTAATGAAAAGAATGACTAAACAAGGAAACCCAAATTCACGTTACCCATATGTATTTTCCTCCGATGTATTAGGTCGTCTTTTTTCAGTCCATCCAAGCAACCACGAGTGTTTCTATTTGCGTTTGCTATTATTCAAAGTTCGTGGCCCAACATCGTTTCTACATCTACGTACTGATAACGGTGAATTGTGTAGCACACACAGAGAACCTGTAAACTTTTGCCATTGCTAGAAAATGACACTCATTGAGAATGTGCCCTGCGAGATACTGTGATTTCATTAAATATCAAATACGATTTAATAATACTGCATTGATTTACTCAACGATCCGCTTGCAGAATGAAATTGCACTTGTATTTGCTTCATCAGGAAATTGAAGCTACGTTGTTGGATGGTGGTCGATCAGCTCATTCAACACTCAAGTTGCCGTTGAATATTTAAATCAATGAAACTCCAACTTGCAACCTTTCGCATAACTGTGCAGTGGCCCAACTTTTAAAGCAATGTAAATAGATCGTTTGAGATTGGGGGGTGCTGTTGGGGGTGGGGGGGCGGTTGGGGGTAGTGGGGTGATTTGTGGGTTGGGGCTTGGGGGTGGACTTGGGGAGAGGAGGGGTGGAAGTCGGGAAGTTAGAGAGGGTGAAGTTTGGAAGGGAGGATTTTGGGAGAAGGGTTTGAGGGGATGAGGGGTTTGGCGCGGGGCGGTGGGGTCGGGGGGTTGTCTGATTGCCGGGAAAGTCTTGGTGTGACACAACCGATTTTTTAGTTTACATATTCAAAAAGCACAAAACGATCACAAACAAATTAATTTATTGAAATTTGGACAGGACAACGTCTGTCTGATCAGATAGCAAGAAATTAAAGTTTGGTAATTTATTTTTTATGAAATAGAATATTCCTCATTTAATGACCAGTACATTCGATAGTATACACTCGATTGGAATAAATTCTCGTATATTTGAGCATACTTAGCTGAGTTGGCTGGCATTTCTCGCTTATTGGACACATTTAATACTCGCAATCGCACTATACTCAGGTTATTAACAGTAAACAGTTTGGTTATCGGGCAGGACTATCGACTATTAATGCTGCATCAAAACTACTCAATAAGTTATTAAATGGGTTGGATGATTCAAAAATAGTAATTGGTCTATTTTGTGACTTATCAATAGCATTTGATTGCGTTAATCACAATATTCTCCTGAATAAATTAGAACACTATGGAATTAGAGGCAAAGGGCTATATTTAATTCAATCATACCTTCAAAATAGGTATCAAACGACAGAGGTAAATGGAACAAGAAGCAAACCGATTCTTGTTTCAAAGGGCGTACCTCAAGGCTCCATATTAGGTCCATTTTTATTTTTAGTGTACACCAATGACTTGCCGGGATGTGTGTCATTCGAGAATGATGACATTACACTGTTTGCAGATGACACATCCCTTATCTTCTGTGAATAAGAAATCATTAGTAAGTAGAATTAGATATACAATTGAACAACTCTTAATTTGGTTTAATGCTAATGAATTACGTCTAAATATTACAAAGTCAAAAATAATTCCCTTTCGCGTAAGACCGACCAATTTCGACTATTTAGTTGAATTACATGACTATTTCGAAATTGACATCACAGAAGATATACATATTTTAGGTTTAAGAATTGACAGCAAATTAAAATGGAATACCCATATTGATGAATTAGCTAGTAAGTTAAGTAGTTCTATATACTCAATAAAAAAAAATAGAAGTATTTGTGGCTTCGCGGCAGCCAAATCAGTGTATTTTGCGTATTTCGGCTCATTAATGACTTATGGACTACTATTTTGGGGAAATGCCGCAAACAGTAAAATAATCTTCCTATTGCAAAAAAGAGCACTGCTCAGCATGTATCAGCTAACGCCTAGAACCTTATGCAGAGCATACTTCAGTGAGGCAAAGATAATGACCATGTATTCGGCGTTCATATACCAGTGCTTAATGTATGCTAGACAGAACAGAAACCGCAACTAGAGCGGACATTCACTCTTACCATACACGCGGTAATTCCCTTTTATGCGTGCCCCGAACAAGACTGGCAAAAGTACAGAAGAGCTACTTATACCTGAGCATTAAATTCTACAATTTACTCCCTTCCACTATCAAACAACTGGAAGACAAACAATTTAAAAGAAACATTAAGGAGATGCTAATAGGCCACCCTTTCTATAATCTGACCGAATTCGAGGGCGATGACTTTGCAAATATTATACCAATTTGAATGATAATTATATATGTACTTTTAGTATTTAAATGTAAGATTTAGCTTTTCGCGACTCTTTCGTGTGTCGAAGAACGTGATAGTAAAAAACCGCGATAAACTGTTGTGTAAAATATATATTTTTCTCTTTACAAAAAGGTACAATAATACGTGATAACGCGAGCGTAATTTCTTTCAGTTGAATCGTCTCTTGTTAAGGTACAGAATGACAGTTCGAAAATTTGTTTTTAAAATTTGAATGTATCCACTTTTTAATAGAACGAAATAATATTGCTGGGCTCGTTCTCAGCCAGCCATTAAATCAAAATAAAAATAAACTTTATAGTTGGGTTTGTAGCGTCGCTACATCATTCCCCCCTTTGGGAGGACGACAGGTCGTCGTGTGCCACTGCCCGGGAGGTCGAACCGTTCTTCCGTATCTGGTCTTGTATTGCTGTGGTCCTTGTTGGTTGTTGTTCGCGGACGCTGCCCACCTGGGCTCCTCCTTGTCTGTCTCCTGCTCGTTCTCGTTACTGCTTGCCACGCCGTAGCAGGGTTTTAAACGATCAATCGAGATGGTAACTTTGGCTCTGTCCTGTTCAATGTCGAATGTCTTATCTCGCCGCCTCAAAACCTTATATGGCCCTCTATACGGGTTTTGCAGTGGTCTCTTCACCGTGTCGTCTCTCACAAATACGTGCGTCGCCTCCTTTAGATCCCGATGTACGAAAATGTTATTGTGGTGTTCTCGTTCTCTTCGCGGTCTGTGCGCCTCGAATGTCTCTCTCATTTGCTGCACAGTTTCTGGTATCGTTTTTGTAGTTTGTTTTTCAAAAAAATCTCCTGGGAGCCTGAGTGTTGTCCCGTACAGTAATTCAGCCGGGCTGATCCCGTAGTCTTCTTTAATAGCTGCTCGTAATCCCATTAATACGGTGGGTAATTCTCTCACCCAATTCGCTGTTTTTAGTCGCGCTCTTAATGCTGCTTTTAGGGATCTATGCCATCTTTCTATCATCCCATTTGCCTGGGGGTGATACGCTGTGGTATGTATCTTTTTTACTCCCAGTATCTGTGTCAAAGCTGTGAATAATGTGGACTCGAACTGCCTTCCCTGGTCAGTGGTAATCCGAATCGGTGCTCCGAATCGCGCAATCCATCCTTCGTAGAAGACCTGCGCTACCGTTTCTGCGCTTATATCTTTGACCGGGATACATTCGACCCACTTCGTTGCCCTGTCGATCATGGTTACGAGGTATCGGTACTCTTCTGCTATTCCTAAGGGTCCGACGATGTCTATATGTACGTGTTCCAAACGTCCTGCCTCCATGAATGTCCCTATGGGCGCGCGCGTATGTCTATGTATTTTTGCGCGCTGACAAGCGATGCATGTTTTTGCATATTCCGCGCTCTCCTTATTCATCCTTGGCCAAAAATAACGTTCCGCTACCATTTTTCTTGTCGCTCGGATACCGGGATGACTGATGTCGTGTACCAATTTTATTGCTTTTATCCGCAGTGCTGGCGTGATGTATGGCCTTGCTTTCTTGGTGGACACTTCGCACCATACTGGTTTGTCGCCTTTCTTTTCAAATTTTAAATTTTCTTGTTGCCTTATCATTTTTAGCTCGGGATCTTCTGCCTGTTGTGCCGCCAATTCTTCGTAGTCGAACGTGTTTGGGCAGTCGATTTCTGCTATCCTCGAGAGCGCGTCGGCCACGACGTTTGCTTTTCCCGGCAGGTACTCTATCGTGCTTGCAAATTGCGAAATATATGACGTATGACGAATTCTCATGGGCGTTTCCGTGATAGAGTCGTCCAATTTCTTGAGAGCGTGAATTAGTGGCTTGTGATCCGTGAATATCGTCAGCTCACGCCCTTCTACCATCTTCCGAAAGTGTCTCACCGATAGGTAGATTGCCAACAACTCCCTATCGTAAGTTGCGTAATTTTGTTGCGCATGCGACATTGCCTTCGAATAAAATCCTAACGGCGCCCATTCTCCACCTTTCTTTTGATGTAATGCCGCTCCTACGCAGGTATTTGATGCATCTGTCATTATTGCCAATGGTGCATGCGCCGACGGGTGCGCTAAAATTACCGCTTCTTCAACGCTGTCCCGGCATTTCTCGAATGCTTCTGTGGTTTCTGTTGTCCATGGAATTGGCGTGCGATCATTCTTTTTTGCTCCTTGTAGGAACTTGTTTAATTTTTCTTGATATTGCGCGGCTCTTGGGATGCTATTTCTATAGAAATTGATCATTCCTAGGAATCTCCGTAACTGCTGAACGTCTGCTGGTTTCGGGTATTTTTTTATCGCCTCTACCTTGTCCGCCTTCGGTCGTATTCCAGTAGCATTCACGGTGTATCCTAGGAAGTCTAGCTCGGTTCTTCCTACGTGGCATTTGTCTATGTTGATCGTGATTCCATGCGCGTCTAATCTCCCGAGCGTTTCTCTTAAGTGTCTTGCGTGAGCTTCCTCGTTTTCTGAGGCTATTAAAATGTCGTCGATATACACGAATATGAACCGACTCGGTGAATCGGGGTCACCAATTTCGCGACTCTTTCGTGTGTCGAAGAACGTGATAGTAAAAAACCGCGATAAACTGTTGTGTAAAATATATGTTTTTCTCTTTACAAAAAGGTACAATAATACGTGATAACGCGAGCGTAATTTCTTTCAGTTGAATCGTCTCTTGTTAAGGTACAGAATGACAGTTCGAAAATTTGTTTTTAAAATTTGAATGTATCCACTTTTTAATAGAACGAAATAATATTGCTGGGCTCGTTCTCAGCCAGCCATTAAATCAAAATAAAAATAAACTTTATAGTTGGGTTTGTAGCGTCGCTACAAGCTTTAGTTTGATTACTTAACAATTTACTTACTACTTTGGATGTTACTATGTACAGTTTTTAGTACGTATATATTTGATTTATTGACTATTTCAATTGTTCGGCTTCTGCTTTGATTATTCAACTTTTTAACTGACTATTTCAATTATTGTGTGTTTAGTAGGTAGCCATTAGAATTATTGACTATTTTTTTAATTTGTTTTGTAATACGATTCTACGACGAATAACTTTTAGTAGGTTCCAAAGTTTCTTAGGTACTATATATTTTAAAAAATTAATATATGTGTGTAACGTAAAGATTAAAGTAGTAATGACACTTACTACTTAAAACACAAATATTTTGACACGTCCAAGAGCGGTTTTTAGCCGCCAATTGGACAGTTAATTGAGCGTCGCTCAAATATTGAATCGTTGCACGGCTATACATTCAGGTGTAATTTTACTTTAAATCATACTATCGTTACGTTAACTGTATACAAAATATCATACCAGTGGTTGTGACGGGTTTCATGAAATCTTCACCCAATGTCCAAAATACTTCTTGCGACGACGTCTGCCAATTAACGTGACTCGGAATTCTTAAAGCCCTTTTCACTTCAGTATTCATCAAGATATTAATATCCCAAGTTCTTTGGCTGTAGTATTCACTGTATGTCAGCATATCGAAAATTTTCTCTGGAAAAATAAATTAATAGTTTAAAAAAAACACTAAAAACACGCTTTTATAAATGCACGTAAAAACCAAAAAATAAATTATGGATCGTTCAAGTTGTCTCTATTTATGGGCTGGAGTCTAAACTATATGCTTTTAAGGATAATATTTGATTGTAAAAGCGTGGGGCGCTGGAACAGGAAAGACTTCCTTGTAATCAAATACCAATACTAACTTCCTGGTGGAAGCTGCATGAGGTCGCACAAGAGCATAACGTTTATGCCGCCAAAGGGTTACCAAAGGGAACCAAAGATATCTCGTCCACGATCAAGAACTCCATATTTTGCCACTGTTGACGCATTACCCTTATGTACCTAATTGCCGAAAGAAAATGTGGGTGAATGTCGTGTCTCCTCGCTGCTGTCGCATGTTTTGTCTGAGGTCAACAAACTGGTACTTTGAACAGACTGTTTAATGTAGAGCCACCTACTAGTCGTGCTGCAACTCCAGTTAGAGCGCCGGTCTCTGTAACCTGCTTCCCATAACATCGCCTAACTCGATTTTCAGTAAGTTATACAAAAAGTCTTTCCTCCCACGCCCCACCCTTTTACAATCAAATATTACACTTAAAAGCACATAGTTTACACTTCAGCCCATAAATAGAGACAACTTGAACGATCCATAATTTATTTTTTGTATTTTACGTGCATTTATAAAAGCGTGTTTTTAGTGTTTTTTTTAAACTATTCATTTATTTGTAGTTTTTGCCATATTATTCCCACGAGTAGTGGACAATTCAACGGTCGACCCCCCCAGAGGTCCGTGTAGAAGGGCAAGGTTATTTATAGCAGGGTTTCGCCCGGTTCCCCGAGGATACATGGACGCTAGCGACCATATTATTGTATTGTCATCAGAACTACATACAGCTGCCAATTTTCATGACGCTACGATCCTTGGAAGATGGTTAAATTAGTTACCTTAGATACCATTACATAGTTAGTTACATACAGGTCGACCTAATAAAAGCGTGTTAAAAATATAAAATAACGGAATGCAACATCTATCTTTACCAAGATTCTCTCTACTCGCAGATCATGGTCTTTCAATTTGTTCCCATAACACCCTTTTAATCCCTCTCTATATCTTATATCTTTTAACGTTCAGTCTTTCACCATTCAGGCAGACGAGCTAGGGAAACCACTACTTTCCACTATTTCATTTATTTATATAAGCACAATCTTATTGTCTGCCCTTTGGAGCTATCAACTGCAACGGGCAAACCCAAATCCCAGGAAGTTAAAATGATATCTAATCATTCTATCATTAGGGGAGTGATTACGCAGAGACTAAGGGAAAAAACAGTCTTCCGTTTAGGCGAACTCTAACTCGTAACCAGTCGAGAGACCGGAGTAATCTGGTCGCAATTGGAAGTAAGGGCGTGAGTGTAAGCCCGCTGGGTAATATACCTGGTTATCACGAAAATAAGCCGTTGGCCTCTTACGGGCATGTGGCGGAGCTTGACGGTGGACTGTTTTGTCCAAGTCTTCTGCGTTCGCTTCACGGCCAATCGTTAAAACTTCCTGAGGTGACGGGTTCGCCCGTTATAGTTGACAGCTCTATTTAGTACTCTGTTTAGCTCCATTGACATGCGCGTATTAATTGCATTTTCGAGGGGCCATCTACAATGGGAGAATCTGTCACCGCAGGAAGGTATAACGATATGCAATCGTTCTTTCAATCTCATAGTGCGCTACAAAGGATACGTTTCATTTCGCATATACGACACTTACCATCATCGCTTCTCAACATTTTATTTTCGTACCTAGCCGACTTAGTCAGTATGTTATAAAAATCGACTCCGCTAGTTTTCTGCAATATGATGCTTTGGGTAGCACGCCAAGCATCAGTTGATTGTTTAAATGATCCCTCGTTGAATAGTCTCTCCATTCGTTTTGCTACAACCATAACATCGTCGTGGCCCTTTTTATCCAACAAACCGACCATCTGTAAGAACGGTGCCCATGACAACGTTATTTCAACGGGAGATATCCATGCATTTCCCATTGCGACACCCTTCAAATTTGATTTTATTGATCCCTTTTTGATATCCTAAAAATAAAAACCAAAATTAGGGTACAAAAGCAATTAAAATTTTGATATATTGATGCATTCGATGCGTGTCACGCATCGAATGAATATTGTTGCGTAAGTCAGAATATTGTTGCTGAATATTTTTGCGGAGTCAGGTTTTTCTCGTCTATATAAACGACATCACTGATTGCATAGCGTCCGTGGATAATGAGATTATCCTATTCACGGATGACTGCATTATTTTTATAAAATCGAAGATTATCGCGGTTGTTTGACATTATAAACGAATTTACCGCGTAATTTACAGTTTCAAAATCCTATTGTTCTATCCAAGGAACAATTCTACTTTCCTCGCATGATCCGGGAAGCCATTGAAATAAGAAGAACCCCGAACTTCAATAGAGACGACGGCTACAAACTCTCTTCTACGTAGAACCCTCTTCTTAAAATGTTCCCGCCGCCGAACGCCGAACGCAAAGACGTAAAACAGGATACAGTGAGTGTTGTGTGCAAGACGGATTTCCAAAATTCCCGCGCTCCGAGCCCGGCCCCCCACCACCGTTATAACCTACGCAGCGGTGGCAGCGGTATGTGGCCTACCCGCAAAACAACGGATTGACAGCTCTTCAGTCTACCCTAGACAACGGCGGCTGCAACGTCACCGAAACGTCGGGTGCTACAAATTTCACGCGGTAAATTCGTTTTCTATCCTATTTATAATTCATTATTTTTGACTACGAATTTTAATTACTACATTAGTTTCTAATTTTCGAGGATTTCAAACCGATTTTTAATTAATGTATATAGTCGCAATTATTAGGATCGTTAATTTTTCTTAATCAATAAGGATGTTAGACGCAATGACGCATCCAAGTCTAGGAATGCCTACCTACTGGAGTAGAATAAATTGTACATATTGTATTGTAATATAAAAAAATGATTATTATAGACACCGATTTCCACAGTACGAGTCTTCTTACACCAGGAATTATAGTCAAGTATTAGTCATTAATTTAGTACTGGCCTATATTTGAGTCATACCTGTGTAACGGCCCAGCAACAATATAATTCAATGACCACTCTTTATATAACACGTGTAACGTATTTCAAACGAATTTTGTCTGACGTCAATAACAGTGTAATTCACAAGAAATTGAAGTGTGTCTTTCGAAAATTATGCATCTTTCAAATACCACGAACCGTACATTTTGATATACTTTCGAACATTTTGACATCATAATCTGACTATAAAAACGCTGATGTTTTACGAATAAAATTACTTTTTAGTCACTCTTCCCCTCAAATGAATGGCGATTAGCTCCGGTTGCCTACGGCAAAATGTATATAAATTTATATTTACATTTACATTTACATTTACATAGAGCGGGGTTTACTATAGAGCTATAGCATTACTATAGAGCCGATTACTATAGAGCGGCGCACATTTACATTTATATTTACATTTATATAAATTTATATACATTTTGTATACATTTTGCAGTAGGCAACCAGAATTGTTAGCCTCACATTCGAAGGGGTCGCATCAACGACTATGGTAAGCGTCTCGGTACATTAAATAATAGATAATAAATTGTTTAAATACTAATATTTGTATTTATGTACATACTCTTTGTCTGGCTGAGGTAAAACCGACCCAAGATTGGGAACCTGGTCTTCGCACAGCATCATAAACGGGATACCAGGCCACTCTCAATACCTTAGTAACAGTTTTCATTGTATAGTCGAGTCAAAGACAGCGATTGATGCTAAAGTAGTGGTTTGTTGCCAAGTATCGGACCATCTCTATTGAGTATTAGTTCCAGAAGTCAGACGCCATTTTTGGTCTTTGGGCGTTGTTGTCATTTGAATTTCTTTGAAATTTCGATGTTGTTTTACTTTATTAATATACCTCTTGGTCTGTTTAGATAATAATTATTTTACTATTGCATTGAACATTTATTTGGATGTTTTAATGACCATGCTTGATTAACGGTGATTCCAATTTTACGTATTTTGCCCGTGCTCGTTGTGCGTTTATCGCGCGAACACATAAATAATCTCAAGAATCACGGAAACCACGAGAGTATGACAGCGAACTGGAACGCTATCAAAACAACCAATATGGCGGCCTCACGGCAAGCCACATCACCTGTTTTCTTTTGACATTTGGCAAAGAGATCGACAAACTCTACGAATATTTTGATAAAACCTACATTTAAAAATCAATACCCATAAATGAGCATCGGCAAACGTTATTCTTCATAAGAAATAAAAGTTTGTTAATTTATTTTTAAGCAGTTTATTAAAACAAAATATTTAATATCTAATACGTTTTCCAGTTTTGCTACTCGATTAAAATACATTCCTGAATACTTAAGCATACTTTGCAGAGTTGGCTAGCATTTTTCGTGTATTTTATTCATTTAATACTCAGATATGGCACTGTACTCGTGTACCTAATACTTTGCTGAACATTACTTAATTACTGAACCGATACTCGACTATAAATTCGGGTGTTAACGCATAAAATCGTATTTCGTTAGATAAAAAAGTTAAATCAATTCCAAGTTGGATTTTTCAATTTATACGAAACGCAAAATGCATGCATCGATAGAAAGTAATGAATTTCAAAAATAAAATGAAACTGACCTGGTGTAGTCTTAAAGCGAAATCCACTGCCATTTTTCCTCCATACGATTGTCCAAATATATAAAATGGAACAGCTTCAAATTCTGGATGTTTGTCGTAAAATCCCTTCATCATGGATACTAAATCAATAGCTGAAAAATGTTATAAAATTGCGGAATTAGAATGGAATGTGATTCTAAAGAATGATATTATTCAATTTTAAAAAAAACTGCTGTTTTACCCCAGACGTTACTGGCAAGCAGACAAGCATGCCTCCGCGCTAAACACCCACTCCCCTCCATTTCCCTTCCATCAACACCCCGCCAAATTATCCCTCCCCCCACCAAACCTGCCCTGCCTGCGCCCCCCCCCCCTCCCCCCGAAACCGACCCGACCGACCGACCAACAGGAACTCCTCAATGGTCAACAGCACAGACACAACATTTTGTATACGCATTCAATTATGATGCTAAGTATCACAATGCTACTGCACTTATAAACAATGTTGGAGTTTTTTTTGTTAAAATATTATCTAGCTAAAGGTTTACAGCGAAGAGCGCCGATTTTTGTCAACGACTTGATTAGGGTAGAAGCAGAATTAGAGAGAGGTATTTAAAATACATAATTAACATTACATTTTATATCGTACCCAGACGGGTGGTTTAACATTTATATTTACCATGCTTTTTATGTATTAATTTTAATTTCCCTCCAAATAATTTTCCCTCCGAATTATATTTCAAAGTAAAATAATATTTAATTTATAGGTGTGTTAATGACAAAGAAATGGGGTGGTAGCCGATCAGACTGCTACTCGCAAGTAGTCCTAATTGTAGGGCCTTCGTGAAATTACATGAAATTCGAAATCCACGATGATAAGAATAAGTCAATTAGCTATCGCATAAAGCCACAAAATCGCCTCAAAATACTGACCCCTCAAGCAGCGGGTGTAAATCTTGGCAGTCACCTGTCATTTTGGAGAGTTGAAGGTCAAAAATATAGCACGTTAGAAAAACGATCATAAGAAATAAACTACTTGATGTATCATGAAAAGAAGAATTGCAAAATGATCGTATTGAAATTTGAAATGTAAAACATTCATACGTCATTTTGTAAAACAATTAGATATTTATGAATAATTATTAGAAAGTTGGGGAACTGAAAAAACTCACTTATTCAACGATATCGACGTTTTATCGTACATTCATACGTGTACCCCAAAACCCCAAAACCATTTATTGTTTAATATGCAATGTAACTGCACAACAATAAAACATAAAACTCGAGCTAAATATCTCGATCTCGTACTTGATGGGATGCTTATGTAAACGATGTGGCGAATAAAGTAAAGAGACTTATATACGTGTTTAAGTTATTTCGGAACGTGTTAGACTTAAAATCTCTCAAAAATGTCTACCATGCCCTTGCAAATAGTCTAATTTCATACGGTATTTTAGGTTGGGGAGGGTCTACATATATTGTTCTAAATCCGCTTATGACAGCGCAGAAGACGCTTCTTCGGGTTATTGCCAAGAAGCTCCGAAGGTACCCCTTAAACGATTTGTTTTCAGAGCTATAGATATTAGACATCAGGCAGATATATGCAAAAACAGTCTTCCTTAGCTGCCTAAAAAGTAAAGATATTCACGTTAAACCTGAGCATAAAATTTCAACGAGGAGCGCCACAACCAGTAAACACATTGTACAGAAAACTCGAACATCCTTCGCCCAGACAATTTGGCTTTATAGGACCAAAAATGTATAACCATCTAAAATAATCTATAAAAACATGCCAACACACTAAGTCAATCCAATTAAAATCTAAAATTACACAACATTTACTTCAACTTGGTAGAAACGAGGTGGAAAAGGCAATAAATCATATTTTAAAGTAAAGGTCTGCATTATTATTATTGTCATATATTGTACTAAACTTTATATTTTAATAATATTTATTTATTTGATGTACAAACTTCATATTACGACATTTTATATTAATATTTATTTCCATGACTTTTATTATATAATATTTATTTCCATGATATTTAATTTGAATTCGCTTATCTATTTTATATTTTATCATATTTTGTATTTTTTATTTTAATATTATGTCCGCATGATAAATCTTCGCCACATATAGAGTTTTCCTTGGTACAGGCTATGTCCTAGTTAGGCAGATTCTGCAACTAGTACAGTTGTAAATTTATGTTTTTAAATGAATAACATTATTATTATTATTATTAATGGCAGCACTCGACTAAGTGCCCCAGAATACAAACAATTATATTAAGGATTCTCGACTGCGAGAAGCACGACTGAATAATCGTACAATACAGAATTTATCCGTCTTTCTCACACATATCTAACAGGGGATGGTTGCACAGTAATTTTGGTGTAAATTCAGTTCGATGGGAGCGCGGTTTGTCGGGCCGCGCTCGTACCCGTTTTGGGACGTTATGACTACAAATATCGTACCCGATTCGTGGCGTTACTGTCTTGAGGGGTTAAAAAATATTGTTACATTAAAATTGCACACCTATTTCTTCATTTGTCGTAGTTAATAGGAGGTTGTTATCAACGTAACTGAATCCGGTTCCAACAGGATTGTCAACGAAAATCATGTTGAAATGTTTCACCTGAAACAATCACATTATATATTTTTTTGTGTAAAATTCTTATTCGTAATAGAGTGAGCTTTAAAATGCTTAACCCTTCGAGTAGCGGCATAGTTACATGGCAGCGGTATAGTTTCATGCAAAGGGCTGCTGGTACTCGTACGTTTCGGTCTAATTTAAAGACGATTCACTTTAAAACTAGGAGACTTTTCATATTCTTTTCTGATCGGTATAGAGGGCAAAGAGTCCGTTTCCTGATGAAACCTGGAAATATCTACTTATACTTAAAATACTGTCACTCTAGTTATAGTAAGTAAGCATTTGACTGAATGTTTTCAAATTATGGTTGACCACCAGTTAAAGGAATATAAATACGTTTGAAAGTTTTTTTTTTAAATCTGGATTATGCTGGATGAAATGTTTAGACACGTCAAATAAGTTTATTATTATATCATTTTATGTTATTGATTGAATTATAATTAAAAGTATATAGTGTATAGGGACTGTTATTCAAATTCACTTTACTATAAATTTTCCTATAATATATAAGATGTGTTTTTAATATTGGACCTTCTTTTGGTAGGTGAATCAGAACGATAAAGTAAGTAAATTTAAATGTTTAAAAAAACAATCACAAGAAAAAAAATGTTTTTGACAAATTTGTAAATTGTATCTATTGATGAAAAGTTTGAGGAGCGTTGAGCGCGCTGCAACCATCTAGCAGAATTGTACGTTAGCAATATATGTATGCCATAACAAATTTTCAATTACTAGCAAGTCTCTTCATTCCTGTTTCGCCGAGTATTTTTCACTGCCGAGTTTTTTCTTTTTTTCGATTTTCTTATATTTATTCATAATTATCTAATTGTTTTACAAAATAAAATTTCAATATCCTATATACAAAATTTCAATGCGATCATTGCACAGTTACTATTTTAATTATTGCTATAGTAGTTCCATAGTTACAGTACTTTTTGTCGAGCGCGGCGATATTGCAAGAAATTCCAATAAATTGCTGCGGTCTGCCATGAAATTATGCCGCTACTCGAAGGGTTAAGCATTTATAGCTACCTAACAGGGGGAGTGTATGGGTGGTAAGGTGAGCTCTCACATGTGGCAAGACAGCTGTCCTAAACCTACCACAGCCGGTCGTGAGACCGGAATCCACTGCTCACCCCCCCAGAAGTGTAAAAAAAATAGTATTATGATGGGCCCGATTCCGGTCGGTGAAATCCATGGCAGCTCCGTTTGTATTTTATTTTTATTTATATAAAATTAAATAAAACTAACTATACTTTTCCATATTAAATAAAACTATCTATCTAAACTATCTATTGAGATGCGGAAATCGCGGTTTTTAGATATTTTTCTAGGAAAGAGTTGATTATTTTTCTGGAAAACCCAAGATCTTCAAAATGGTGAAACAGAGATTTGACTGGCAGGCCACGAGCGCCAACTTCCACCGCGTGAAGGTGAACAGTGAAGCCGTTCCGGGTGACGGCATTTGCGAGGTCATGGTATTTATTTAATTTGTACTCGTTGTCTTTTGTGATATTTGATTCCCATGGAACAGTCAATTCTACGATAAGGGCCACCTTCCGAGATAGAGAGTAAAGAGTTATATCTGGACGGAGGGCTGTGCGGAGGATTGTTAATGTTTTTGTATAATGGTATATTTTAATATGAATAGGTACAAGTAAATATATTAAAAAAATTAGAAAACACAATTGCCGTTACAGAAAGTGAACTATTGCATTTGTAATTATTGTTATTACCAGTCTTTTATGAAATATTTGTGGTCAAAGTATTTATTCATATACACATGTACCTATTATATATTTCGGGATTATGCAAAATCAGACCTTTTATTTGAAACTAAACACGATACATCTCTGTTAATTTATTGACAATTGGACATTTCGACAACTAGTTACCTGGTATTTGGAGAGTTAATGGGCTCGATTGCGTTTCTCTTGAGCTAAAATCGGAAATAAGTTCATGTGAACGAAACAGAGCAGTACGTCAAAGCAGAATGTAAAATGAACGGTGGTCACTTTTCCTCACTAAAACTACCTACCGAAGATAAAGCAGCTAAATCTAACACCGCGTGAAATGTGTTTAAACTTATTCTGGCGTCTATAAGTTCGACAGGGAGTTTTGGTGCGGGAATATCGACAATAAATAAATCGACAATAGTGCATGTCATATTCCGTCCTAACGTATTGCTGTCTCGTTTGGTTGAATTAAGTTTCTATTTTAGTTCACGAAGAAACGCAATCGAGCCCAATATATCCTTTGACACTCGGGATTCTAACAATATCACACACTTCTAAATCGGTTCAAGCGTTTAGAAGTTATGGTGGAATAAAGAAACGGAAAACATACATAGAACCCTTAACACGTTACACACTTTTCTGTGAGACGTAAGTGATTATCGGCCTCAAAATGGCAGTGTATATCCAGTGGTAGAGCTTGGGGTTAAGGCCCCATTTTTTCCCTGCAAGTCTTCTGCTTATACCCAAAGCACTTTTAGCTTGTTGAATTGTATCATACTTTTTACACGACACCATTATACGACAACATAAAAGAATGTGATGTGTTCAGGGTTCATCTATGTATATTTATTATTTCTTTATTCCACCATAACTTCTAAACAAACCTATTTAGAAGTGTCTTATACTGTTAAAAGCATTATATCATCCCGAGGGCCATATGGTACTTTAACTGTCTAAATATTATGTAAATAGTTGTCAAAATATCAAAATGTCCAAATGTTAATAAATTAACATAAATATATCATGTTTAGTGTCAAATAAATATCTGATTGAATATATTCTAGATAAATACATAAAACACAAATATTTCATAAAAAAACTGAAATCAAAATATTCCTAAACACAATAGTTAACCTTCTGTAACGGAAGTCGTGTTTTTTATTCTCTTTAATGGATTTACTTGTTGTCTAAGACTTTGTCAAGAAATAAGTATAAAATTTATTTATCGACAATGTTTTGCCTCACAATAAATTGAAATATTAAAAAAAAGATATTTACCCAAGAAGTGTCCCTTTTATTTAAGTTAAGATCCATTGGGCCAATCATCTCAAAATTCCCATAACCAGTTGAAGAGCCTCCGGGACCACCTTGTAGCCAAATAATCAGCGGCCTCTCTGTAAAATTGGACACATTTGCTGTGGTGTGGAAGAGCCACCAGAACATATGTGCTCCAGGGCGTACTTCCACGTAGCCATAATCCTGACTGAATGGACCGAATTGACCTGGAACATCAGAATCAGAATATCAAATATTTATTAGGTTTTTGTGACAAATGTTTTTATTTAAATAGCAACCTTCAATTTACCTAAAGTAGTACTAACAGCACAGAGCAATATAATCACCAAAGAGAATACCATTATTAACAGCACGGTGGACAATATGAACTAGAGTTAACTAATCACTTGTATTTCAAGTACCCGTATTATATGGCAACTATAAAGAAGGATCGATACAGTAAGAGACAAATGACCGACTTTTTCAATTAGAAAATTCCAAAGTAATCCTAATTACTAACGAGTATTTTTTCTATTAACTTACAAAGTGCATTGTTAAAATACGCAAATTTTATTGAATAAGTAACGACGCTATTAATATTTAATTAGTTGACGACATTATTATTATTATTTAATTTAGAACTGAATAGCTTTAAAATTCAAAGATTGATATATTTTTATTGGTCACTCCTAGAATAGTCCGAGACTACTCGGACAAGCAACCCATATACGAGTAACAGATTGAAAAAAATTGGTTGTGTCACCTAAAGACTTTCCCGGCAAGTAGAACCCCCCCCTGAACCCCTTCAACCCCTTCCCTCATCCTCGGCTCTCTCCACCCCCTCACCCTCGCCCCTGCTCTCCCACTATCCCTTCCCCCACCCTTCACCCTTCGGTATCCACATCACCACAAACCCCCTTTCTTTCAACCCCCTCTGTCCCCCTCCTCTTACCTTTCATTACCCTCCCCAAGACTCCACCCCACCCCCTCCAACTTCCTCAACCCCCTCCCACTCTCCTCAACTCCCACACTCCCTTTAACCACCCTTTCTCACTTCCCCCTCAATTCCCTTTCATCCCCCCTCTACCCCCACGCCCCCGTTTAACCATCCATCCCTCCCTCATCAACTCCCTTTCACCCCCTGCCCTCTCTCAATTCCCCCTCTGTCTCCCTCTAACTTCTTCCCTTTCCTTCTGCCAGGAAAAAACTATTTTTCTACAGACAATAAATTTTGCTTGGCCCTTAGGTCTTAACTCAGTATGCATGGCGATAAAGCATATGAAATATCTTAGGAAATTTCACTCAGCAAATAAATGATTGTGAAAAACCTGCTTAATTATAATCAGTTTGATTACACCGTTGATAAAGAAAATGTTATTGATTGAAATTCCATATTATTGTGAAACATGACAACATATTTTTTCACGATAATGTTACAACTGAAGTGCAATTGTTAAATGATATTCGATGATCAGCCAACTCGTATCGAATAAACATGACTATTTTCCCAAGTTGGCAAAGCCGCAAATCAACGTAAAGGTACTCAAGACAAATCTTACTGTGGTAAAATGTCTGTTGATTTTCCTCTGCTCTCCGCGAAGTTAATGAATAATTAATTGCACGCTTTTTGAAGGTTTCCTTCTAGCGAATTAATTTCAACGTCTTGTAGAAAATTGAATAAAATTTTGGAGGAAGCGAATCATCCGAATATTTTACGCAATATTATTTATACAAGAATAAGCACTGGAAAAAAGTTACATTATTAGTTTTTTTTTAATCTGGGCATACTATGATTGGTTGGCTTACTTCAGGTACTTGTTAAGCAATCAGTAATACAGGCATTATTTTAGTGTGTAGATTATGTAGATTTAAACAATGCATAAAGTGCAATATAAATATAACAATACAAGTGCAGAGTACAATCAGCAGATTGACTCTAAAGAAATATGTTATCAAGTGGCTTATGACGAAAAGTAGAAGCCAGTGCGAAGAAACGGTGATGAAATCCTAACGTAGGTCATATTTGTTACTTGATATTTGTCAATAAATACAATTTTATTTGATTATGTTAAAACGAATACTTAAAATAATAGGAAATAGCCTATTTAATTTATTGGTAAATTTAACCTATTTAATTTATTGGTAAATTTTATTGTTTATATGTTTCTTTATTTACTTATTTATATATTTAAATGTTTTCATATGTACGTATTTAATAATATTCACTTACTTATACATTTATATATTTACATATTTACATTTTAATTTTTAAGAATGAATGAGTGATCGGAATGAATAAAAAAAAAAGAAAAATGAAGTCGCTATGTATTCAATACTACCACCCTGGAACAGATATACAATCTAGTGAGGTGATAAAATCAACAAAACAATAATATTTTCTGCTTCGCAAAGAGAACTTGTAAAAAAAAATAATATTAATACCTTTGTTTTTGCCAAAATCTATTTTTTGGTATTGGATAATTCATAAAATAAATAAATACAGTTTTTAACATGAAAAATTGAGATACATATCATCGGCTTATAGTGTTAACATGCCAGCTGCCTGTACTGGCCAAATACACTCTTTGATACAATTCGATAGGGCGAAAAATACACCACGATCAGTTGCTTTGCGCTTCTCAGCGCACGTGCACGTATTGCTTGTGTTATTTAAATATTTCTTAAGCTTTCCCTATGTGTACCAGTTTTAAAACATGGAGTTATATTTATTTAAAGTTGTATTTAGAATCTACATACGATGGCAATATAATTCTGATAACACATAAACCGAATAGAGATTTGACTGTTTATGGACGTGCACATATCGCTTAGGTTATTTTAATATTTTTCCTGTTTTCTCGATGAGTATCAATGTTAAATCGTGGAGGTATAGTTAAAGCTGTTACTGAAACTATTTTTCATCTCCGAGCATCGTGATGTTTTGATCATGTTCCTTCGAATGGCTCATAATAACTAGGAAAAATAATTTTAAAAAAATACGTGTGGCACTCGGGGACTGCCGCGGTAAAGCTATTGCATAGCATTTTTAACAACTTATGCAATTATAATTATTTATTTATTTTATTTATTTTATTTTTTCTGATATCAGATAACTGCGCTCTATCGGAAAACGTTGAAATTATTCCGGATCATTTGCGGCTACGAAAGCAAATGATTCGGAATAATTTAAACGTCTTTCGATAGAGCGCCGCACACGAATTTTTGATTCGATAAAGCAAAAAACCGGATTATTCGAAAAAAAAATCGTAGATAAAAAGATAGATAATTAAATTAGCTTTAAAATGGTGCAGGTTTCATAATAATACGCCAGATAGTATTTGCGTAGTAGTCGTTTTTGTGTTCGGTTAGACCTAATTTCACAAATTAATTACACTATAATATAAACAAAATATAAAATATTCAAAGCTAAGAATATTAGGAAAATGTTCTTGTTTAACATATATTTTTTTCGAATAGTAAGCAGTATTCGTTTAGACGTAAATATCAGTTTAAAATCATTAATTTTCGTTAAGAAATCTCTCCATTTGGTCGCCGCGCTGGCCTACTAGGCCCGCGATAAAAGCTATGATGAAAGTTTCCTAGGAAATCAAGGGAATGGTGGTCTTTTAAAAGGCCCGTCGTAAAATAGTGATCCCCTACATATATATTAGTCCAATAATAAAACCAAAGTATTACTGAATCCGTTTTTAATCAATTTATCTAGAAAAAACACACACAATTATATAGTTATTATATAATCAAAGAAACACATTTGCAAATACAATTTTATTGAGTTTGACTGTGATATTCTAAACCAAACAATTCTTGGGGCGCTTGGCAAATAAAGAACCTATTTATTTTGCAATCTTTGCATCTGAGTTGGGGTGCACTTTATTGGAACAAATGATCAACCCCATCATGTTTTGCATACCTTAATTTGCGACCCATGTTTTCCATACCCAAATAAGCCTTAAAAATATAAAAAAATACGTGTGGCACTCGGGGACTGCCGCGGTAAAGCTATTGCATAGCATTTTTAACAACTTATGCAATTATAATTATTTATTTATTTTATTTTATCTGATATCAGATAACTGCGCTCTATCGGAAAACGTTGAAATTATTCTGAATCATTTGCGGCTGCGGTAGCAAATGATTCGGAATAATTGAAACGTCCTCAGATAGAGCGCCGCGCACGAATTTTTTATTCGATAAAGCAAAAAAAACGGATTATTCGAAAAAAATCGTAGATAAAAAGATAGATAATTAAATTATCTTTAAAATGGTGCAGGTTTCATAATAATACGCCAGATAGTATTTGCGTAGTAGTCGTTTTTGTGTTCGGTTAGACCTAATTTCACAAATTAATTACACTATGTAATATAAACAAAATCTAAAACATTCAAATCTAAGAATATTAGGAAAATGTTCTTGTTTAACACATATTTTTTTCGAATCGTAAGCAGTACTCGTTTAGACGTAATTATCAGTTTAAAATCATTAATTTTCGTTTAAAAATTTCTTCATTCGGTCGCCGCGCTGGCCTAGGCCCTCGATAAAAGCTATGCAATAGCTTAAAATATACTCTACATTCAATTTCATTTTTAAAATTATAAAGCACAATGTGAAGAAGTTTTTATATTTATGCTCATGTCATTAGTATTTATGATAATCTACCAATTGATGCTGGCAGCCGTTCAAAAAATGGGAAATATGAGGTTTATCTAGGGCTGGGCCTTGCGGTATACCGAGGGATATGCAGCCCGGGTCGGATCAGTTTGTATTTCCATCGATAAACGTGTCATTGCTTAAAAATATGAATAATCCAGTACTGTCAGCATATATTCTCTTTTTCATTTAATTTCATTAAATTTTAAGCAAAGGAGGTGAAGTAATCAAAATACAGGGAAGAATCGCTAAATTTCAGCAACAAATTTTCCCCCTTGTTGTCGTTAATGGTACATTTCCGGGGAAAGGTAAATTTTCTGTGTAAAATTTAAACACATCCAATTCGCTTCGGAAGCTAAATATGTTCTTTGATGTAAGCTTAGCAGAGTAAGACCCCGTCAACCCTAATGAATGCCGGCAGCTTACGTCACTAAGACCAGCAATTAGTTAGCATAGTAGCATCTGAGGCAAACGTCACTGCGGAAGACATCTAAAGTAAGGACCATCGCCAATTTACATTTCTCTTTAGATAGAAATAAAACAACCAGCGTTTTACTACTTGTTAGTAACTAACGATATTTTCTGTATCCGCCTTATATGCGTTATATAAAATAATCCATTAATAATTAATAGGGGGGGGGGGGGTCGTCTGATTGCTGGGAAAGTCTTGGGGTGACACAGCCGTTTTTTTTACTTTGTTTACATATTCCAATAGCTTTCACAAATTCACAAAACGATCACAAACAAATTTCTTGAAATTAGGACAGGACAACGTCTGTCAGGCCAGATAGTAAATAAATAATTACCACTCTTTGGTATGTTTTAATTTACCGTAAGCAATATTGTTCTAAATTAAGTAGAAAAATATACACTTTATATTTTAAACAGATTGATTAATATTAGTAAAGGATAGATCTGACCTTGTAGATTATTTTTTGGGGGAAAACTGTGGCTATTTTCAAATACCGGCTATACCTTAGCATTCATCATATTTAAATTCATTTGCAGTGCAGGCGGTCAGATTATGGGACTCTGCGCTATTGCCCCTGAGATAATTTGAAAACCTGATCGGGGATATAAAATCTAATAATATGAGACATCAGAAAAATAACCGAAATGGGCGGACAATTTTGTAGGGTTCGACCAATAAAAATCCTTCGTTGACGAAGCGTCAGGCGCGATTGCACGTCCACTCGCGCCGGCGACTATACTATTTTTGCGCAGTGGTGGTATAAGAGACCTTATGGCAAAGCATATTTAGCGTAACTCTCAGAGCGCTCAAACGTTTTAGTAAATTTTAATTAATTTAGGGCCTAAATAAAAATTGAGGCTAAAAGCGCGACGCTAGAGAATTAACCAGTCAATATGAAATTAAAATAAAACAAACTCTCCACTTACATTGAAGGAGTAACCGCGCATGAAAGCTTTAGAAATCAGTTTAAAGCCTTAATGTCCAAGGCAATGAGCAACTTTTATGAGTCCAAATTGTAAATTGGTTCCTTATCGAGGGATTCGCTTAAAACCTTTTAAGCTATTGCATAGCTTTTATCGCGGGCCTAGGCCAGCGCGGCGACCGAATGAAGAAATTTCTTAACGAAAATTAATGATTTTAGACTGATAATTACGTCTAAACGAGTACTGCTTACGATTCGAAAAAAATATATGTTAAACAAGAACATTTTCCTAATATTCTTAGCTTTCAATATTTTAGATTTTGTTTATATTACATAGTGTAATTAATTTGTGAAATTAGGTCTAACCGAACACAAAAACGACTACTACGCAAATACTATCTGGCGTATTATTATGAAACCTACACCATTTTAAAGATGATTTAATTATCTATATTTTTATCTACGATTTTTTTCGAATAATCCGTTTTTTTTGCTTTATCGAATAAAAAATTCGTGCGCGGCGCTCTATCGGAAGACGTTTAAATTATTCCGAATCATTTGCTACCGCAGCCGCAAATGATTCGGAATAATTTCAACGTTTTTCGATAGAGCGCAGTTATCTGATATCAGAAAAAAAAAATAATAAATAAATAATTATAATTGCATACGTTGTTAAAATTGTTATGCAATAGCTTTACCGCGGCAGTCCCCGAGTGCCACACGTATTTTTTTTAATTAATGTTTATATTTTTCAAAAAAATCATAAAACTAACATTTATTGGATATGGACTGTCCCAGGTATCATGGCACCTTAAGTTACATTTACCTAATATATGAATAACCCCCTCCCTCTCCCCAACCTGTCTCCTAGGTTGCCCTTATATCCCATTCCTCCCTTCGATATTGCGTCGACATACATTATAAATTTCTTTTTTATTTTCTTTATTATGTAATTGTACATATACAGTGGGCCTGATTGCGTTTCTTTGTGAACTAAAGTTGAAATTAGTTGAAGCGAAGGAGATAGAGCGATACGTTAGAGCGAAACATGAAACAAACGATCGTCGATTTTCCCGCTTTAAAACTACCTGTCGAACTTATATTCGTCCGAGTAAGTTGCGTGCGGTGATAGATTCAGATGCTTTAACTTTAGCGGGTAGTTTTAATGCGAAAAAGTGACAGCCGCTCATTTCACATTCCGCTCTAGCGTATTGCCCTGTTTCGTTCACATGAACTAATTTCCGATTTTAGTTTATGAAGAAACGCAATCGAGCCCAGTATGATGATTACTTTACCAAAAATACACGTTATATTTAAATTTACTAATATAATCATTTAGTCAGGAAAACACTGGTAGTATGATTGTAGGATATTGCCACTTGGCAATAGGCCCACCATATTGTACTCTACTATATATGTGTGAGGGACCACCCCTCACTATTCTCCAATTGCTCGTGAGTGAGGGTGTGGTGTCATCAATGCGTTTTCTCCGTAGTAAAAGTCGTTCTTGCTGAAGTTGAAGTAGTTTATTGCAGAAGGTATTTGATGCTTGCCAGGTGTGACGCTTTGAATGATAAGTCGCAGTGTGTGTAGTGTTTGAGTGGAGATGATGATCGCGGCTGAGTGGTTAAAGATCGGTATCGCCGATAATGAAGTGACTGTTCGATGATGATGATGCGAGCTATAGACGCGGTGTGTGCTCACTAGAGGATGATGTTCGCGTATGGCTGACTGGCCAGAGGATGATAAATAATCGATCGAATATATGGGCTTTTATAGCGCATTAAATGATGCAATGCCGTAGGCGTGGGGCAAGTGAGTATGTCCGATTGAATCGATCAGAAGAATTGACATTAGTCATCGGCTGTGTCTGCATTAATTGCCGAAATTATATGGAATTCAATGTCGGTTGGCGCGTGTAATATTAAGTGTGTTTGCGGTTATGGATTTCTAGAATCTAATTCTTTTGTTGACTCGATATGTTGGGCGAAGTACCAACATATGCAATAAAGTTTTTCAAACAAACAAAAAATCAACTTGCAAATGAAAAAGATAAAACATTATTCGAATCTGTTTTGTTATATAACGATTGACATCTATTCGCAATATCGGAAGCACCAGCAACATTTTCCGATTTCAATAAATGATTAAAATAACGCCACAAAGCGACGCGGTGTAGAGCTAACTTCGGTCATTTAAATTCAGCAGTGAGGTTCGCACTAAATTACCCAGAGGTACTAAAATGTAACTCGTATAATGCATAACATTAACGTGTTAAATTTTGAACTTTCGGTCTCAGGTCGGCTGGGCTGATTATGCATTCATTGGCCAAGTTCAGGCAGACCGTCGAAGTTATTCGGATATTCGTTGACGGCGTAAAATTGGGAACTGACCAGACGCGATGCTATGCATTACTAAACTGAATATTTGTGGCCTCTGATGGATGAAATGAAGTAGTTGCTATGTGATAAAAATATTTGACTCGTTTACACGTATTTCATACATAATCATGGAACGGAATCAGATACAGTGGTCTCTCGATAATCCTGCAGACATCGGACTGCAGCACTGCCGGATTACAGGGAATTGCAAATAATGACACATTTAAACAACAGAAGCTATGTTTTATTTTATACATATATGTATAAAATACCCTATTAATCACCAGATTAGTACATACACGCACTTAAAGTGTTAAGATAAACTAAAACTACAATAAAGAAGAAACACAATAGAGTATCTACTGCTGTAGTTTTGAATCAATAGTCTTATTCCAGTGAAGTGGAAGCCATACAATATTTTTAAGGCAGTCGAACTAGACACATACATCGTACACAGCGGTCATTTACTCAACGGCAACAGACAGTTGTCTCCAATTCACGCTCGAATTTACTGAGCTTCGAAGCTGCCTGTATTTACCCTAGAATACTATATAATTTAAACTTATTACCATTTACTACTAATGATTGCTTGGAAGGCTACTTTTTAGAATTTAAAAAATCTACCAATATTTTATTAAAACTACAAATTTACATGGAAATAACAGGCAAGCCTATACCTCTCCTAAATAATAAAACAACATAATTATAAAACCTCTAATTTAGTCTCAGAATCTGCTCTAAAACTAACATAAAAAACTGCTTATTTTAGTAATATTTTTTTTTAATATAGTAAGTTTTTTTAAATCCATTTTATTATCAAAATTACAACATAATGTAGGAAGTATAATGTGCATGAATAAAAACTATCCTAATCATTAAATTTTCTACTGCAGACTAAATCAATTTCAGATAATTATTTTTTGTCACAGGAATAGCAGTTTTGAGATCGATATTCCAGGCAATAATTTTTATTAAATTTAGCGCAATAACAAACACTCATACGACTTTTTCAGAATAAGAGTCGATTATTACAATAGTCCTTAGGTCATCTTCAAGTCGCTATGGAAGAAAATATATTTGTGTTGGATTTATAAATCATTGGCAGAAGTCCAATGAAATCCATAGAAGGGATGAAGAGGGTAGGTAACCAAAAGTGGCGATAGAGTTCCTATTTGCCTTAGCGCTGTGACGTGAAAAAAAATACTCCGATAAACTATAATTTTACAACGACAAAAAACTGGCTGAAGGTAAAAACTTTAACTTTAGCTAGTAATTTGTCGTTGAAGAATTCGTCTTAAAAAAAGTTTGATCGCTGAAGAATATGGAGTTATGATAATTTATAAATTATTTGATATGATTTTGATTGTTTCAACCTGATTATTAGTATACGTTAATTTTTTCCGTTTTATAAACCAAGTTTTAGCTTTTATTTACAATGTATTTTTCTCTACTTGTTTTAGTTCTCTTTTTTTTACAATATCAGAAAAAGATGGTAATCCGCGTATGACCTTTCGTCGTCAATAACTTGTAGCCTCAGACAAAACAAGATCTTCATCCAGCCCCTGTTCCAGGTCGGGTAGCTCATTATGACCCTGGCCTGGCATATTTCATATTGTAGCATTTGTACTTCGATTTTAAAAATTATGAAAAAATTCTGCTGATCGACTGGCATCCTGATTTGGCTCTTGAATTAGGTCGGGCTGTTTAACATCATTATTGATTAAGTAATGTATAAGATTACTCTAGTACATTTTACCAAACCTTTTACGCCCGTAACATGCAGGTAGCGCAGACAGCATTTCAATTGAATTGAATTGATTTGAATTTAATTTAATTTAATTTAATTTAATTTAATTTAATTTAATTTAATTTAATTTAATTTAATTTATTTTAATTTAATTTAATTTAATTTAATTTAATTTAATTTAATTTAATTTAATTTAATTTAATTTAATTTAATTTAATTTAATTTAATTTAATTTAATTTAATTTAATTTAATTTAATTATTTTTAACATTAATGTAATTTATTTAATTTACTTTAATTTAGTTTACTCAAATTTAATTTGATTTAATTTAATTTACTTTAATTTAATTTAATTTAATTTAATTTACTTTAATTTAATTTAATTTAATTTAATTTAATTTCATTTCATTTCATTATATTTCATTTCATCATTTTTTAAAGTAATTCACAAAAATATTACAATTTACAATTAGGTCAAATAAAATACCAAGCAAGAAATAAAACTTAATTGTTAAATGTTTTCCTCTGTCAGATGTCGCCCAACTAAGCAAAAATTGTTCTAGGGCTGACTTCCCATAAATATTGGGTCGTTGAATAGGTAGAGAACAATACATGTAAATACTTTAAAAAAAATATTTTGTTAATGAAAAAGAAAATTAAATGGCTAAATGTCATTTTCATTTAATACTATAATAATATTGTTCATGAATATTTCTTTATAAACGACTAATTGAACATAGAAACCCAATATTTTAACGAATGACATTATTATTTATCATCTCATCACCCAGCGTGAGTGAGGTGAGAAATTGTTGCACCAGCTGTGAGGTGGGGTATGAGATCCCAAAACTTTGATGCAGAATTTTTGATTTTATAATTATGTATTAAGTACGTATGAATCCATGCAACAAGATGACTAAATTAAATACTATGTTTAAAGTTCGCAAGCAAAATTCTAACAAAATTCCGGCTTCTTTCGTAAATCAACATAACCGTAGTATATTCATATTATAAACTTAGAAAAAATAACTAAAATATCTTACGAGACCAAGCAGCACAGCACCAAAGATACACTTACATATCAGCACAATTTCCGCACATAAAAATCGCATGCTCCACGCACTTGAACAGTTTTTTAATAATTCTTGTAGCCGACGTTCATTTTCTTAATAAGACATCTTGAGAAATATAAAAATAAACCAAACGATACTATAAATAACTATAAATCATAAACTAACTGTCAACTCAAGAATGCAACATTGACTGCGAGGTCGGGTGCGACGTACCCGATCTACCTTTGCGCATGTGTATCTTCCGCTGACGCCGACGCGACACCAAACTCAACACTGCACCTCGCCCTCGCTCCCTTTCCTCCAGCTACTGTGACGGCGGGATTCGCATGGCAACAATAACAATAAATAATCTGCGTTTAAAAAAATCTTGGGTATGACACACCCGACCTCACTCACGCCGGGTTAAGATTCAATTATTAGTGCCATTTATCGCATTTCTTTATAGGCTGATTATTACATCGCATAAATAATAGGGAGAGAAATAATGCCAGCAACTATTAGTTTATCTGAAACCCGTTTACCAATTTAAATGTATTGAAACCCGTTTACCAATTTAAAAACTGACATCTTTAAGTAAATAATATTAAATAATAATAGCTATGATTTAAAAATTCGTTTGATATTATATTATTAAATCATTCGAAGTAGACACCGCATAGGCATCTTTAGAATGAGCGCTACTATAGGTACTGCTATATATTGAAAACCGGTATAATCAACATAAGAGAAGATTAAATGATGTTTGGATTTATAAGCACCATCTACACGTTGAGTTTCGTAGCAAAATCATAGCTACCAAAACGTAGTATGGCATTTAGTAACCTAAATACCCTGTATAAACAATGTCATCATCAACGTAATCTATATATGCTTAGCTCTGCAAAATGTTGAGCTGGAAAGTGTGCAATTGCATCATCATTTTCATCATCACAGACTTATTATCGGTTATTATATTTCTGCGTTTGCATTGATCGGTGGAAAATTTCATTCATAATCTGATCATATTCCGGGTAGGTTTCCTTGAGTATATTCTATTTTATGTACAAGTAAAACAATAACTAAAAAAGACATTGACGCGTATTAATATTCCGCACCGTGCAAAAAAAATCATTAAAAAAAACAAGAAAATGAGATAGTTTAGGGATATACATGCACAAAAACAGCAATGCGTTGAGATTATATACCTATCATATTTTTAATTTAGGGATATAGTTTTAATAATAGATATCCAAAAATTACTCACTACGAGCCCTATTTCGAAATTGTATACACAATTTTTATCAGTCATATAAACATAACTGGATGACAGATCAATGTACTTAGAAGTAAAAAACATATTTCACGTGTTAAACCAAATAAACAACCCGATAAATCAAACAAATAAACATTCTGTAATTATTTTACCATATGTTAGTCATATGTTTTTATTTAATATGAGAAACCAATTTGTGTATGGTAGTGCTCCGCACCCACAAAAGATCCGTTCTGTTCGATAGCCATCATTAAATCTTTCAAGAGCTTCCAACCAGCAAAGGTTTTACATATAAGATGGTTAAATCATTATTCCTAATAGGTGAACTAGCTTATTACCTTTATTAAACGTTGAATGGGAAGGCAGAAAGTTACAAAGAATGGACAATAGTGACGTCGATCCTATTGTACTCATACTTTCGCCGTGGTCGAAGCTAGTAAGGAAGTCAAACAAAGCCGTGAAAGGAAAACGTTGCGGGACGACATGCAAGCACGCTGCGGTTAGTGAAAATCGCGGATAACCCGAAAAAAGACTATATATATATATATATATATATATATATATATATATATATATATATATATATATATATATATATATATATATATATATATATATATATATATATATATATATATATATATATATATATATATATATATATATATATATATATATATATATATATATATATATATATATATATATATATATATATATATATATATATATATATATATATATATATATATATATATATATATATATATATATATATATATATGTATGTCCAGTATAGCATACAACTTTGCTCTACGTATTAATCCATAAATATGAGTGAAGAAAATACAATACTCAGAAAAAAAACAGTTCTAATTCTTTGAAAGATAGTATAAAAAGAGTTAAGCGCGTTTGGCAGGTAAACTATCTCGAATATTATTTATGCGCGATATTTTAACTATTGCTAGATGGCGCAGGGCGCTCAGTGCTTGTCACTTTTACTTAATAGACAAGTTTACCAATAAAAAGAAATTAAAAATAATATAAAAAAAAACAATATTTTTGCCATAGCCCATTCCATTAGCAATGAGCAGTTCCTATGGATCCACCACGCCACCGCACTAACGAGTGATTCCATTCCCAAAAGCCGGCTCCTCCTTTGGCTCTATCACTTTACCTCACCACGTTATTCCATTTCGAGAACCCGGTTGCATCCCAAATGAGCCGTCGCTCGCCCCTACGAGACGCAGTCGTGGAGCCGACTCCGACGCGCTACATGGATTCGGTCATTGCGGCGACCCAAACGGTTCTTTGATAAGTCGGTTCCTTTGCAGTCATTCCGATTATTTTGAATTATTTCTGCGCCCAGGGGCAAGCCCTGGCGAGCGCGGATGCTGTAAATATCGCCCATTGATATTTAAAAATAGATCGAAATAGAGCGAAATTTGATTTTGATATCTTAAAAATATCTTTAAATATCATTTCAATAAAAAAATCCCCAAGTGGCCATTTAATTTTGGAAGAGGAAGCAGATTTCTTCCGGGTAGAGGAAAGGAGTTCAGAAACCCGTAACGACCCAACACTAGTGGGTGGGTACAGAGAAACAGACACACCTGCACACAAACAATCACATACACACATAACTAATCACAAAGAAACACACAGACTGTTTCCAGAAATCGCTTTTTTGGATTCCCATGATTACAAAACGGGTATATCAAGTCCAAACCGAATAATAAATTTTGCTTTGGCTAAAAACAAGGCTTTCGCTATTTACATACTTCGTGTAACACGATGTATTTTCGTGTTCGTGCGAACGAGTCAGGCCAATGCGTTAGAGAGGAGTATGAGATGAATGATTGTCACTTTTCTGTCATAAATCTACCAATCGAAGATAAAGGAGAATTATTGTAATACAGAACGATATGTTTTCAAACTAATTATTATTTTATGTGCGGCAGGTAGTTTTTATGCAGGAAAATGTATGATCGTTCATTTTACATTCCGTTCTAACGCATTGCTCTGTCTTGTTCGAAATTATCTTCTTCTTTGATATTCTTCTTCTTCTGTGGGTTCCTATCCCGCCTTATCTAAAATGCTTTAACATCGAAGAAAATAGACTAAGGACGCAGGATGTTTAAAATTCAGGACACAAAAAAAATATGTTTCTTCCGATATCTTCTTTCTCTGTGGGTTCCTATCCCGCCATATCTAGAGTGCTATAATAAATACCCAAGTGCTTAGAATGTAAAAGGGGTGTTGGGGAGTGCTTTTTGGGCAAGTAGGTTTGGGAGTAGGGATTTGGAGGTTTGGGGGTAAGGGGTTTTTTTTTAGTGGTGGGGGATTTGGGTTTATGGGAGGGGTTGGTTTTGGGGGGGGGGCGGTTGAGTTTAGGGGAGGGCGTGTCGAAGGTAGCGTTGCGGGGTGGAGGGGGAAGGTTCGGGGTGGGTTTGGGATAGGGGTTGGAAGAGGGATGGTTAGAGGGGATGGGGGTTATGAGGGAGCGGTGGGAGAGTTTGAGAAGGGTTTAAGGGTTTGGTGCGGGGGGGTTTGTGCTCTTGCCTGGAAAGTCTTGGGGTGACACAATTGATTTTTGTGTACATTATCGTACATATTATAACCTAAAAACTTTACGGTACATTTCATTAGTCATCTTCAGCGTTTGCATAGGCTCGTCACCGCGTATGCAAAGCTTTCTCCCTCTAATGGCAGTTAATATAGACTCCGCACTCACGGGGGTTATTATACGGCCGTAAGTATCACCTGTGGCGGGGGGAGAGGGGGAGAGAGAGAGATATGAGCGCGTCCGAATGCTCGCAGTGCCCTTTCGACTGCGTGAAATGGCGCCATTTTCCTCCGTGAATATTTTATGCGATATTTATCTCGCGGGCGCCACCTTCTCGCCGATATGACATTTTTATTGTCGCCCCGCTGGCAGTCGGCGGGTACATGCGATAACTCTGGCGAAATTACAAAAAAAAAACCATCAATAATAGTCAAAACCAATAGGAAGAAACGACTAGATAAGAGCACGATTACCTTTCTAAAAAGGCTTCCTACCTAGGGTGGAGGAGAAGAGACGATCAAGCAAAATCAAGAACATCTGGAACCAATATGATTAAAACAAATTGCATAGTGCAAACAAACAACTGTTTAATTATTATTACGCTTTTTTACGCTTTATTATTTTGGAAACATATCTATCTTCTTAAATTTACATTAATAATATACAAAGATAATACAGCAAGTAACGAAAACCAATCTACTTTCTTTTATATTAAATCTACCTTAGTAAAGGCGAGGCCTAGTTAGGATGGCTTTGAATTTAAAAATATATGTCATATTATAGATTAATAAAGGCTTTTGAATTTGAAATTGAAATTTGAATTTGTTTATGTGTTTAAAAAATACTATGGAAACGATAGCCCTCGAACGGGTATATCCCAGTTGGGCTTCGCTGAACAAAAATAGCTACGAAGAGTTTACTGAGTGAATGTTTCGCTATTTGTTATCGTTTATATAATGTGTATTATATTATAATTATAATAGTATTTTAATTATTGAAAATGGTTAATTTGATAATTCCAATAAAAATAAATAAATCAATAAATCCTATCTCTCGCTCCGTACGGGCAGCAGCTCGCGCCCTGCGACGTCACTCTTCGGAGAGTACTGAGGTGTATCTAGGCTTGCAGCGGTTGTCGTGGCCGTCCGTTACAGGGCAAGCGGCGACCGAGTGGTGAACAGGCAATGTTGAAGTGTTGCAATCAAATACATACATGTCTAAATATGAAAAGGTATTCGGCTGCCATTTTTTGTGACCTCAGTCGAGCCTTTGATTGCGTCCAAACCGATCTTCTACTTGCAAAATTAGACTATTATGGCATCCGAGGTACGGCAAATAACCTATTCAAGACTTATCTGCAAAACAGAATGCAAAAAGTAGAAATAGCCAATATTGGCAGAGATCTAATCGAGTCCGTAGCAACTTCCGAAATACTTACTGTCAATATTGGAGTACCCCAAGGCTCAATTCTTGGACCGTTGCTTTTCATTATTTACATAAATGACCTGAGTCCAAATCTATCTAAACGTGAAGTCACCCAATTTGCAGACGATACTAGCGCTGTAGTTGAAGCTGACAACATAAATACGCTCACTGCCAATCTCAATACATCTCTTGGTGAACTTGATGATTGGTTTAATGCGAACAAGATGTCTCTAAATATGTCTAAAACTGTCATTTTAAATTTTAATAGCAAGACATCATCTATAAAAGTTAACTACCCGGTTGAACTTGCGGAATCAGTTAAATTCCTCGGACTACATCTGGATGCAAAGATGTCATGGAATCTACATATAGAGCATGTTAAGTCAAAACTTTCGTCAGCCTGCTATGCTCTATTACGCATCAGAAATTGTTTGGAGAGAACTGAAGTAATATCGGCCTATTACGCGCTAGTTGAGTCACACCTGCGCTATGGTATTCTTTTATGGGGTAATGCAGCACACATCAACAGTGTATTCACTCTCCAGAAAAGAGCCATACGTGCGATAGTAGGTATTGGTCCACGGCAGTCATGTCGTGAACACTTCCAAAAACTAGGGATATTGACCGTATATGCGATTTTTGCTCAAGAAGCTCTTTGCGAATTCTATTGCAATAAGAGCTCGGCCATATCCCACGAGGAAGTACATCGGCATGACACCAGGAATAAAACCCTGTATCTCCAACCGTTCGTAGCACGTACTGCCAAGTTCCAGGCGACTAGTCGATACTTAGGCCTCAAACTTTTCAATAAATTGCCCGAAAGATTAAAAGAAATTAAAAACATCGATATTTTCAAGAGATCCATCCGAGTCTATCTGCTTAAAATCAACATGTATGCCCATAACGACTTCTTAAAATATTTTGAAAATACATAGCATCGTATCTACCCATTTAATCTAATACATATTATTTACCGTTAATTGTTTTGTTGTAAACTGTTATCATATAGTCTATGTTTTCGTAAATTGGTAAGTTTAAAACTATATATTGTATATCATCTCTTGTCTAAATTGAGTAACTAATTTAAGATTAATTACTGTCATTCCTACACAATTGTATGGTTGTATTGGAAATAAATACCTTTTACTTTACTTTACTTTACTTTACAGTCCTGGGTCCATATATCACTGGTCGGTCCGCGCCACAGGGCATTGAATATGTTGTGAGACGATCGCAACACCATTCTTACACAACAATAATGGTTGTAATATAAATAAATACTCTTATCTATTCGCCTAAACTCAAAAGATGCAACCCACGCAAGTCCATATATTGCAAAAAATTCGTACAATTTGATAATTGCGTACATTGCGATGTTGTAAAATAAATATAGATATATTCTATTTCAAGTCAGAGGCGACTTTAGAAGAGGCACCGGAACGGAGCCGTTTCATAACGATTTGCAAAGCTAACGCTGGATTCGGCTGGATTGCGAGGTAAGTGCGAGATGGCGAAAACTATGGGTAAGATTCCCCCGCGAGAATAACACAAACAGTTTTGCGGGCGCCCGCGTAAACGGAGCGAAGCGGCGTAAAATGGCTGCCGTAAATTACCATTCATTTCTCATTTTCAGCGTGCTTCTTTTTGGTGGCCCGCGGCGGCAGCGGGCGTGCGGCTTCCATCCCGCGAGAAGCGGCGCGGCGCGTTGCGGCGCCTGTACTGCCAAGCCTAGCCATGCTAGGCTGAAATCAATACCTCAGCGGTGCTGTGCCACTTTTATGTTTTTAAAAATGTAGGTACATCCAACTTCTGACGGAGCCGACAAGCCAAACGATTTCAGAGCGGATGGAAGATGAATGAAACCATCGTATAATAACCGTGGAAGTCGAGTCGCATTATTTTGTGGGCGCTCAAAAGTATATGAATAAAAATAATCATGATGCAAATGTTATATTAGGAAATGGTCGGACCTCCCGAGAATCTGACCATTGATTTGTAAATATTTACATTATTATTAAAGACATAAATTACGTAAAAATAAGTATATTTCCAAACTCTTTCAAAGCTACAAGAGTTTACAATAAATTAAGCAGTGACATAAAAACCAGCCCCAATTGTCATTTGTTTAAAAGCAAAATAAATAAATGGCCGTTGCAAGAAGAGCGTTTATCTATCCATGCCGATCGATGTAGTAGAATAAGTTAAAGTTGACTTAACATATATTGTGTTTATATGTATGTATGTGTGTATATGTGTATTCCAATGTATTTAGTATTTCTCTTTCCTATATAATATTGTAATTTTTATAAAAAAAATATTATTATATATATTTATTATTATTATGTATATTTTTAATCATTATTATTATTATTGTGTCTGTTTGGTTCATCGACCCTCGTTTTAAATGTAAATATATAAATTGCTTGCCTGGAACGGGTATATCCCAGTTGGGCAGCACTAGCCAGTGAATGAAAGAGGAAAGTTTTTGCCATTTGTTTTAATATTATAATTATTGTAAATGGTTAATTTGATAATTCCAATAAAAATAAATAAATAAATAAATAAAATAAATTACGCGGTCTAATGCGTAATTTCCGTAGCTACGTTGAAACAATGGTTCCCCTGAGATCATCAAGTTAAGCAGCTTAGGCGTAGTCAGTACTTGATCGGGTGACCGCCTGAGTAATGTCATGTGACGTTATAATAATAGACATAATTTTAGCAAAAAAAAACGACTCCAGTTTTTTATAAGTGCAGCAGCAATGTCATGATTGTCATTGAATTCTCATTGTTATGCATTGTCATGTCATTGAAACTTAGAACGGGCGGTCGTAATTGAATGAATATACGAAATTTCGTGTCTTTGCTGTTGACTGTTGAAGAGTCACCTCGTCGGGAGCCAACCCTGGGTGCAACAGCCATGTCATGGTGTACTTAAAACCGGCCATCATAACTAAATACGCATACAAAATTTCGTGTCTGTGCTGTTGATCGTTAAGGAATCCCCTCGACAGGAGCCAATACTATGGTGTATAATCAGGTTGACGTCTGCGACGATAATCCATATGACGTCTGCGTGCCGAATTTCAACTCAATCAAGTTAAGCGTTTAGGCACTATCGTGGAGGAATACACTCAAACAGCCAGACACACCGAAGACAGATACACACATACCGATTTCCATATAGAAACGGTCCTAATAGTGTTAGGGGGGCACATAACGGATATTTCCATCTTCATTTCGATTTTTTAACGTGTTCATAATACTTGTCGGTTGGTGAGCCAGGAAATTAAAAACTATATACAAAACAAAGGGCAAGTAACGAAAGGTTTTAATAATTATCTACCCACGAAAGTTAATAACAATATTAATAATATAATATTTAAATAAGCTTCTGTTAATAAAACGTAATTCTTGAATACGGGTGCGTGAGTCCCCGTTTTATGATATTATACCCGGGAGTTTACCATCAATAATACAGAATCCGAACGAGGAAAAAATATAACGTAATATTTAATGTCTCCCTTTCATAAGTGCGGAAATCCCGAGGGACACATTCATAAAAATTAGAGGAGGCATTTTCGCTCTGCCGTATTTATTTTATCGCATTTCTTGATAAAATCATATAGCACAAAACTTGGATTTTTTACTAATAATATATAATAATATACTTTTCGAAATTCGTCGTAATGAAGCGACATACACTGCGTCTCTTTTCTAGGTATTGGCTGTATATAAACGTTCATGTATATATTTAAGTGGAAACATGTTATTAGCATTGTCTTTGAAACTTAATAATTTTGTACCCAATGTTTGTAAAAGCTGTTTGTTTCCTTAACAATAATAAAATAAAATAATAAAAATAATTTATTTGCATTCGATTTTCTTGTTTCCTACAAAAGTTGTTAAAAAACATCACGGGATTGATGGACCACCCCTAAGTACAGCTATGAAAGTGAAAAACAATTAAAATTTGGTTTTCGCTATTGTTTTTGCGAAAAATATTTTTATTGAATGCGTTACAGCTGTGGAAGAGTCTAAGGGTATTGTAATGTTTACAATGTATAAAAGACTATTGTATAAGTTACAGCTGTGGAGGAGACTAAGGGCAGTTTTTTAAAAGCGACGGATACCTGTCGGTATCGGTTTCCGTAAAACTGTCGGTTTGCTCAATATACAATACATTTTGCGTTTCAATATGTAACCGATACCGGTGGATCGAACCGATCGGTTACAACTTACAGACAACAGTCGGTTTCCTTCATACAAAATGTGATACAAATGTAATCGGTCAAATTTGGGCGTTTACTGGGTGGGGGGAGGGGGTCAGGATATTGGAGGCTAGTAGGGGAATTTCCTGGCTGTCATTAGGATGCTGGCACCAAGGTGACAACTGTATGCTGGCATCAGGCTTCCTTCAGGATTCTGGCTGTCACCAGGCTTTCACCAGGATGCTGGTACTGGTGTTACACCAGGATGCTGGCACTACTTTGGCTCCAGGATGCTATCTCCAGGTCGGTTTCAGCATTCTGGTAGCAGATTAACACCAAGATGCTGGCACTGGGCTGACACCAGGATACCGGTACTGATCCTCACCAGGATCCTGTTACCAGGCTGCCTTAAGGGAGGGGGAGGGGGGGGGGAGGGTTCATGCGTGGCTGGTTTAAGGGTGGAAGGGGAGGGGGAGTAAGTGTGCGGCGAGGTGTACTGGGGGGGGGCGTGGGGGGGGGCGTGTGAGGATGGAGGGGGGGGGGGGTACGGGTGCAGGAATAGGGGTGGCTAGGGGCGGGTGAAGGGGCTACAGGGGGTTTTTGTGTGGGGGGGTAGGACGGAGTGTAGCGGGGGGGGGGGGGGGGGTGTTTGCAGAAGAAGGTAGGGGTGCGGGGGGTGCATGGGTGTCCGGGGTGCGGGTTGCGGTGGGGGGCTTGCGTCGGGAGAGGGGTGCGGGGGAATGGGTTGCGGATTGGTATGCTGGGAGGGGTTAAGTTTTGCTGGGGTTGGGGGGAGTGTTGCGGGGGAAGTGTTGCGAGGGAAGTGTTGACGGGGGGTAATAATCAAATATTGACGCCGTCTGTTGGCGCTTAGCCGGGAAATGGAACGCGCCGCTTTAGCAACCCAACCGGGGTCTTCCGTACGCCGAGAGAGTGCAGTCATCGATTTTATTTATAATGTTTATTCAAATGAAATCAGTCATTGGCTACTTGCAGGGAGTATTTGGGTGACAACCGATTTTTTTAATTATTTGAGCTACCCCTGCGAAGTATAATTTACTTGTACGTCATACCACGAAAATTATGAATGAATTTGTTGCTTTTACAAATGACCAATAGTCAACGGAAACTGTTACCGACCGGAATCCGTCTCTTTTAGAAAACGGGCCTAAGGAGGGTAGAGAGAACTAAGTAACAGTCTAAGGGGGATCGCGTTTAATAAAGTGTTTATTTTTTTTTACTAAAAGGGGGTCGCGATCTAATATGTATGTTGAATAACACTGGTTTAGGTAGTAAGCGGAGTTTAAAAGTTTAATTATTTCGAAAAATGCTAAGTACTCCTGAAATGTACGTTTGAGTATAATAATTTGGCCACCCTCTGTATATCTACGTTTATAATTTCAGTAGGGAGGAGGAAAAGGTCGCGGATAGATATAGTACGGTGCAGAGCAGCGGATGCATTTTAAAAAGTGTCTGCGCTCAGTGCTTCCGCTGGCGGTAATGGCCGTGCAGGCAGGCGGCCACCTGCGCCCCGCCAAACTCGCCGATAAATAAACACAGCACACAGCACAGCACAGCATAGCATGCTTTTAGCGCGCGAACTCCACAGATTGATACCGGGCTGGTGGACTTCACACTTTCTTTTTGGCGACCTCTGTTTTATCTTTTTTTTAACTCCATCATTTATGCTGATAAATACTTATTAATATAAAATACTAACAAAAATCGGTTGCTACACCCGAAGACTTTCCCGGCAAGTAACCAAGGCCTAACTTCATCTTAATATTAATTTCATATAGAAATAGATGAGCCCCTCTCGGTCAGCGGACGAACCCGATTGGGTGTCGTTGCATTTTTTATTTTTCATTTTATTTATTCATTTCCCAAAACTTAATTAACCTTATAGATAACTCCAAATCGTTGATTATTATACTAGGCTATTATTCTAGGCTATAGCTATTATGTTACTATAGACTATTATTATTATTCTACTATTAATATTATTAATGGCCATTAGCCGAGAAACGAACCGCGCCTCCCGTGGCGGTAATATTTGATTAACATGTATGACAGAATTTAAATATTATTATTGTAGCTTATTCTTATTCTCCTTATGACAGCAAGGAGACATCTGGATCTGTCTGGATGGTGGGAAACGGACAACCGATCCGGATGGAGAGTGATTGGAGAGGCGTATGCCCAACGGTGGGCGAATGCGCGCTGATGAAGAAGAAGAAGAAGTGTAGCTTATATATAAGATACTTTAACAAAATTTTCATAGGGTGATTTCGGCTCCACAAGTCATTTGCTTAGCAAATTTCAAGTCTCTAAGTTTAATATTTCGAGTATTATATGTATATGACCACCCTCTGGAAGACCGATTTTAACCACAATCTTTTAAACTTCTGCCACGACCAAATGATGTTTGCATACTAAATTGCGTTTGGGCGATATCGTGGAGGAATATATGCAGACAGATAAGACAGACACACAGATGTACTTAAATCCGTAATTAGTCTTAATCTACTCAGGGGGGCTCAAAATCACCATTTCCGTCTTTACCTAGAATAAAAATTTTAACGCTTTGACAATACTCCCCCTCTTCGTCGGTTGGTGGTACGTTTGCAAAATGTATGCATATGTTGAGGACTTCGCCCAACATATCAGCCAACAAATAAAGTAGATTCTCTAGAATCAAAACCGCAAATACGCTCAATATTACACGCGTCAAATAGCATTGAATTCTATATAATTTCGGCAATTAATGCATACACAGCCGATGACTAATATCATTTCTTCTGATCGATTCAATTTGACACACTTATTCCCCCCACGCATTGAACATTGCATCATACACACGATATATAAAGCCATACATTCGATCGATACTTCATCATCCTCTAGCGGCAGTTAACCGCATCGTTCACAAGGACTCGCGCTCTTCATTATCTTCGAGTCGACAAAAACCGCATCTATACCTCGTTATCATCATCATCTTCAAATCTATCGCCGCGCTTCACACTTCGGCTACACAACTGCGACATATACTTCGAGCACACAATACACACTCTGCGACTTATCAATCAAGGCGTTACAAACTGGCAACCAATTCATACCTTCTGGAATAAAATACTTCAACTTCAGCATAAACGACTTTTAATACGGAGAAAACCCACTAATGAGAACCACCCTTCACTCACGAGCGATTGGAGTCTAGTGACGGGTGGCCCACCTCACACATACGATTCACCTTCAGTCTACGTTAAGTATGACCACGTGTCCGAATATGGGACTCTGTTAAAGTGGTTACCAGTACGCAAAGTAGAAATGTTTATAAGCTTGATCTCCTCTATCGTGTATTCTCCCAATCATCTCCACAATATTTTTAAACCAATTAATTCCCAAGGTCTCGTACTTCGGTGAGCCTCTGGTAATTAAATCTAAATTCTTCGTCATAACACTCATTGCTACTCCTACTATTTCTCTGTCTAACAACCAAGACTCTTTAGAATCATTCAAGTCTCACCTCAAAAGTATTACTTTCTAAGAAGTAATCGGTTCTCCCCCTTTCTGTCTCCTTCTTCTCCCAATTTCTTAGCTTTAAATATAGTAGTTTGTATTTTACGCTGAACAACCTATTTTTTTAAAGATCTTTTATTACACAAATAGAGTTGTCATCTACAACGGGCGAAAACCCGTCACCTCAGGAAGTTTTAGCGATTAGTCGTTCTATCTCCCGTGAAGTGAACGCAGAAGACTTGGACAAAACAGTCCACTGTCAAGCTCCGCCACATGCCGGTAAGAGGCCAACGCCTTAACCGCGAGATAACTAGGTGTGTTACCCAGCGGGCTTACACTCACGCCCTTACTTCCAATTGCGATCAGATTACTCTGGTCTCTCGATTGGTTACGAGTTCGAGGTCGCTTGCGCGGTCCTCTCTTACGAAGCGGTGACACGGTGTATACCGAATCTATCGCGGACCACGGAATCCTTAGCCCTGCTGTTCACCCAGGATCGGGTAGCCGATGGTCGTTTCAAGAACAGTTGCCGTAAGGTCTGCAACCACCCCCGCTCTATAGGAAACAGTACTGCTTCCAGACTCCCCCGACGAAACTAGCCCTATGCCAGAGTCCTGCCCAGGTTCGCACTCCATGGAGGCCGCCGGATGGGTGTTGACCCGTGAGTGTGACCAACCCTATGGGTTGGTCACCCTATGGGTTGGCCAGACTAACAGAATGGGTCTTCGTGACCAACTCAGCAAGAATCCATTAGCTCCCTTTTATTCCACAACGCGCGCATTTACCACCACTGCAGGATTAGGTTGGTTGCAAGATATTGCCATGTGGAAGATAGCCAGTCTTTTTATACGACTCCCCAGCAAAAATGGAGTGCAATGTGTTCAGGGTTCGTCTATGTATGTTTTTAGTCCCTTTATTCCACCATAATTTCTAAACGCTTCGACCGATTAAGAAGTGGTGTTATTGTTAGAATCGTTATATCATCCCGTGTCAGAGTGATATATTAAGTAAGCAGTTATATAAAATATATCTAGTGTCAAATGAGGTCTGATTGAGGTCATTCCGGAAATATACATCTGTCTATATGGATAAATAAATAAACTACAAATATTTCATAGAAAACCCGTAATGAAAATAATTATAATTAGAATAGTTTTTAATATATTTACTTAGTGTATTTTAATTATTTTAAAGTAGAAATAAAATATATTCAAGTCAATAATAAACTTGGACCACACGGTTTCGATATCAGTCGATTAGTTAGATTTAATATTCCGCTGAGCCGAAACCCCTAACAAGCATAGCGCTTATAAGCTATACTCGTATACCTGTTTGTGTATAGAAAGCTCGATGCGTTCTAGCATGAAATGAATTGTTGATGCGAACGCTGCGCAGTAGTACGATTTCGACTACCGAAGAGTGCATTTACCTCTGAGCACAAAGAACGCTAGCGTATGGCCAAAAAGCCCCTCTGACACGATGCGAATATTACAGCATCCCGGCACTCTCTAGTTTCATCCAGACTTTAATAGGAGGAATTGAAAGGGGGATATGGCTAGTAGGAAGTGAATGAGCCGCATGGAAGTGCAGTTACACATCAAAAATAGTATTCTTTAGTAGCTACATGTTTCAAATTCAAATGAATTTATTCATTTTCAATTTACATTTTTTACAATTTTAAATAGTCAAGACCTTACTAGGCGGCCGCCTGTTCTAAGGTAGATAATTTATTTTCATCGATAATATTTAAGAATGTCTTTTAACATAATTGTACTTAATGAAATTACTGTAACAGCCTATATAAAATTCAAAACAATATGGTAATTTATTGACATTTGGAGATTTGGACATTTAGATAACTATTTACATAATATTGGATAGTTAAAAGACAGACCATTCGAAAAAATAATATGTACTTTTAAATCAGTTTGAGCGTTTAGAAGTTATGGTGCAATAAAGAAACGGAAAATATAGATGAACCTTGAACACATTACACTTCTTTTATTTTGAGACAGAGGAGCCTCTCCGAAGATTGTCCACATTTTCGACTGACTGGTCTGCGACCATGAACAATCGGGCGTCCCTGGAAACGGTGTCTAAACTCACCGGCTAATTCTTCTACCACCGCGCCAAAGGACACTGTGTCAAGGTGCCGACCAGTCTCGTCCGCTGGCTACAAAGCGAATCCATCATACTACTGCAGAACTCTGCAGGATGAAAAGATGTCAACCCCCATCACACATCAGAACCTGCAAGAGACGAACAACAAAACTACACAGGTAGCATATTTTTGGTGAGACGTGTCCTAACCTGGCCCGGACACGTAAACTAACTACCTAGCTTCTTTTTTGTTGGGCAGTCGTGTAAATGTAGAAATCACGCACATAAAAGAGTTCCATTTTAATTTACACGGACTCGATGTTAATTCATCAATTTCAGACCAGTGACCGTGTCAGTGTATTTTTTCCGTGCAGTCATTTTCACGTTCGACCGATTGAATGAGCAGGAGCTTTCGCAGTTAACAATGAACATATGAATTTCGAAACCGAGGCCAATGTCGGACGATCGGGGACAAGTCGGCGTATTTGCGCTCGGGCATCCTGATTAAAGCGACCACATCTGCAGGCGAATTGTATCTTTCCAGAGGAAATGAATTCTATACGAATTTGGTGGGTTTAGTTGGGCAGCCATTAGGTGAGTCTAGTTTGGCCAAAGCCCACTCTCAACTACAGCGTTAACGGCGAAATGAATGCGTTTTACACGCCGCAGCGCCATACATTCATTAGGCGAATGTCGAGTCGCGGTAATGGTCGCGCTAAGCCGAATCAACAGCAACGAAACAGTAGCTAGTATAATCGGGTTATGTGATATGCAATATATTATTATATAACACTATTATTACGTATTATATAATACACTTTATTATTCGATATGATTATATAACGACAGTGTCGGAATGTTAGGATATTTTTAAGACGTAGGTAATAGAATTCTTTCTGCACATTTTTACATTAAATATCCATAATGAATAATAATTGATATGCCCTAATAGACTTCATAATACCTGATGTCCCTATGATTTATATCCTCATCAAAAACCAAACCTAGCCCTACGATAAGTCAGAATGTGGCATCTATCATAATATGAGAAATCTAATACCGCAATAATTAATGACTGCACAACTTGGTTTGTGTTTCGGTGAGATATCACGAATGCATACGAAATGACCATTAATCGCGGTCTGCGAAGCCAAGCGGAATTCGGAATAAGCCACAGACGGCAATATTCATACAGAAATGACATTGACAAATAATTTGCTCCGTCGCTACCGTCCGGTCCGGCCACAGATAAGCCTACCAAGAAATGTCCCGAATGAGTACCATATTTGTAAACGAAATATCGGACAAATGATAAATGCCCTCTTGCGTCTGCGTTACAAGTCCTGTGCACAGTATACGTACGTGAGTGTTGGTTAATCGATATTGATGTGTGTTTAGGAAGGTCACGTAAAATTTAAAGATATACATAACAAAAACACCAGATACAAGAATAATTTCATTCTACCATGCGTGGTTTTAAACGCTGCTAGGCAAAGTAACCAATTCTCAGGGACTTATTATTTTAACCGCCTACCATGTAACATGTAAGACATGTAACATGCCACGCCTACCATGTAACATGTACCATGTAACATGTAAGACATAATAGCAACCTCAGAACGTTCCAAAAACTTTTAAAGAATTTTTTTACAACAAATACGTTTTCCTCTATTGAGGAATTTATAAATTTTACAAAATGACTTTTTTACAGCCCCTTTATTTTAATGTATTTCGTATATGTAGGTACTGATTATTTCATTTGTTGATTGTTTTAACTTGAATTAATTATTTTATTGATTGGTTTAGTTATATGGTATCTTATATTTAAATGTAATTACAATGTATTTAGATTCTTCTTGGACAAAACATTATAAAAATTAGTTTGATTGATTGTGTGATTATTGATGATTATTGCTTTTATTTGATCATCTCTGATATTGGTTATTTTACTTGTGGATTATTTTAGTTTTACTGCTTGTTGATTGCGCCTTAAATAGCTTCTACTTTATGAAGTTTCTTCTAAAACGAAATGTTGTATGCTCTCTGCGCAGTTTGTTACTTAAACATTGTATGTTTTTTAATAATTCACACAATAAAAAACTTGAACTTGAACTTTATATAATATGTCTGTGTATGTGCATGTTAGTGCGTTTATGAATGCGGGATGCTAACTCAAATCAATCTAAAATCCTGATTTTCAAGGACTTCCCCAAAAAACGACCAGCTACTGTCCTGGTTAAATATGTCAATTTCGTTGAAGCCTTTTTTGTGTGCATGCATAGCACATGGCAATATCGTATACTAGAATATAATACATTAGTAGTAATGGATGAATTAGGAGAATTACAGAGAATAATATTACAGCGTCTGCTAATAACGCCAGAGAGCTTCTTTATTGAGACGTTCAGATGGATAAAATTGCAAATTTTATGCAACACTCAAATGTCAGATGATTACGTGCTTTCTCGACTTTTCCGTTCCGCGCCGAGTATTCATTAAACGTAAAATTTAATTGAAAGAGCACAAGCTTTTAACGACGGAGGCGAGGAGAAAAATAAGGAAACTTTTCTCAGCGTCGCTTAAAAACGCGACTGACGAGCGCAAGTCGTAAGCCACGCCCACCCCTGTCGACTTTGAACAAGGATATCTCACAGACATTGTTACTTTCTCGGACAAAATAGAATAATAAACTATTTACTCAGCTGTGAAAATTTTCTAGGGTTATACACGTTTTTCTAGGGCTATACACGGTTGCTTTTTAAGGCTTGTCGTAAGAAATCATTTATATACTCTTCCATACGTTTGTAATATGTATAAATTTAAATCCTGAATGACGCACGTCGCGTCGAGAAGTGTAATGGTTGTTTATAACTACTCATTCATGTACTTTTTCATACATTAGAAATATTTATAAATGTATATCCTAAATGGCGTACGTCACGTCGAGAAGTGGTTAGCTTACTTGGTTATATTGAGTGGATTTATTGAAAGAGTTTTTAATTAATACGTCGGCCACTCCTTGCAGTTATTTATTAGGCTAGGGCAATTTTTGGAGCTATTAGTAATGTTTGCAGTGTTGAATTCATGGTATCATATCTAAGTATATTTTTTCGACCGTTATAATATGCTCTTCAAATAGAGTGTTAATGTATAATATGCTACGGCCACCATTTTTGAGTTTAAACAAGTATATCTCACAGACATTGTAACTTTCTCGGGCAACGTAGGATGATAAACCATTTACTCAGCTGTGAAAATTTTCATAATAAATTAAAGGAAGTATATTCTTGAGCTATACACGATTTGTTTTAATGCTTGTTCATAAAGACTCATTTATGTACTCTTCCATACATTTGTAATATTTATAAATTTATATCCTAAATGACGCACGCCAAGTCGAGAAGTGGTTAGCTTATTTGCTTATATTGAGTGGATTTATCGGAAAAGTCTTCCATACGTTTGTATTATTTATAATTTAATTCCTGAATGACGCATGTCGCGTCGGGAAGTGTGTTAGCATATTTGGTTATATTGAGTGGAGTTATCGGGAGAGTATTTTTTCGATAGGTGGGTCAATTCTTGTAGTTGTTTTAATAAATAACTGAGCGAAGCAAGGCTAGGGTGATTCCTGGAACTTTTAATCATGCTTGCAAAGTTTAATAAGTAGTTTCATTTCTAAGTTTAATTTATCAACCGTTATAATATGGTTCTCAGCTTCAGTGTTTATGTATAACATACATTGCATTTATTTTTATTAGACATGTACCTATGTATTGCATGTATTTTTTATACAAAACGTAGGTACATAAAATCATTGATTTTAAATTAGCTTCAATCCAAAAATCGTTTTTTAAATAGGTGATTCCTTGAATAGAGAAAAACGAAACAAAATTTTTTTTGATAATAGGAACTTGTTTTACATGACTTTATTTTAAAAGATATAAATAATAATAAATAATTTAATAATAATAAAAGGCTTTATTTTTAAGAACAGGCGAGCTTATTGCCTGCAGGCAATATTTTAGAATTAACCTATACTATTGTATGAGCATTATTTGCGAATAGACTACATAACTTAACCTGTATAAAGAGTACGACAAATAAAATAAAAAAGGATAGAAACAAACTCTTTTTGGGCACAGTATTTGCCACACCAAAATAATCTAACACCTATAAGGACGCTAAAGTTTAAAAAGGAGGGGAATGGGAGGGGAAAGGGAATTTATCTGGAAGATTTCAAATGCTCTCTGAGTCTGTTATTAAAAGTTATTATGCTTGGCGCGGTTCTCACATTTTTCGGCAAAGCATTTCAAAGACGGGCTCTATGCACGGTAAAAGAGAATGGGAAGAAGTCAGTGCTGTGACTAGGGATAGATAGTAGCAGTTTGTAGTTTAATCTCAGAGGGCGTCCATGAGCCGATAGTGCAGTAAATCTGTCGGTAAGATAATTGGGAGCGACGCCATCCAATATCTTGAAAAGCATACAGAGAATTCGCATGTCTCTTTTCTCCCGGGTCGACAGCCAGTGAAGCTTCTCCCTGTACTCCGTGATGTGGTAAAATTTTCTGAGGCCATAGATATACCGAATGCAAACATTTTGTAGACGCTCAACTTTGGTGGATAACTCCTCTGTGAGGTCGAGAAATGCGACATTTACGTCTTGGTTACCGAAAAAAAATATTTACATTTCAAATTTATGATATTCAATAATATTTCGCAGTGACGAAGGCTTTCAGACGAAAAATACTGACTATGGTGATAATAAAATGAATTTCTGATCGGATTTATTGATGCTTTTATTGTAGGTAAAATGATATAATATTGGCTAGCGCTCGGATACCGTTGCCGATGCAACGGCGTGCGTATAAAGATCTCTGTCTAACGGCTGAATCTGTAGAATGTGTATCGATCGATTGTATGTATATCTTGGCTGTCGGGCGTCGTGGTCGGCTTAAATAGGGCTGAATGTACCCAAGGTTGAATGACGCACGTCATGTCGTGAAGCGAGTCCATTTAGAGTCCATTTATCGGGACAGTGGTTATTCAATGAGTGGGTCGATTCTTGCAGTTGTTTGTTAGATTTAGGCGATTCTTAGAGCTATTTGTAATGCTTGCAGTGTTGAAGCCAGGGTGCCTTTTTGTAAGTCTTACTTGTAAACCTTTATTAGATGGTCTTCAACTCAAGTACATATGTTTAATAACCTTTATTAAAATAATTGTATATACATTTAATTTTTGGTGAGCTTAATTTTTATCTACTCGTAAATATGGTAAGTCGTAATTTTTTAGTTTTAAAACTAAATTTGACGTTGGTTTTGTTTAAATAATACTATTATCTACGATAAAAATTAAATGGTTCAGAACATCTTAGAAATTAGGCTTTGAAAAAGTTTATTTTCGGTAAATATAAGTATTAGAAATTAAGGTCTGGGAATGATAATTTTTGGTACATCTCTTTAGTAAACGAATAGTAAGTATACCTTCAATACAAATACAAACAAAATTGCTAAGAAAATCTCCGATCTGACTACGGTCCATTATGATACTATTACACTTCTGGAGAGTGAGCGGTACACTCTGGATTGAAGACTGTCTGTGGTAGATTATGGAAAGCAGCCTTGCCACATTTGAGCATTACCTTACCATAAATTCACTCATTATAAATAGGATAGAACCGAATTTACCGTGGGAAATTTGTAGCACCCGACGTTTCGGTGACGTTGCAGCCGCTGTTGTCTAGGGTAGACTTAAAGAGCTGTCAATCCGTTGTTTCGCGGGTAGGCCGCATACCGCTGCCGCCACTGCGTAGGTTACAACGGTGGTGGGGGGCCGGGCACAGATGCTACAAATTTCACGCGGTAAATTCGTTTCTATCCTATTTATAATGTCAAACAATCGCGATAGTCTTCAATTTTATATAAATTCGCTCCCCCTCGAAGCCATAGTAATTGAGACGCGGACATTGCGATTATATATATATATATATATATACATATATATATATATATATATATATATATATATATATATATATATATATATATATATATATATATATATATATATATATATATATATATATATATATATATATATATATATATATATATATATATATATATATATATATATATATATATATATATATATATATATATATATATATATATATATATATATATATATATATATATATATATATATATATATATATATATATATATATATATGTATATATATATATATATATATATATATATATATATATATATATATATATATATATATATATATATATATATATATATATATATATATATATATATATATATATATATATATATATATATATATATATATATATATATATATATATATATATATATATATATATATATATATATATATATATATATATATATATATATATATATATATATATATATATATATATATATATATATATATATATATATATATATATATATATATATATATATATATATATATATATATATATATATATATATATATATATATATATATATATATATATATATATATATATATATTTATATATATATATATATATATATATATATATATATATATATATATATATATATATATATATATATATATATATATATATATATATATATATATATATATCTTTTCTAGGAAGGAGTTGATTACTTTCCTGCAGAGGCCGAGATCTTTTAAGACGTGAAACACAGATTTAGGTGGCATGCCACGTGCGCCAAATTCCGGTGAGGGCATTAGCGAGATCATAGTATTTATTTAGTTTGTACTCGCGATCTATCGGGATAATTGATACACATGGACTAGTTAATTCTACAATAAGGGTCATCATCCGAGATAGATAATAAATAGTTATATCTGGACGGAGGGTTGTGCATACGAAAATTTCATAAATTTGATTATTCCGTATAATTTCATAAATTTGAGTCCGAATCGACCTCCAGAATCCAATCTGAAGCTTTCTCAATTATTGAGAAAGGTTTTGTTTTGGAATGTTTTTGTGTATGGGAATTTAAATAACGCGATTAAAAACCTTAAATGGCATTTAAGAACATAGTTACTAGAATATATTATATGGTAAAAGGGTCGGTTTAGTTTTCTTCAAGAATTACAATTCTCTAAAAAATATTTGGAAGGGATTTTTGCATGGTACAAATTAACATAGAAAAATAACGCAGTGGGAATCCGCGGCACGTTATAAATCACTGGCTCACAAATATTCCCGAGTAAGCGGATGTGACGTGTGAATTTAAATCACGGGGCGGCGATTTGGGCAATAATACTGCGGTGAGATAATTTATCGTCGGTGCGGCAATAACTCAGGCGATCGATCGACTACCGGGCGATGTAAACAAGCGGCGACATGAGGGGGCTGTGAATCAATATGCCTCTCGTCAGAACAGTTTATGATGCGGCATCAACGGTGGTAGATCAGATATCGGGTGGGTCGGATAAAATTATCTATCGGTCGGAGAGGCTAGCCTATATAGCCGGCCCAACGGTTCACAACAAACTCAGCGAGCACATTACGCAGGCGCAATCTTTTGACGTGTTAAATAGACGCCTTAAGAGGTACCTCACAGATAAGGCGTTTTACTCACTGGAAGAATATTACTCGAGTGTAGTCTAAAATGATTTGTTGGCTAAATATTGTTTTTAAAAGTGTTTAATGATCTCTTTGCATTTTGCCTTGTATTTCCCCTTTCTACATTATTCTCGTGTTTTTTTGTTTCGTTTTTTTGTTTATTTTGTGTTTGTTTGTTTTCTAATATGTCTCTAATAATCTAAATGTTTGTTTTCTAATATGTATGGATGTTTGCTAATCTATATCTGACTTGTATACAATTATATTAATAAAATGAATATCAATATGAATATGATACAAAAAACTATATGAAGTCATTACATCGCAATCATCCATATCTATAGGCGTCGGTAGAGCCCATCCGAATTTAACAAACCTTTTTAAATTTTATTCATTTATTTTTATTTTTTATTTTATTTTTGTTAAAAACAAAAATAAAATAAAAAATAACTTCTACGATATCTCCAATCTCCCAATCCTACTCCATGCCCGGTCGAACGGAAAAAACTTCAACGATTGTTTCACATTATAGATGGTGATGGCCTTCTCTAAGAACACGCCTAAAATAAGGCTTAAAACATGGTAACTGTAAAATATTTTAGTTCCTAGAGCTTGCCATGGGGAAGGCTTGCATATTAAACATTAATATAATAGACTTATACAGATATTCCAACTTCAACTACACACACAGAAGAGTGAAGTCAGATTTATATTTTTATTATATAAAATTTTATATTTGGATTTATTTTATAAATACTTTTGAATGCTTTTAATATTTAATGGTTATCTTACTTTTTACTGTTTATTTAATTTATTTTACGTTTTACCTTTTTTTATATTACTATTTTTAATGATATTTTTTTGTTATTTTGCTTAAAACCAATAGAAAATATTTTTTTTCTAAAATTTATTTAACCCTTTACTGGGAACATGATTTTAAACGACGTAATAGGGAACTTTGGTCTGTGGGACCGCAATTTTGAATTATTGATTATAAAACACACTTCTACCTAACAACATTTTATTTAAGTACCAATATCAAAAGCCTGATATCTTATGAACTGGAAAGAGTTAGGTATAACAGTTATATGTATTGTCTATCTTATAATACATAACACTTATATCGTATTCGGAGCACATTTTTTGCAGACCTTCATAGAACACTCTAAACTTATAGGATCCGAGCATTTGATGCCTGTATTGCGCTTATTGGTGTATAGACAGAGTTTGGAAGTCTTTATTTTTTCATGTTTGTCTGTCATGGTCATCGGTACCTCCGCAGAAGGTTTCACAGACTGGTACTAATAAGGACGACTTTTAAAACCAACGCTAAAACAATAAAAGGGACGCTCCTATAGACACGATCGTCGGGTGCGCCAACACATCGGGAACTAATAGGAGACTACTGCGAGCGGAGGGTCGCTGAGGGGCGGGGGGACGGACTGGAAGCATTTCTAAGAAACCATAGCGGTCTGTGAGACCGATGTTCCTGGTTAAGGGTTAAATTGGTGTCCTCATTGCAACAGGCGCTGCTTAATTAGAAGTGATACAGAATCAATGTGTTTAAATAATTCTTATATATTTTATGGAATAATTAAGTAAAAAATAAATAGCCCCCCTTTTAAATTAATTTCTATGACATGACAACAATCGTTGAATATATAATTTTGCTTGTATGCATCATAAAATATAAACAAAATCCTTCAAACATGCGCCGCGTTAAGCGCTTTTGATCTTGATGGATAGCGTTTACACAAGGGTTCAGAAGTAATTGTGTAAACGATTTCGCGGACACCCAGTCGCTGGTCGAGCGCCCCGACGGAGTCAAACCCCCGACACGGCGCGGCAGGCAGCCCTACCGACCGCCCGCGCCCGCCTGATGGGGTGATGGATGACGTCGCGCTGATAACATAATGTTATAATGGCCGACCAGAGGCGAGAACCGCCTTATATGATTGACTGTTCCGCACGACCCACATCGGGACACGCCAACAAAAGACCCGGCACCGAATAGTTTCTTTGCAGTCGAACGTTCCATCTTAGCGGCGCTATCGGAAAGTGTCTCTGTGTTATTAATTGAGGTTTGCGACGTTTCTTATTGGTTATATGTAATACTTCAGTCAAACCTTTCACACCTCTACTAATTTAAGCCATCGGATGGTGAATCTAGTGCAAATCGATACATTTAAATTTTGCTTATCAAAATATTTTATTTTTTATTTATTTTATTTTATTTATTTGGTAATTTACAATTATCCACCGTAAATGAACATATACAATTAAAATGTCATAGCCGAGAATCCAGTAGCAAAGAAACTGATAACATGTTATACTAGAAACTGTTGCCAGTTATCCTATTTTAATATCGCCTAAATAGGCAATAGCCTGTTCTATGACGGAAATATTTTTTTTTGTAAATATTTTATAAACCAATATAAAAAGTAAGTAATGCAGAATATAGAAATTTGGGGGAATTTATACACTAAGACCTATTATTAATAATTCTTATGTGCTGGAAAATTGAATAAAAAATTCATAATATAAAAGTGACATTGATAATATAAAATTGTGAACCTTAACATAAACATAAAAAAGATGCACAATTAGCTAGTATTTAGATACTCATAATTGCTAAAAAAAAGTGTGTAAGTAAAGTTAACAGTGTAAGTTAAATATGGTAAAAATACATACAGTAATAAAAGATACATCCAAGTACTGACCATGCTTGTACCTGACGTAAACCAGTGTTGCAATGCGGCTACGGACGTTACATATCTTGCTGTAAAACTTCACTTTACCGGGGGAGGGAAAGTATTGAGGGAAAGTAAGTGAGCTTTATATCAATATGTAATTGATTTATATATGTATATTATTTTAGTTTTTATTTTATTTATTTCGGTTTTATTATTATTTTCGTATAAATATATGTATGTGTATGTGTGCATATATGGATATATATATATTATCTATAGATGTATACAATACAATACAATACAATCAACTACTCCAGTAGATAGGCATTCCTACACTTGGATGCGTCACAAAATTAAATGCTAAAAATTTAATTATTAAAAACATAACTATCGTGATAGTTGTCATCGCTGTAACATTATATTCAATATTACCTATATACAAATAATCAAAATATACTAATGTGATTTAAGAGTCAAGGAGAATAATATATTAAAATATAAATGCAAATTCTATGTAGAATAATCAAAAAATATATATTTTATTGTCAATCCAGCAATAATGCTTTCGTATTTTTTTTAAAAATGAATAGATGTTTAATAAATTATATGAAAATTAGAATGTCAGCTATCATAATACCGTTATGTTTAAAACTTTACGCATTTCATTAATCATCAACATGGAAAATAGACTCAGAATTTTCAAACTCCCTTATACCATAAATTGGGTTTCTTACCAAATTATTTATGATTATCTTTTTAAATTGGACCTCTCCGAGGCTTTTCATTTGCTCTGGAATCTTATTATAGAACGACAAATTTTGATGAATAAAACTGTATCGCACTTTGCTAAGTCGCTGTCGGTTTATGTGGAGATTGGATTTATTCCTCGTATCGTGATGATGAAAATCACTATTCACCGGAGCTTCTGTTAGGTGTCTACGAGCGTACATAATATTTTGGTAGATGTAAGAAGAAAATAGAGTCATTATTCCTGATTTTACAAATAGCGGCTTACAAGAACTTCTCGGTGAGACTCTATATAAACTGCGTACCGCTCTTTTCTGGAGGAGAAAAATTCTTTTTGAGTTTGGTGCCATTCCCCAAAACAGTAGGCCATACGTTATTAGAGAGTGGAAATATGCAAAATAGACGGATTTAGCTGCTTCAAAACCGCATAAACTTCTTATCTTTCTAATGGCGAATATGGCACTGCACATTTTTTTACTGAGATCATTTAAGTGATCAGACCATTGTAATTTTTGATCAATTTCTAAACCGAGAAATTTCGTGGAGGAGACATTTTCTAGTAGGTCAGACCCAAAGTATACGTCTATTTCATTATAATCAGACGGCCGCAAAGAGAAGCATATTGATTTTGATTTATTTACGTTAAGTGACAATTTATTAACTTGGAACCATATACTAAGCCTATCTATTGTTTCTTTTATTCTTTGGGCCAAAGTGTCTTTATTTTTATCGCTAAAAAGAAGTGAAGTATCATCGGCGAATAAAATGATTTCATCATCCACGGATTTCAGGCACTCTGGGATGTCATTAATATAGACGAGGAAGAGAAAAGGTCCAAGTATCGATCCTTGAGGAACACCTTTGCGGATATTCTGTGGCGCGCTCTTGCTATTTTCGACTTGCGTAATCTGAGTGCGTTCTTGCAAATAAGATTCCATGAGTTGCAGTTCCTTATTCCTAATGCCGTAGTGTTCCAATTTTTCAAGTAGAATTGAGTGGTCTACGCAATCAAAAGCCTTAGAGAGGTCACAGAAAATGCCTACGGTTTTTTTCATATTGTCTAGCCCAAGTAGTGTTTTTTTAATTAGACTGGCGATTGCATCTTGCGTAGAGAGATTTTTTTGAAATCCAAATTGTTTTTTAGACAGGATTTGGTTTTCAGCAAAGAAATTAACAAGTCGGATAAGAAGTAATTTTTCAAAAATTTTGCTGAAAACTGGTAAAAGAGATATGGGTCGATAATTATCTCTGTTTTCTGGGCAACCTTTTTTAAATATCGGCACTACTTTGGCCATCTTCATTTCGGTGGGAAAGAATCCATGTTCCATGCATCGATTAAAGATAAAAGATAGATTGTGCGAGATTACGGTTACAGAACTCTTTAGGATTTTGGTGGATATATATTCCATAGGTCTGTTGAATTTTTCATTTTAAGTGATTTAGCAACTTTAATTATTTCGGAAGAATTGGTGGGGGAGAATAACAATGAATTTGGATTTTTTTTACGATAGTCCTCAAGCAGGCCTAAAGCTGAGTGATTTCCCTTATTCTGGCAGCTGGTATTTAAGGGTATAGAGCTGAAATAGTCATTAAAAAGTTCTGCAACCGTTGTCGCATCATCTATACTACTGCCATTGACGTTGAGGCGTACGCAATGATTACCTGTTTGGTTCCGTGTACATTCTTTTTTAATAATATTCCAGGCAGCCTTGACTTTATTATCGGAATTATCTATAGTGTATTTTAAGTATTTCTGCTTAGCAAACCATACTACTTTTTTGTATGTCTTTTTGTATGTTTTGATGTATTCGAGAACTATATATAAGTATCTATCCATATTTGTATATGCGTAAATATTTGTAGTTTTATTTTTGTCGATTTTAAAATAAGTAATAACTATAGTTTAAGTTGACAGTGCACACTTAATATCGTCATTAAAAGTCTGCCTTAGAACAGGCCTAGGTCTAGTTAGGCGACTGTGTCAATCATTAAAAATAATGTCGCATCAATTTCTTGCTAACATCTTAATTCAATATGACAAAAAAAATGTATTAAATGTGTTACTAAATAAATAAATAAAATAAATTGTGAACGTACTTCTGTGTGGCTATGTGTCTGTCTGGCTGTGTATTCCTCCACTATAGCGTCCAAACTCTAGCGTCCAAAATTTCCGATTGCGCTGAAATTTCGCATGCAGAGATACTTTGTCCATGAAAAGAGATGAAAAAATTGTGGTTGAAAGTAATCCACCAGGGGTGCGCTAGTCATACAATTTCGAAATATTCGGCCTTAAACCATAAAATTTGGTACACTTTCGGTTTGATTGGGATATCTCATATACAATGCGACACAAATAATGTTTAAACACCGCTATATTTTCGAAAATACTACATCATATTTTTCCAATATGATGTAATATTTTCTCAATTTAAACCACGGAAAATACTACAAATTTAGTACATAAACAATTGATAAACTTGAAAGATTACTACTAATAACGCTAAAAATCTTATAAATACATTCGCGATTTTAATCGATCACATTCACTATTGAATAGAAGTTGCCGCGCGGTGGGAGGGTGTTAGGGAATAACGGGGGGGGGAGAGTTGGAGCAGGGTGGGAGGGGGTAGGGTCGAGGCGGGGCTCTGACGAAGGGTAATGAGGCGGGTTCCTTTTCTACTTGCCGTGAAAATTTTGGGGTGACCCAAGCCCAACCGATGTATATATGTATAAGTAATAGGTATTGTAAATTCCAAAGAATAAAACATTTGTCCTAAATTGCAACAGCAGATATGTATTAAAAAAGGAGTCAAGGAATCAATTAAAATCAGTGATTATAAGCATGTATAGGGTATCAAAATTGACATTAAAACGAAGAGATTTTAGCGTGGTATCTCTGTCAGTAATCACCGCTGTCCGGAATGGCATTCACTAAACGAGTATAAAGTCTATTATAATATATGTAGACACTTTGTATAACAGTTGTAGGTAAATTCTTTTTAATTACACCTTTTATAAGGGTGGCATTCCTCCTCCATAAAATAAATGTGGTAAATACATATTATTATCTCGGTGAAATATATTTTATAAACGATAACGAATTGTAAATTTCAAAGAATAGAAACTTGGTGTGATTTCAACGACAAACTTGTAATTAAAAACAAATCTTTATCGCTTATATGGAATCATCAACTATAATTAGGGATTCTATGCATGTATAGAATAACAAACTTCAAAAACTAAAGATCTTATTAATATTGTAGGGTGAATATTAAAAAATATGTACTTGTAAAATTGTGCAATATTACATATTATTTTCTTATGCATATATATTAGAATGTAGCGTTTATTCATATATTTGTATATATTATTACTTATTTTCCATGTAATTTTTTGAATATAATGTAAAGTTTACTTTCTTTTAGTCCTTAATTGCATACATATTTTTTGTCAACTTTAAATTTTCCTTTAATTTGTGTAAACAACACATTTGTTATATTTAAACATATTTGAAAATTAATCACATTCGTCAGTTCGCGAGTTACAAACATACAGTTGGTATAACACAGAACAGCCATACCTTCTAGGTCTAGTTGGTTGTGCGATTTCGCCTCATTTGGATATGCTAGCATATTTATATGCATAGAGCTATGTTTTTCGCTATAATAATGTTTGTTTTTAATTATTTTTCATGTCCAATAGTATGCATGTCATTGTATTTTTTTCCTTGTACATCCTACTACTATTATAAACGCGAAAGTTTGTAAGAATGTATGTATGGATGATTGTTACTCTTTCACTCAAAAACTACTGAATGGATTTTGATGAAACTTTACAATAATATAGTTTACACATCGGAATAACGCATAGGCTATAATATAAAGATATATAGTTTTCTATCATCATTATCACAATTTTCCATCACCACGCGGGTGAAACTGCGGGAAGCAGCTAGTTATAAATAAATAAATAAATAAATAATAAATAAATAGGTTATCAAAACTGGCATCATAAAGCAGAGGTTTTAACGTGGCATCTCTGTCAGTAATTACCGCTGTCCAGCATGGCATTCAATGAACGAGCGTGAAGTCTATTATTCTGGAGGGCTTCTCTATCGTAGCACGTGCTAAGCGGCTTGAGTGACAAGCGTCAGGCGCTTGTAGAGCGGGGCTAGCCCCGTCCTACGGCGATGGGCGGCGTCGGTCCGTCGGCCGAGCGGCGGCCGCCCAGGCCGTCAGGAAGCATTAGCAGTGGCAGTCGGTGCCGCCCTGCGAGCCCGACATTTGACGTCTTGCAATCACGCCGCTCTACCCACCGTTCATTAATGACGCCGTACAATCTAATTAGTGGGCTTCCGATTTCGCCCAACTTTTACAACCGACAATTTACCATCGCGATGCGCTAAATTTAGCGAACGTAGCGAATAGGTATTGCTCGTCTTGAAGCAAAAAACAAAGACAATAATAACAAGTAAATATATATACCTATAAAAATACGACTGCTGTTACAGAAAGTGAACTATTGTATTGATAAATATTTTTATTACATTTTTTTAAATATTTTTGGTTTATCTATTTATCCATAAAGATAAATGTATATTTTTGCAATGTACTCAATCAGACCTTTCATTTGACACTAAACACAAGATATATCATTTATTGACATTTGTACGTTTAGACAAGTATTTTTGACATTTGAACAGTTTAGTTACCCTAGGACACTCAAGATGACATAAATATTCTAACAACTAGCGGAACCCGGCGAACTTCGTCTCGCCAAAATCTGAAACTAAGTGATTTTTTTTCAAATCGAATGGAATGTATTTTAATGCAGTGCTCTATGATACACGATGTTTTTCGTTTTGTTTTCTGGCGCAAATATATAAAGAGATGACGGTTTTCCCACTCGCGAACAGGCGACATATAATTGGCCGTGCGTGAAGCATGGATTTTCCAAATTTATTCCACACACAGCCAGTGATTGTCCTTGCGATTTGTTGACCGTCATCGCGAATGCAAGTCGTACGGGAAACTGCAGTCGTTTAAAGTCAAATGGTAAGTGGGTAGTAATCATTGGTATTCGTGGAATGAACACATCTTCTCCCTTGTACTTCCCTTTTAGAATCGTCGCTTCGATAACGTTTGGCATTAATTTCTTCACAGCCAGCCTAGTTCCGTTGCACAATCGTGGCTGATTCAAATTGCGAAGCATGATGATCACGGAACCAATTTTGAGTTGGAGATTATGCGGCGGCATTCCTGGTAGGTCCAACGAATTCAGGAACTCCGTCGGATAGTTGACAACATCATCTTGATTTGTTATTGTGTCAACCGAATTGTACGCCATCGTTTCGCCTGCAATTTTGCTTTGAATTGTAAAATTCAATGAGTCGACATCGATAATTTTGATGTTTATCGATGTGCTTACATCGATATTTATCGATTGTAAGCACATCGTTGCTGCACTTCTTCCCGTGAATTACCCATGAAAAAGATTTGCAGAAATTTATGTTCTGCATCTGGCACCGGCAACAGCGAACCCAGCTTATGGAAAATTTGGCCTTGAATCTGCAATCACAAATTTTCTGGCGTTAAGAATGTTTCACCGAAGTGATCATTAATTGAATCATTTTAATTTTTGTTTTACATTATTATTATAAATCCAGACTCTTTTAGCTCGACTATTCGTCATCCCAAAGGTATCCTTGATTTTTGTATGCATGTATTTATCACAGGTATATAGATTTCTAAGTGTATGATTTCTAAGTGTATGATTGTGAATGTAAATCGCAACCCTAGATGAAAGCTCCGGTAAATCAAAATAACACTTTTTACAGAAATGACGATAACCTGATTTTATAATAACTATGGGAGATATAAAAAATCTAATATTTTTTATTTTTTATTTTTTTTATTTAGGTACATAGGATTAGGTATACAGGTCATGTAATCTTATAATAATTATATAAATTATTTAATAATTAATATAGGGAGGTTTAACACATCTTACATGACCTTTCCTGCCAATAGCACATCTAACTAGGCGATAATTTGGCCCGTCTCTAGATGTGCATATTTTTATGCAATTTTTAGAAATGAAGTGTTTTTTTTTTAATAAATTATTTGGACCCACCACCTGTATATACACATAAATATACCAATTTTATAAAAAATATAGCTTTGTAATAAATATATACATTTATAGTTGTAATTTAATAAAATTTAATTAAGAAAAATAGATAAGTGATACTAAATAAATTGTCGTGCGTTGCAAAGAAGTTGATCAGATTTTACATATCCCTTGTTAAGTAGCCATCTATTAAGGTTTGCTTTAAATATTTTTATGTTAGGATAATTTTTCATGTCTTCACTAAGGGAATTATATAATTTTGGGGCTATGTAGAATATATGTCTCTGGGCAAATGTTGTCCTGACTGACGGAATTATATAATTGATACTCGCGGACATTCTTGTCCGCGAGTATCAATTATACTTGCACTTGACATATTACATCCATGAAGCTAACATTTTTTTAACCTTGTTTAATTAACTCATGTTTTATATTATTTTTGAGTTACTCTGGTTTTATATCAGCAGTACGCACCTTTTTTGCCCACTAAGTGGAGTTACTTTACTCTACTTGAAAGAAAAATGAGTTTAGCCGATATGTGTATATGTATATGTATATATATTTATTTACATCTCAATTGTTCTTTTATTTAGTCCCTATATCTACCTTAGAACAGGTCCCGGCCTAGTTAGGTGACATTGCCACTGGATTGTGCGATGGAATTCAATTTTCTGATATTGGCTTAACGTTAAAAATATTTTTGGGCATAATCCGTAACTTTTTGAGTTGTATAATGAATTAAAATAAAATAAATAAATTTGTAAATAAGTGTGCAGCAATTACCTTTACTGTGGGCATAAAATTGTCGCGAACAATATGTGTTGCACCAAATGAAGTCATTTGGAAGCAATTATTGTAATATTGTATGTTCGACAGAAAATGCTTAGAATCTGGTGCATTTCCAGACAACAACGATCCTAATGGTTCTGGTGGTGGAACCAATGGTGTCAATCTCATTTTACCCCCTGCGCAACACAAGCCAAGTGGTTCGTGGCGGTACTTCAAGGCATTGCAATATTGGCACAAATGGTCCATTTCTCCAATTTGAACGCATTCATAATCGCTGTATTGTATCGCCAGATCATAATAGAAAGCCTCTCTGTATGTGTTTTGTCTCAAATTCAATCGTCTTCGCACTGCCACATTACGTATACGTGTCGCTTCATTCATTTCTTGGCGATCCTCATCGTTTTCAGTTGCTCGAACCTCTCTTTGTCGTCTCGCTCGAGTGGTCACCTTGCTGAGATTGAAGCGTCTGGGCAAGGGCATAACTGTGAAAAATGATTACAAAACCTGGAAAAATATTCACGAATTACACAAATTCACTTAATTCAGTTGATTTACCTTCAGAATCACGAAAACACGGAAACGCTATGAAAAATTCGTAAAATTCAACTTAACTGTCAAATGTCAGTTTTCACGCCGTGCCGCCATCTTGATTTTCGAATTTTCGTATTTTTATTCTTGTCAAACCGCGCCATCTATTGGCCGAACTCGGTACTAAAATAATTTTTGGTTTTTCTCATTTTTCTCACTTTTCCGAGAGATTTTCCATTTTTTTATATCCTATAGCAACACCGAAATGATTACGAAAAAAACAAAAAAAAAATCGTTCAAATCGGGCCAGGCGCTCGTGAGTTATTAGGTAACATACATAAAACCCGACTCATTTTTATTATATAGATATCACACACTTCTAAATCGGTTCAAGCGTTTAGAAGTTATGGTGAAATAAAAAATCAGGGTTTCGTCATTAATACATAACGGTATTTTTCATTTAGACAATTGTTTTTTGACATTTGGACAGTTTAGGTATCATATATATGATACTTGGGATTATATATCGATTCTAACAAAATCACACTATTTTATTTATAATTATTTTTATTACGGTTTGTTTATAAAATATTTGTGGTTTATGTATTTATCCATATAGATAGGTGTCTATTTCCGGAATGTACTCAATCAGACCTTTCATTTGACACTAAACATAATGTATATATGGTAATTTATTGAAATTTGGACGTTTAGACAAATATTTTTGACATTTGGACAGTTTAGTTACCCTATAAGACTTAGGATGACATAACGATTCTAAAAATATCACACACTACTAAATCGGTTCAAGCGTTTAGAAGTTATGGTGGGATAATAAATCAGGGTTTCGTCATTAACACATACCGGTTTTTTTCCGAATACAATTGGGTCGCTTTATAATTTTCCAAAATGTTTGATTGGAATAAATTCTTAAGAAACAAAAACGGTTATTTAAAAATCGGTAATATGTTGGGGAGTGTAATAATTAAACACTTCGTTTAATTTATTTTGCTAAATTTATATTCCAAATATTTCTCATCGTTACTTGGCTTACCTGATCTATTCCTGATGGCCAAGGCTGCGAACATGAAGAACGAAAACAAAAAATTAACTGTCAAATTATAAATGTCAACAAGCACCGCTTAACACGGCGATTTATATTAAAGACGCTGCTTTCTTCTTATATGAGAGAAAAGGGTCGCGGCACGTACCCTATAACACTCTGGAGGCCAAAACTATTCTAACAATACGACACTTTTTAATCGGTCCAAGCGTTTAGAAGCTGTGTTTTAATAAAGAAACGGAAATCATACATAGTTGAATCCTGAATACATAACACTCCTTTCGGCAATCGTGTAACAATAATGATAAAATTTAATTTTCCAAGAAAACAGTCGAATTTATTGCCTTGAGGCGGTATCTTTCAGTTAACCACTAGCTTAAGATTTGCATTTGCTACACAAAATAAATGCATATATAATTAATATTTTATTTTAATGCCTATTTTAAGGTAGTACAATATGTATATGTTGTTTTTTTTTTACCCGAGATAAATATATTAACATGTGAAAATTGAAAATGTAATTATATTTAATAAAAAAATGTGTATTTATATTTTAATAATATATTTATTTATTATAAAAAAAAATATATTTAATAGTTATAGAGTTACCTTCAGATGAGTTTAGATTTATTTATAGGTGTAAAAGGTTTAACTGAAGTTGTTTTATCCAGATTTTGGATACGTTCTAATGATGCATTGTATTAACTGTAGAAGCGAAATCCGAAAACGATAATCGTTGTCACCCGTATTTACGGTAGATACATATACGATGAAGTGAGCTGTCATTCGCGTACGCGTTGAATCGGATATATTGGAAGGTAGCTCTCTCGGTTCTTCCGGCAGAAAAAAATTTGGTGGAATAAGTTTTTTGAACGTAAAACGCATATACGGACGTTTTGTTGAGGACAGGTTTTCTTGTGCTTCATTTTTACTTCTCGGTTAACATTTCGCGATGAACAGTTTGGTGAGAAAGGTGTGTGGCAACCTGGGAAGTGAAGCAAAGTTACGGCCTAATTGACGTCATAGAGCAGTCCAGACCAAGGAATATTCCAGAAATAAGGCGAAACAACTAGGTGAGCAATACAGTTATACCTTTTATTTGTTTGAGTGCATCTAAAGTCTGGAGAAAGCCCCTGGCTGAAACAGAAGTATTAAAAATATAACCAATGGCCGCTGTCATCCGGACGATTAAGAGGGCTCCGAGCCTATGCCGCTACACAAATGTAGGTAATTTACGCTTGCCGGCGCGCGCGGCGGCCACGCAGGAGTGACTAAATCGCATACATTGATAACGCTGAACAGACGGTCACCCGCCAAAGCGATGTAACCCGCATTTTATAATTTTATTGCTCATAGCAAATTGCAAATAACAAAAACTGCAAATTGTGATAAAAGCAAATCCTTTTGCACACGTATTTATTAGACCAAAATGGTCGATTTGACCCGCCGTTCCGACATATTTGGCCCAGCGGACTCAAAATAGCGGCCGTTTTTCAAGATGGTCGCTAATAAACCAAAATGATTTTTCTCATGCTGATTTTAATGACCCATGGGCCTTTTCGGCTATTTTGGGGTCGTATATTTCAAATATGGCAATAAAAATAACTTTAGTTAATTTTGAACAGGATTATAAACATTTTTAACGAGTATTTACTTTCACGTTACCGTTATGTTATACGCGTCTTCTTCGAGTATTTGCACACTGGAAAAGACGAATCTAAAGTCAAAACTGTCAAAAAAGTCAAACGAGAGAATAATTTTGTGTATGCTGTAAGTAATTTCTGAAATTTGCTACCCAGAAAACATGGAAAATTTGAACTATATAATATAGAATATGTGAATGGGTCTTTGACTTTGAATTTGTAGTCGCTGGCTCAAATATGACGACTACATGTGTTTTGAACAACCTTTGAACGTATTTTGAACCGATTTGAACATATTTGTACTTTTGGCCAGAAAACTTAAACTTTTGTACTTGGTGTCATCATCAGAACTGGTCAAAATAAATGTACCGTGGCCGTTTTATTCTACACTATACTACACTATATATAAATGATTGTACACATTCTACCTTGTTTGTAAGGAATTATTTATTTATATTTATTTATGTTTAAATTTTCAGAATCATATTTGAAATGTACGACGCCAAAATAACCGAAAAAGACCCATGGGTCTTTAAAATCAGCACGAGAGTAATCATTTTGGTTTATTAGCGGCCATCTTGGAAAATTGGCGCCATTTCGAGTCCGCTGGGCCAAATTGTCGGAGCGGCAGGTCAAATCAACTATTTTGGTCTAATGAACACACGTGTGCAAAAGGATTTGCTTTTATCACAATTTACAGTATTCTTTCAAAATATGAGACGAACCGCTTCCACTATCAGGATAGCAGATACTTTATGATTCTGAGTAAAGAAATAAAAATGGATAATGCTTAAAACAATTATAACATTGTTATTCTCATCAGTACGAGGATAAAATGTATGTCGAGAAGGATAAAAAACAGTAATTATTATAGGTATAAATAGCTACACCAAAACTTTAATTATTTCAAAAAGCAGTTACCTTTATAAATAAACTACTTCCGACGGAAAGAAGGTACAGATAGATATCGCGGCTTAATGTGATTATATATTTTTGAACAACTTCAAATATGTAATTAAAATTAATAAAGAAATAAATTAATGAATGCCACTTTTAAACAGTCTCGAAGAGGGGTTTTGTGGATTTCACTCTGTGCTCCTCGGGATTCGCCCGTTGGATGAACAATTGGAAAGTTCACGAGCACCTTTCTTCTTCGGACCGCAGGCTGGTGACATTTGGCATCGGCCGTCGCGTTCCCCCCACGCCACAATCCGAGTGGCGATACCTATCCGGCGACATTAACTGGGACCGGTTTGGTGAAGTCCTCTGCGAGAATCTTGAGGCCTTTCCATCGCCTTCTAGTAGTACCGCAGAGGACTTGTGTGTCGCACTTAATGCGGCCACCGAGTCTTCCTGTGATGCCGTAGTAGGGCGGAAGAAACCCCGCGGTGGTTTCGCGGCCCCGTGGTGGTCTTCCGAACTCTGCGATAATTTTAAATTTAATATTTGATATAATGTAACGTAGCGATTGAAAATTAATGTAATTGAAAATTGTTATTTTTGTGATGTGACGCAATGATGAGATGAAAATTTTCTGCTGATCGATCAAGGTGAACAATGTATGAGATGAAGTTAAAATAAAGAAAAATAAAAAAACTCAAGTTTCAATTTTTTTTAAACTCTCTCTATACTATTGAATATTGATTTTAAAATGTTTTTCAAAGGATTTTATTTTTCTATGGTTTTAAAATATTTCTAAGTATTCTGTAGTTTTGAATATTTTCAAAGACTATTTGACTTTAAAATGATTTTCAAATTATTTTATTTTTCTATGGTTTCAAAATATTTCAAAGTATTCTACAGTTTTGAATATTTTCAAAAACTATTAGATTTTAAAATGATTTTCAATTTTTTTTAATTTTCTATGGTTTCAAAATATTTATAAGTATTCTATAGTTTTGAATATTTTCAAAGACTATTTGATTTTAAAATGATTTTTAAATTATTTTATTTTTCTATAGTTTCAAAATATTTATAAGTATTCTATAGTTTTGAATATTTTCAAAGACTATTTGATTTTAAAATTCCCGTGCTTTCTCTGGTTTAAATGACTTGTCGCAACCTTAAATCAGTGCATATCCTATCAATGCTCTTTGTAAGCTAAATATCTTACAGCCAACCACTTATTTTCAACTTACGAAAATGTTACATCTTGGTTCAGAATATTCGACAGAGCGGACGCCAACGCCGATAAATCTTCCCAAAAAGTGAGACCCTCTTACAAAGGGTAGGAAACATAATTAGTCACGGACGCCGAGGATATGAGATTCCTTGAAAAATAGCTGATAACTCAAAGGAAAGGACAGAAAGGGGCTATAAAATAAACGAGCTGCCGACCCTGAAACTCGACTCTCCATGGACCGACCACCGTTTCCATTCAAAATAAATCGTGAGAAAGACTCCTTAGCAGCACATGGTAACGATAAATTACGAGCAAGGCGACGGGCAAAAGACTACGAAATAAAAACCGTGGACGTTACAAAAAATCATACATACTCCAAATCCCACAAATCACCCTAGAAATAATATAGGTTAAAATGTAAAGAAAATTGCATGATTAATTAATTTAAGCATAGCATATAGTATTTCGTTTAATGTAAAGTAAAGCGCTAGGAGAGACAACTTAATTAGCCTAATTAACGATCTAACATTAATATTAACTTGTTACTATTGATCTGAAACTAACCTATGTTTAAGACAATGTGTACTCGGGAAAGGTGGCGTTTGCGACGAGAATCTGTAATAACAATAATAATAATATTGTTTTATTTAAGAGAAAGTAGTACAAAAATTATGTCTTAAAACTACCCAACTAGGTTAATGCCTGTACTAGGGTAGATTCTTTTCTTTTAAATTAAGCAAATAATATGTCTATAAAATGTTTAAATGTAAGACAGAGACAACTAGTGTATTCGCTTCTCGCTCTAGCGTGCAAGCGAGGAAGCATGATTGCGATGTCTCTTTCAAACGGGGTTGCATCTGTTTATGCGCCCTGTCTCGTGATTGGATAATACGTGTGCGGTGCATTTATGGGGGTGTGTTTAGAAATTTTTGGAAGGAGATAGACCAATGAAAGGTAAGGGCGGTCGCTATCTTAAAAAAATGTAAGGCGATCGAGGGCAGAAAAGAGCGAAAGCTTCAGTTGTAAATTGTCAAAGGGTCAGCGTGAAGGCGCCGCGATCCAAGCACCGGGACTTAGTAGTAAATTATAAGTACTCGGAACTCAATGTAAAAGTAAAGATAAGTGACCGAATAAAAGAAAGTCTCGCGAATAAAAAGTGTTTATTTTCGACGGTAGCTTATCCTGCGTGACCTGAGGAAAGTGAGGTTCTATCACGGAAGCCTCTAGCTGAACTAATTTCCTTGTGAGGTTGGAATCCACCACTCGTTCGAGACAACCACCCCTGAGAGAAAAACCAACCTAGCTGGTGAGTGATTACCATTTGAATACAGTCCAAGGTGAAAACCGTTGAAGATAATCGAAGGGGTAATTACCCAGCACAAAAGGGGTCGCGTAAATTCACAAGTTAAGTGGGTTTATGCAAACCGGGTAAAAATCCCAACCACATCTGTATGCCGAAATGTCCTTCGTTGCTCACTCCTGATGGCGAAACTGCTTTTCAAAATCAATATTCAAAATCAATATTCTACCTGTACATGGTGTAGTGGCAAATCCAGCGGTCAGCGGTTAAACCGATCGAAAATCTGCCACCTTATTTTAGGGTAGCCATAGAACGACAAGGTGCAATTTTGGTGGCACCCAGGGGTGATGTGAACCGGCGTTTTACTGCCGATGGCACACCAGGTACTCGTAGAGGCGTGTCTCTCCTCGGCGAGTTGCGATACAAGGTGACCTTAAGCTCTTGTATCGTACGGTCTCCTTTTGCAGATTCCGCAGCGATCTCTTTTCCTATAAGATCGATCTAGTCTCCACTAGTTTGTAAATCTAGCCGCTCGCATAATTGAGGCATCAAGGTATAAGCTGTTATTGTCGCTTACCGTTTGAAGAGCAGTACTGTCCTGCGAAGCGTAGATATCGTCGGGGTCGGGTTATAAACTCGGTCCTGTCGAAGTCTGGTCTCGCGAAGTTCTCTCTTGTGCACTCAATTATCGAAAGTTTTCCGAACACTGACTATTATTTTTGTCTCTACCGCTTGAAGGTTGAATAAAAAACTGTTTTCTTGTCACTTTATAATTCCACTTTCAATGTGGCTCAAATAAATTATAAATTCAATTATTTCTATTTGTTACATTGTGAAAGAATGAAAATTTTAAAACAAAATATGTTACTTCTTTTTTTTTTTTTGTTATTTTTTTTGCCTCTCGTTTCCATGGTTTCTCTCGTTTCCATGGTTTCTTTAATATACTATGTTAGTGATTCCCTTATTCAAAACTGTAGAATACATATATTCACGGCTTTGTTGTGTGGAATGTTTACGGTATTATGAATATTTTAATATTAATATTATTGGTAGTTAATTCTAAATACAACTATTTTGCCGAGACACTCCCCTTCCCGTAAACGACTGTAGGAGTTTACCTGTTGTCGGGAACGGCGATTACAGCTATCTTAGTAGTTGGTCTCTGGTATATCTTACCACGGCATTTTATTGCGACGGAACGGGTTTGTCCGTCTTTTCCAGGGAAAGTTTTTTCGATGATACCCTTGAGCCACATGTTGCGCGGGGTTTGAGGGTCTACCAAGAAGGCTAAATCGCCTTCCTTTATAGGTGCGACCTCGTTCCGCCACTTCGGCCGTTTGGCAAGTGTAGGTAGATATTCCTTGACAAACCGATTCCAGAAGTGGTTGGCCATGGTTTGGGCGATTTGCCATTGTTTTCGCAAACAAAGGCTGTCTGAATCTATGACTCCGAAATTCAATCTGCCTGATGATGAGCCTATTAAAAAATGATTCGGTGTCAGGCTCTCCGCGTCCAGGCTGTCTAACGACACATGGACTAGAGGCCGACTGTTCACTGAATTTTCAGCTTCTGCCATTAGTGTGGCGAGAGTCTCCTCGCGGGGAGCTTTCTCTTTTAGGGTGGCGTAGAGTGCCTTTTTTATAGATTGTACCAACCGCTCATAAAATCCGCCCATATGCGGGGCAGCCGGTGTGTTGAATTTCCACTCGATCCGTTTCATGGCGCTCTGCGATCGCAGATCGTCCCAATCTATCTTGCGAATGGCGGCTTTCAGTTCATTATTTGAACCGTGAAACCCAGTTCCGTTGTCAGAATAAATGACAGCGGGGGTTCCACGGCGCGCACACATGCGTTTTATGGCCATCATCGTCGAATCGCTAGAGAGTGAATTCGTGATCTCGACATGGATCGCCCTAGTGCTCATGCAGCAGAAGAGTGCGCCATATCTTTTCTCTCTCCGGCGACCGACAGCAACCTCGATCGGACCAAAGTAATCCAGCCCTATGTTTGTAAACGGTCGAATGTGATGCTCTAATCGAAGTTCAGGGAGGTCTCCCATTTTTGGTGGTATTGGTTTTGCTCGGTCGATCCTGCATTTAAGGCAATTAAAGGTTATTTTCCTAATCGCGCCGCGTTGGTGTAATATCCAATACCGTTGCCGTAGTTCGTTGGCAACGAATTCGCGTCCCTTGTGTCCCGCCGCTTCATGCTGATGTTGTATGAGCAACTGGGTGAAGGGGTGTTTCGCGTCCAATATTGGGGGTTTCTTTACCTCTAATGCGACGCCCTTAATTGCGTTTATTCGTCCTCCTACTCGTAACACGTTTTCGTGGTCGAGGTAGGCGTTAAGATTGATTAATTTTGTATTTTTCGACAATACGGTATTATTTTTAATGGCGTCTATTTCTAATTTAAAACTACTTAATTGTGCTTGTTGTATCCAATATAATTCGGCGCGTTCTAGTTCGGCTGGGAATAGAAACGGTTCGTGACTCCCTCGGTGCCGGCAACGGTCTATGAACCGTAACGTCCATGCCGTGCTTCTTAAAAGTCTATTTAATCTAGAAAATCTATTTATATCTAGCAAGGGCGGGCTCGGTACTTGAAGGACCGTAGCCACAATGCGTTTTAACTCTACGTCTGGTTTGATTGTTTGCGAAGTGGATTTCTCAGTGGGCCATAATTCTCGGTCTAGCTTTAGAAAATCGGGACCGGTGGTCCACCTGCGTATTTTTTCTAAGTCAAAGTTGTCGGCGGTATCTCGAGTACCGAGATCACCTGGGTTGTCCGCCGTGGGAACCCAGTGCCACTGTGTTAACTTGGTTAGTTGATCTATCTCACCGAGACGGTGGGCGACAAATGTTTGATATTGCCGTGGGTCGGAACGGATCCACGACAATACTGTTTTTCTGTCACTCCATAAATACGTTTCCTGAAACGTCCATGTGTGATGCGTTTTTACCATTTCCGCTAGGCGGCTCGCTAAAGTAGCTGCTTGAAGTTCAAGCCTAGGTATGGACATAGCTTTTAGCGGTGCGACTTTATTCTTACCTATTAAAAATACAACACATGCTTTTTTGTCGGTGTCTATATAACGCGCGTACGCGACCGCTGCATATCCTTGTTGGCTGGCGTCAGCGAAAATATGCAATTGCGTCGGTTCGTTAGATTTTATTCCTGCATATTGATAGCTACGTGGTATTTGAAAGTCTTTTATGTGTTTTAGTTCTTCTAACCATGTCTGCCACTTCGTGAAGGAATTACTACCGATCGCTTGGTCCCAGTCAACCTTTTCTAACCATATATCCTGTAGCAGAATTTTTGCCTTTATTGCTAGAGGTCCCAAGAAGCCGAGTGGATCAAACACTGACATAATGACCTGTAATGTCTGTCGTTTGGTGGGAATAATTGTTCCGTTCAATATGTCGGGTTTTATTTTCCTAAAATTAGTATCAAAAAATAATTTGTCTGTTTTTGGGTCCCATTGAAGCCCGAGTATGCGCTCGACGTTGTCATCTGGATTTGACCACGCCACGTTTGTTTTTGATCGCCTCTCGACGGGAATTTCGTTTAAAGTACGAGTGTCGTTGCTGGCCCAGTTTACGATCTCAAACCCGCCTGATTGATGTATACGCGACACATCACGAATCAGTTTTTTGGCAGATTCGATATCGTTCGTACTATCAAGGTAATCGTCCACATAATGGCGATCCGTTATAGCTTTTACCGCGTCAGGAAAGTCATTTGAGAAGCGTTCTGCGTTCCGGTTCTTTACATTTTGCGCGAGGCATGGAGAGCAAGTACTGCCAAATAACACGACTTGCATACGATATTCGGTTGGTTGTTTAGAGGTGTCCATATCACGCCATAAAAATCGTTGACTCTGTGAGTCCGCGTACGTTAATCTAACCTGAAGGAACATTTCTTTGATGTCTGCAGCAAATCCTATCAGTCCTTGACGGAATTTAAATAGTACTCCCATTAGGGGATTAAGGAGGTCGGGTCCAGATATTAGGTTGTCGTTGAGGCTAACGCCATTAGCTTTGGCGGCGCAATCGAAAACGAGCCTCATTTTCCCCGGCTTATTGGGATTTGTTATATGAAAATGTGGTATGTAAAATATTCGGTTGTTTTCGGTGTTTATTTCTGCTTCAGATAGTTTTACGGCGTAACCTTTCGCGATGAAGTCGCTCATTTTTTCCGAGTATTGTCGAGCTAGTATAGGGTCTTTTTTTAGGCGTTTTTCTACCGACTTTAGACGCCTTTCAGCCATATCGCGGCTGGGCGGCATTGAAATATCGTCAGTCTTCCAAAGTAGGCCGGTCTCCCAGCGTGCACCTACCTGACGGGTAGTTGCCTGTAGGAGTTGTTCTGCCCTCTGATTGGTGTTCTGACGATGTTTCCTCGAATGGGGACCTAAGTCTTCGACATCGAAATAACTCCGCACTAACTCGTCGACTTTATCGTCGTTGCAAAGGGTGTTTACTTGTTGCGTATCTGAAGATCTTTTGTGCCCTGACGCACCAGCCAAAGTCCAGCCTAATCGAGACGATGTTGCTGTCGGGCCTTCTATCGGACCGGCCCGAATTGTCCTGGGAATAAATAAGTCCCAGTGATCAATTCCGATCAACAGTTTGGGCCGTCCGTTAACGTCGCATAAAGGCACGTTTTTTAGATGCGGCCATTTATCGGTCATAGCTTGGGCTTTAAAGACTTGGGTCGGCAATTCTAAATTTTTAATCGTACGAACATTCTTCATTTCGTAAAACCGATTTGTATTTACGGCGCGGATCTCGACGTTTACGCGGCGCGTAGTTGCGTTTTGAATAGCCATGCCGGAGGCTCCTACTAAATTTAGTGGACTCCGGGGTCCTTCTACTCCTATTTTATCTGCTATCTGTTCCTCTAAGAGGGTGATAGTACTGCCTTCGTCCAGTAGGGCGAGAGTGGTATAACAGCCCAGGGGACCTCTTAATTCTGCGGTAGCTACGCGTAGCAGCATCTCAGTAGCTTCATTCCACGTATTGGTCACGGCGCTCGTCGAAGGGCTAGGTTTGTCATGTGATTCGGATTCTACCGGCGCGGGTTCAGACTTGTTTGTTTTCCCTTTGTCGGAGTGCAGAAGCACATGGTGCGGCTGTACGCATCCGTCCTTCCCGCATTGCCCTGATTTTCTACAATTTTTTAAGTTGTGACCCTTAATAAGACATCGGATACATAATTTATCCCGTTTGACCCATTCCCAGCGATCGTGTACAGACATGGCTAACAAAAACTTACAATCGGGTGTACGGTGGTTGTTTTTCTTGCATTTTGCGCACTCGATGTGTTTGCTTTCAGTAGTATTATGCGTGTACTTTTTGTTGTTTTGTGGAAATCTATTGTTATTTTTCGATGTATTTAAGTTAGAAAATGCAGGCGGCGAGTCGTCTTGTGCTGCCGCATCTACAATTCCTTCTAACCATATGCTAAAATGTAGTAAAGTTGGGTGATCTCCATTATTGGTTGAGAACCACTGCAACCGTAAGTGTTGCGGTAATTTATTTACTAATTCCCGCAGTACATAGCTGTGGATTTATCAAATAGCTATCGTGTCCCATATTCTTCAGCGAATGTACAACATTACACACAACAGTACCAAATTCCACAAGTTTGAACAAGGGGTCACTGACCGATATTTGTTGCGTTCGGCGAGCCTCTCGCATCAGCTCGTCGATCCTTGCGCTGGGGCGGCCGAAGCGACGTTCGAGCGTGCGGCGAATCTCGGCGACATTCCGTGGATCTACGAGCATCGCACGGACCGCTTCGCGCGCGGCGCCCTGCAGACTCTGTTGTAGCCGTACCAAGTTGTCGGCGTCGGTAAAGCCGCAGGTCTCTGTACCTTGGTCGAATAGAGCTGCGAATATAGCCCACTCACGTGGATCACCTGAAAACCTTGGTAAGTTTTTCAACAAATGGGCGCGAGCATGACTTAAGGCGTACTCAGAAGGGTGGGGTTGCACTGATACATTCACAGCACTTTTTTGCACATTCGGGACATGGTCTATTTTTACAATGTTATTGTTTGACGGTTGAGTCGGACGCGACGGTTCCTGCAGCGTGTCTAGCCACGCGGACGTGTGGCGAAACGAAGCTTGGGACGCAGCGGCTCGGCTCTTCTCGTCCTGTCTCCTCCTCGATCGGCGGCTGTCGCCATCGTAGTCGTCATCATCTTCCGCCTCGATCTGCGCTTGAATAAGCCGTTTTTGGAGCTCAAGTTTCTCTTCTAGCGCTTCTATCTTTATGCGCTGTGCGGCGGCGGCGGCCCTGGCGGCAGCCACATCGATGTCCGCGGCAGCCCTGGCGGCGGCTGCGTCCGCGGCGTTGTCCGCGGCGGCGGTCTCGGCTCGTAAGCGTGCTCGTTCTGCTGCGGCGTGTATCTCGGCTTCGATTTGCAGTGTCGCGATGCGGGCGGCCATCGATCTCGATGATCGGCGGCTCGTCGTCGATGTGGCTATAGACGGCGCTGTCTGGGGAACGATCGTGGCGCCGGTATCATCATGTGATCTCGTGGCGTCGCGCTCGGCGCTTCCGTCTACGTTTCTGGCGGCGATTCGCTCGCTTTTGCGGGCTGGCGTGCCGTTTTTTGACATCATATCGATTGATTTGTTACCACTATATCGTTAGGTTGTGGTAGGTAGGCACCGTTGTGCCGTCCGGTATTGATTTTAAACCCATTGAGCGAGTTTCAACGGTTTATTTGCAAATTTTATATTTTTCAGAAAAATATTTCCTTTCTGTTTTTTCTGATTTTAATCTAGCTCCTAAGCGGTTTTTTTTTGTAGTATCTAGTCCAGGATCCGGCTCGAAGGACCAACGATTCTATGTAGTGGCAAATCCAGCGGTCAGCGGTTAAACCGATCGAAAATCTGCCACCTTATTTTAGGGTAGCCATAGAACGACAAGGTGCAATTTTGGTGGCACCCAGGGGTGATGTGAACCGGCGTTTTACTGCCGATGGCACACCAGGTACTCGTAGAGGCGTGTCTCTCCTCGGCGAGTTGCGATACAAGGTGACCTTAAGCTCTTGTATCGTACGGTCTCCTTTTGCAGATTCCGCAGCGATCTCTTTTCCTATAAGATCGATCTAGTCTCCACTAGTTTGTAAATCTAGCCGCTCGCATAATTGAGGCATCAAGGTATAAGCTGTTATTGTCGCTTACCGTTTGAAGAGCAGTACTGTCCTGCGAAGCGTAGATATCGTCGGGGTCGGGTTATAAACTCGGTCCTGTCGAAGTCTGGTCTCGCGAAGTTCTCTCTTGTGCACTCAATTATCGAAAGTTTTCCGAACACTGACTATTATTTTTGTCTCTACCGCTTGAAGGTTGAATAAAAAACTGTTTTCTTGTCACTTTATAATTCCACTTTCAATGTGGCTCAAATAAATTATAAATTCAATTATTTCTATTTGTTACATTGTGAAAGAATGAAAATTTTAAAACAAAATATGTTACTTCTTTTTTTTTTTTTGTTATTTTTTTTGCCTCTCGTTTCCATGGTTTCTCTCGTTTCCATGGTTTCTTTAATATACTATGTTAGTGATTCCCTTATTCAAAACTGTAGAATACATATATTCACGGCTTTGTTGTGTGGAATGTTTACGGTATTATGAATATTTTAATATTAATATTATTGGTAGTTAATTCTAAATACAACTATTTTGCCGAGACACATGGTTTATGCGTCTTTCAGTATTTTTTTATTGAATTTCAGGTTTTTCACCCAAATTAACTAAACTATTCGAGATTACAAGTTTCGAATAGTGGTCCCTTCAGAATTTTTTTTCAATTGTTTTACGCTTATTGGAGTCGATCTATTTTTTATATAATGAGCATCGTATCGATCGAATCTTGGGGTTTAAAACTATCTCATTTTCTTATATCTCGGACTGAAAACAACATCGCTTTCTCATTAATTCTCATGTCTTCAGACTGAAATTTCACGCTGATTCTATGGCGTTTCTCAAAAAACGAAATATGTTTTCTTACGCTTCCCCATTAACTAAAATACATGTAGAGTATTATAATAAGTTATAACAAAGATGGCATAAACATCCATTAATAAAATACAAATATAAAAAATAAAATACTTACTGCTGTTTGCTTTCTCGTGACGATGCGTGACGACGCGGCACTGCGGTTTAGAAGAATAAAATATTACGTGAGCGGGAACTGATAAGAGCTAACCGAAAAAGACGTGCTCCCGCTTTCAATAGCAGCAGGGAAGTGAATCTATTTCATAGCGCGCCTGTGTATTTATTAACGCGACCAGCCCATACAAAAAATGTATGGAGAATCTGATACCTGATTTTCTGGGATTTATTGTATAAAATCCTATTACAATCATTGAAATTAAATAGCTTATAGTGAAGATATGTCATTTAACTTTCTTTTATAATAATTTGTAATTCAAATTAGTTATTATTTTCCCAGTGAGGACTAAAACCCCGCGCCCATTTTTGTATATTTTCTCGGGTGTTTTTATAAAAAACTACGCAAACTATTGCCAAATTTATTAGCTCACCTTATAAATGACTTATTGATAAAAACGAGTGTTTTTTGTCACTGCTTTTATTAGCGTTGTTTTAGCGGAATAACAAAAACGCTAGACCCTAATTTGAGAAATTTCGTGCAGCACCCTCTTAAACGCGAAGAAACGTTGAAACCGCCAAATTAAAAATATATTTTATTTTATTCTGAAAAAAAATAATATAATAAAAAACAAACTAATTAATAATATTAGTGAAAGAAGGGGAGAAGAAAGGAAAGGGATCCCTGAAGGAGGAGAATTGTTTATGTTATTGTTTTAGCCCTCGAATCTGAGGGGACGGCGGTGCGCCGATTGAGCGGTGCAACCTACTGCGAGATAAAGCGGCACGCCATTCGCGAGGATTCTATGGAATCCTCGCAGACGGCTTGCCGCTGTTATATACCTATAACAGACAGAGAGTTCTAAGCAGTCTCATCTCCCTGTGGTAAGCCATTTCAGTCTACTTCGGTACTCCGTGATAAAGTCATATTTTCTAGGGCCATAAATGGATTACTGGATTAAAAACTTGCATTACTGAAAATAGGTAATCTTTTATTTCAAGATAAGAGTGCGTCAAATCTGCCAGTGCCAAATCATCATTAATTAAACAGATATAACAATGAAAATTATTATATGTTTGGTGCTGATGAAACCTAACCGTGTTTATACACCGTGGAATTTAAAATGTGCAGAACATTTTATGGGGTAATTCTACCCTTTAAATATATTTTTTAATTTTTTTGGGGAGCGACAGATTTAATGCACTATCGGCTCATGAACTCCATCTGAGATCAAAAACAACCTGCTACTCTATATTCCTAGTCACATCAGAGACTTCTTCTCATTCTCTTTCACCGTGCATAGAGCTCGCCTTTGGAAAGCTTTGCCGAAAAATGTGAGAACCGCGCCAAGCATAACAAGTTTTAAAAACAGACTCAGAGAGTTTTTAAAATCTTTCAGATAAATTCTCTTTCCGCTCCCATTCCCCTCCTTTTTTAAACTTTAGCGTCCTTATAGGTGTTAGATTATTTTGGTGTCGCACATCCTGTGCACACAAAGAGTTCAGTATATATTTCTTTCTATCATCTTTTATTTTATTTGCCATACTCTTTATATAGGTAAAGTTATGTAGTCTACTCGCAAATAATGTTTATACAATAGTATAGATTAACTCTACAATATTGCCTGCAGGCAATAAGCTCGATTTTTCTAAAGAATGAAGCGTTTTATTATTATTATTGTTGTAATTCCTTTTAAAATGAAAGAAGTCTTGCTAAGAGAGGAGTAATTCATGCGAGTATATCTTTAACTGAGAATGCTTAGGTATTGAATAAGTGCAACTGATAAAGTGGACAATGCCTGAAATTTTCATTTTGTGCAAAAATACGGAGAGTAGTGGTCAGGCATACGATTTGCTATTTAGTATAATTGAGGCATTTTGTGCGCATTGGGGTGCATTTTGTTGAGGTTGCGGCAGGTCATTTGCAGCGGTGTATGTAGTTTCAGGTCGCCTGGACTAAATGTGCGGTCAAATAATGTCTACGCCACTCTATTTACTCGACGACTAATGTGCTAGGGGAATCCTCGTTATTGGTTTAAACGAATTATTATTCAACGAAGCACTTCAGATTGAAGGTACGTTTTAGGCAACTTCAAACAAGAACAATAATTAATAAAAAATATAAACACCACCGCCATTGCAAAAAGTGAACAATTGTATTTGTAATTATTACAAACTGTTTGTTCGCTCTGTGAAGTACGTTTTTTAGAGAATAAAGTTGTTCGTTAAAACAATATTCGTTGAAACACAATTCAATTTAGGGAAGCTCCGTTACGGACCCGTTGACGCGTGTTATATCTATAAACATCCAGTGCTTAAAAACGATTGCTCATTCCGTGAGCCAGTCGACGGGCCTTTTTCAAGGCTCGTGACGTCTTTCGATGGGAAATCACCTTTTATCGGGGCTTAACGTGCGTTGGATCCATTGACCCGGCTTTTTGAGTGGGGGCGTCGTAGGACTGCGCGCTCTGCGGCAGGTATCTTGTGACGATTGCGCCCCACTCGTGACGCTTTATAAAGCCTCGCGTTGAACGCCGCCGCCGTAAGAAGTCGGTTGCCTTCGGTGCTCAAGAAATAAAAGGTTTTTTATTTTGTATTTGTGATGTATATATTTATCCACATATATGTCTTTTTTGTTACGGAATCTACTCAATCAGGCCTTTCATTTGATACTAATCACGATATATTTATCTTAATATTATTGACATTTGTATTTGACATTTGCAGGGCAAGGTATGCTATGACACTCGAGATGACATCGAAACTGAAAACATCACATACATCTAAATCAGTTCAAGCATTTATAAGCTATGGTGGAATAAAGAAACGGATTACATTACTTACACATGTACATGACGTATACATACGTACATACATACAATATGACATACATACAATAAACCCTGAAAACAAGGTACTCATTTTTTGGCGGTTGTGTAATAAGAGGGTCGCGTTAGATGTAAAGCATGCGATTTTTAAACTTTTATAACTTAAAACTAAACCGATGACTTATATATTACTTAAAATTTCTATCTATAAATCTATATCGTTGCGACGACTGGTGCTTATTTTAAAATGGTGAGTTTTGGTATTTCCCTAAAACTGAACAAAAACTATAAGTTTATAAAAACAGCTTTAGAAACCAAAACAATTTTTAGATCAATCCATTAATCTCTACAAAACTGATTCTTTTAAGGAGCTCAAGCTTCTAATATAATAATAATTATTAGAATATGCTTCTCAGTTTGTAGTTATCGTTATTGGTTGTGGAGTTATTGGCGTTGAAAGCTTGAACAGCAATGCAAGTACAGCGAAAATGGTGTATTGTGAATGTTTATCTAATGATCACTTTTACGTGGCATTTTCGCTTGGCATCAGAAGGTAAATACGCCAATACAGTTTACAACTAAGCGTTATTAAACATCCACGGGGAAATCGATCTTTTAAAAGAAATTTTTGAAATATCGCCAATGTTAGGAAAAAAATAACCCGCTAAATTAGAAAACTCATAAATTTGCTCGTTTTTGTTAGTTAAAGTAAGTTTTTTTTTTTTCAAAGTTTTGGTTGTTTAGGTTGCCATACGTTAAACTAATAGTGGCATCAGCCAGCACCAGACAAGCCAGGACATAGGCGTCGCCGCTTATTTTTACGTTAGGTTCAACTGGTCCTGAATTTACATACATCTGGTTACGTTGCGGTTACAAAAAAAAAATCGGTTGTGTCACCCCAAGACTTTCCTGACTAGTATCCGGGGAGGTGCGAAAAAACAGCGGCATTTTTTACTCTAGTACCCCAAATTTGTATGGCAGGTACCCCAAACGTTGGTCGTAAGTACCCCAAAAACTAATAGGTTCTTCCGATGGTTAACAGAAGCTTCTATGCCAAATTTTGACTTAGACAGATTAAGCGTCTGGGCGCTATCGCGGAAACAATTTTTTCGCCGGGAACCCCAAATTTGTATGGGAGGTACCACAACCGTAGGGCGTAGGGACTCCAAAAACTAATGGGTTCCTCCGACGGTTAACAGAAGCTTATATACCAAATTTCAGCTCAATCCGATTAAGCGTCTGGGCGCTATCGTGGAAGAATACATACATACAGACATACAGACATACAGACATACAGACATACATACAGACAGAGATCGGTCTGGAAATAGTCTCAATCGTCTCAGGGAGTCTCAAAATATATATTCCCATCTTCATCTCAAATTTTTTTTTTAGCGCGATCACAATACTTTCCTTTCCGATAGGTCGTCAGGAAAGTAATACAATGGTGATTGGATTTACTGTCACCGGCCGTTTCAGTACCGAATGATTGTTTTTTGCCAAAATTTACATTAAAAGGAGTTCATTATCCTGTTTTGGTATATTTCATCGGCCAATATACTTAAATGAAACCCCAGCTTCATTTATAACAATAACCAAGTTATAAACGGCTTTTATTACTCTTAATTGTGTAATTTCACAATGGGCGGGTTTGTAATCCTACTACAATCTTTAAGGGTGCTACCACACCAATCGATCGATCATCGATCGATTTAATCGATCGACGCGACGGTCGATCGATGCAATCGATCGATTGGCGTAGTAGCACTCTAACAACCAGTCCTACTATGACTTATTTATGTGTACACATGACGAGTTTTTAATTAGATTGAATTGGATGAATTGATACGAGCGAATAAGCATTTTTTAATAAATAAAACTTAGAAAAAAACATTTTTTTCCAATATCTTTTTTTTTTAAATTGGAAAATTTAATATTTTTAAAAATAGTATAAAAATAGCCAAGCGCGTTGCGTTTTCTAGCGATAGGTAAAATACAGCGAATGCTGTTTATTTAAGGTATTTAAGAAATTATACTTTTTGCTAGATGGCGCAGCGAATTCAACGCTTGTCAAACTTTTATTTATATATCAAGTTGGTTTTCTTTGTTTTAAAAAAAAAATCCTCGTATCGATTCACCCACTTCAAGGATGTCACTCATTAAAAACTCACCTTGTATGTGCTTCTAAAAGTGTGTCTTGTCTAAAAGTGTATTCGATCGACATAATTGAAATGCAATTCCGTTAATTTTATCCCAAAGGAAAATGCTGACCGAGCCGTGAATCCAACCCGGAACCTTCCAATATAAGATCAGGCTACCTAGCCCCGGGCTGTATTTTTTAGTATATATATTTTTATAAGTATTATTTAAACGATTGTTTACACGGAATCATGAATTGACAACGTTACAAACGCTTGCATTTTAATACATTACAGAATAGTCGTTAGTATCAGTTTGGCCTATATAACCAGCCTATATTTTGCTCGCATTCGCGTACTCACAGTCAGGTATGTGTGAATTCCAGCACTCTCCCGAGATCCCTTCCGCACGACTGCCCGCGATAATCTAACGTGGAAATCCCTCTTCCGATGTACTCTGCGAGCATCTCGCCTTGAGGTTTACTATCGAAGGTTTTCCAACTTTCAAGGGATCAGCGAGTCCGCCGGCGATCTCGCCAGTGCTCATTTAAAATCACCTGCCAGCTCGCGCGGATAACGGAAATCATATAAGGCGCGAGGGAAAAATAAGAGCCGCGGCTTACTGCGACTTCGCTCTTCGATAAAATAAATTAAACGCAATTTTCAGAATGGTATATGGTATTTCAGTGTAAAACGATGAAATCTCATTTCACAAAATTGTTGATAAGAACGAGGCGTTATTAATCGTTTTGGGAATGAAAGTTAATCGGCCTATTTCGCTTCTCCAATAGTAGGAATAAATCCTCTACATCCATTAACGATATTGAATAATAACACGACGGAATTTAAGAAGTCAATTTGGATAGCCCTGGATTTTTTTAAATTTGCAAAAATAACAATTCGCACAAACATATGCTTAATATTAGCAATCGCGTAGTTGTATAATCACTGGGGATGATCGCAACTATTTTACAACTCTGATTCGCCGAATCAGCTGATTCCTTGATTAGGGAGCTGATGCTTTCTCTTAGCTATGGAATAGAATTATTTTTCCTAACCCTCCTCCACACATTGCTCCACATAAATTCTATTGGATTTATCTGGCTGTATTAGAGAGGAAGTCCTAATATTACATTACCATATTTTTCTGGATACACTATGAACATATTTTTTCTTTTCGAAGTGCTATTTATTACTATGTTCAATAAAGTAATGTAAACGCTACCTTAGTTAACTTATTAAGTATCTAATCGATTAGGAATATTAATTAAGGTACTTACTAGTATGTAGAATAGCATGAACTATTTAGTAGTTTACATTACAATACATTTAAGTCGTGTCCAATTGGCGGCTTAAAACCGCTCTTGGACGTGTCAAAATATTTTTGTTAGGTAGTAAGTCTCATTAATAATTTAATCTTTATTTAACATACATATGTTGTTAAGAATTTAGCTATTAGATTGTCATAAATAATGGTATCTAAGAAACTTTCGAATCTACTATAATTTCTTCATCGTAAGATCCCATAACAAAACAAATTAAAGGCTTATTAATTAAAATAGTTAATATTTCTGATGGCTACCAACTAAAAGCCACACAACACAATAATTTAAATAGTCTTTAAAAAGTTGAATAATCAAAGCAGAAGCCTAAAAATTGAAATAGTTAAAAATTCGAATATATACGTACTAAAACAAAGTACTCTACATAAAATGTCAAATAATCAAACTAAAGCTAAATCTTACATGTAAAAACTAAAAGTACAAATATAAAAGGTAGGATAGGTAGATACTTCAAAGCCTCTGACCATTGTTGGTTAAAAATATTTGATCAAAAGCAGTCATATTTTGTATATAAAGGGTTTATTAATCGTGCAGGTAGAATTGATTTCTATAGAAAAATAGATGGTTACATTTTGGGAATCGCTGTTAATTTTATTTTCGACTATATCATATTTAGTCGACTATATCACGATTCATATCGCGATAGTATAGTTTTGGTTATTCCCATTGGTGCGAAAGCAAGCGTGTCGTAAAATGTTAATTTCGTGATTACGCGTAAATGAATCTACAAGCAAAAACATAGATATAATTGATGAAAAGTTTATGAAGGAAAGTATATATGTTAATATTCGTATGTCTATAATATTATACAGCGTGGTTTCTAGACATGATAAAACTCTAGTAAATGATTTGTTGGGCCAAGTTGGTAAGAAAATGTAGAATAATTAAAAGAAAAATGCATTTCTTATACAATTTCAGGTCTTTCATTACAGGAGATCATTCTCCAATAAACATGAGTTTAGAATATTCTACAATAAGTTTAGGCATTTGTTTTGATTCGGTTTTACAATTTTTATGTACGAGTGTATGAATTATGGAGAAAAATCATTTATCAAGTAAAATTATTGAATATTTTAAATTTGCAGATATTCAAATTGTATTTATCGGTAACAAAAGCTTAAACAAAAAAAAGTTGTAGGGGATTTTAAATCAGTTTCTCATGTAAAATAATAGATAAGAAAGTAAAAAGAGCTTCCTAATACAAAAAAAAACAGAAAATATCCAACTCAAACAAATATATTTTTTTACTATTTTCTAGTTTCATAATGGTTTTTGGTTTTGTCAATTATTGATTAATTGGTTTCTGTCAGTATTATCCGGAGATAATACTGACAGAATCTGATCATTTTAAAAAATACACTTTCTGTTCATGTTCAATTGAAAATCATACTTTCAAAAAACAAGCGAAAATGGGAGAAGGTGAATGTAGCCAAATGCCCAATAAAACTACACAGTTACTATTATTGGCGTATACATAAGCAAAAATGATTACAAGTCGCGATGAAACACAGCATTGTTGTTTTTGTTCTGATTAAATCGACGTTTAGATTAAATCGACGCTGTTAAATCAGCTTTCGATTATTTTGCGTGATTGGTTTGCCGACGCGACGTACGGAAAACGTCATTTTCGCGATCCGCCGTTTGCCGCTTGGGATTTAATTTGCATTCAATGGTCCTTATTCAGCTACATTGAGTGCAATACTTTTTACAAAACCTCTATCATTTCCTGGATCTAAAATACTCCTCACCTTTTGGAGGATGTAGGTACATATGCCAGTTACCGTATTTTAATAGCCATTGTGTGCGAAGAACCCCTATTTGATTAATATCTTGTACGTACAGTCTGCTTAGAAAGATTATACCCTACGTTACGAGAAAAATATTTACACTGCAACACAGTAATGCGAGAATAGTATTACTAAATCATCTAGGAACATCTCTCAGTTCCGTCTCACAAAAAGCGTATTGTACTCAGACTAGTGTTTCTGTTTCTGCTTCTTTGCTACTGAACAAGGCCACTGACGGTTGTTTTTAAGTAAAATCGAGCCTGATATTAACAAACTCCTTAAAATCCATCAAATTCAACTTACTCATAAGATAAGTTATAAATTCAATGTCTTTTGAATGTTAATAAAACACTGCTTAACATAATTAAGCATGCGTTTTAATTGTTGTCATTGAATCATTCGTCTTTAAACTCAGAAATAGGATAGGAGTCATATCCTATCCCACGACTATATATTAATGCAGTGTAATTACACGTTTAAAGATAATCGTGGCAATAGCTGTTTCAGATTCGCGACAGATAGTAGAAAAAAAAATTATTGTCAAAGTGGGCGGTAAGCAGAATAAGGTTGAGAACCTATTCTTCTTCTTCTTCTTGCAGTGCCGTCTCCTAACGAAGGTTGTCAATTATCTTGCTGATTTCAGTCTTGGAGACTGCCGCACGGAACAATGCGCCAGTGCTCAGCTGGAACCACTGGTGTAGATTTTGCAGCCATGTTGTTATTGGCCGCCCAGGCCTCCTCTTGTCTTGAATTTTCCCCTGGGTTACTAGTTTTAGGAGTTCGTATTTGGGGTTGCGCATTATGTGGCCGAAATATTATCGAGCTTACGTCTCTTTACGGCGTTGAGTACCTCTGTCCCTTTTTTATTCAGTCTTTGAAGGACTGTTGTATTTCGAACCTTCTGGACCCACGATATTTTAGGCATTCTCCGATACACCCACATCTCAAACGCTACAAGGCGCTTGGCCATCCTTTCTGTGAGTGTCGATGCCTCAGCTCCATATAGGAGGACGGAGAATACGTAGCATTTTGCTATACGCGTGCGTAGATTAATGTTCAAATTACGGTCACAAAGATTTTTTTCCATTTTTCTAAAGGCGCTACGGGCCTGCTCGATTTGGCATTTAATTTCGACACTGTGGTCTCCTTTGTCGTTGACTATAACAACCAGGTATTTGTATTGGCTCACTCTTTCAAGGTCTGTACCATCGATATTTATGAAAGAGTTTGATTTTGACTGCGGTGTTTGACTTACTACCATGTATTTTGTCTTTTTGACGTTGATGTTAATGCCGTATGACGCACTCGCTACGGTGACGATGTCCACGAGTTTCTGCAAGGTCTGTCTGGTGTCAGCTATCAAGATGGTGTCATCAGCATATCTGATATTGTTAATGACATGACCATTAACTGTTATTAGTTCCGAGATATCGTGCAAAGCTGTTGAAAAGATGGCCTCGGCGTATATATTGAACAACAGTGGTGAGAGAATGCAGCCCTGTCGCACTCCCTTGAGTATTTCTACATCGGCTGAAAGGCATTGAACTATACGAAATGTCAGACTAAATATAACCTCAAAATCTACCTAGAAGTACATTTTGAGACAGAAAACATTTCTTCTAGCTCCGTTTCGAATAGTTTTGTTTATTTTTAAAGCAAAAGATTATGAATAACGAGAAATAATGACAAACCGAACGCAATTTCATGAACTGAACTAAGAGAAAAAAATCGCATGTCACAAGGGTTAGTGTGGCCACATCAAAATATTTCCCCCCACGTCGAATCGATTTCGACTCTTAATGGCTAGACTGCATGTGTGGTGCATTTTCTCGGACGTTGAACAAATTGGTTATACAATTGAAATGTTCAAAGGCTTGCTACCGTATTAGCGATAATAATAAAAAAGGCTGTAATTCATGGGGGCGCGGCGGCTTATATTGCATCCGTGGCGGCTGCCTAGCGCGTCTGTTCGATCGGGGCGACCGCAATGCGCTTAACGGTTTAATTTAAGTCTTCTGGTTGTTACGCGAATGGGCCTGCCACTGGAATTATAGTAGGCGGCTGTTTCACGTCGACTTGGCACTGGCTACGAATATTATCAAACGTACGTCTCGCCTCGCTTGAAATTCCCACATTGCATTGCTTAACACATCCACCTCCACCATAATTCATTACGTCCCAGGCGGAGAATTCGGGAATAGACTTTACATACACGTATGATAATGAAGATTGGGACTGGTATACCGAAAACAGGTATTGAGGGATTTTCAAGGTTATGGAAAGTATTTTATCAATCATATAAAATCGAAGACTATCGCGTTTGTTTAACATTGTAAATAGGATATAAACGAAAAACCTGCAAAAAAACTAAAAACATAAAAACCTCCAGAAACCATAAAACCTTCAAAATAAGGCCCATTAACGCTACTTGACTTCGCTTGACTTCGATACGTTGACGATACCTGATGCATCCTGAAGGGCAACATACAAATAGTAAAAAAAATCTGGATCATCTAAACTCCATACACCCAAAAATCAGAATCACGTATGAAGTAGAGAAGGACGGCTCCCTACCATTTTTGGATGTCAAAGTGACGACGAAAAGTGACAATACTCTTGGACATACGGTATATCGGAAGCCCACACATATGGACAAATATTTGCATGCAAGCTCACAACATCATCCTTACCATCTACGTTAGTGCAAACGTCGCACGCGATCTATGCGACGCTGATCATTTTCCGCAGGAGATGAAACATGTCAATGATGTCATTAGGAGAAATGGATACGGAAATATCACGAGACACGCACACGATCTGATACAGACGAAACTCATAAACCGAGCAACTCAAGAGCATTCTTACCATACGTCGAGGGCGTGACAGATCGAATAAGTAAGACGCTAAACAAATTCGATATCAAAACGATCTTGCCGACCCAAAATATATTATGTAGCTCGATTTTAAAGGCCTGTAAAGGATGTAATACCACTACAAATCCCGGGTATGTATAAAGTCGAATGCAGCTGCGGTTTAGCCTACGTTGGACATACGGTATATCGGAAGCCCACACATATGGACAGATATTTGCATGCAAGCTCACACCATCATCCCTACCATCTACGTTAGTGCAAACGTCGCACGCGGACCAGTGGACCTAAGGATCAAAAGTATCTGTACAGTCCGGTTTGTGCGTTATCTATACTGAAATATGTATTCTATATTAATGTCCCACAAGAAATGGTATTTGCCAAATTTATACTAATATCATAAAGAAGTAATGTTTGTAAGTTTGCATGTAGCGGGTAATCTCCGAAACTACAAATCCGATTTAAAAACAAAATATTTTAAAATCATGTCGGAAAAAATGAGCTAGTGAGTTGTTTCATCGGCATGTGCTGATGAAAGGGTTTGATATATGTAAAAATAATATACAACAAAACCATCGGCCTTAAAAGATCTATAAAGAAGTCGCGACTGCATATACCTAACTTTTATATTTTAGCTACAATAACTGCTTTTATGTCTCAAAAAATGAGAAAAATAAGTAGGCATAGTAAAAATAAGTTTTTGAAGACATTAGCAATAACATAAGAATCTGTATCAAAGAAATTGATCCATCGTCACGAGTGTAAAATATAGATAAAATTAGCAATTTAATATTTGATTTTAGGTGGTATAGTTTTAAAGATATCATAATATTAGTACCGCGTGCAAGAACCTCGAAATATTCAGCAGGCGGTGGCGACTGCTGGCCCAGCATGGTCAGCGTTTAGCGGAAGGCGGCACCGGTGGCGAGGAACAAGACGCGTAAACCTACGAGATACATAGGTGACGTGCATCTGAGGGGGGATGTCTTGCACTATATATCAAAAGGTAGCGTCTAAAAAGGCAAATAAACGCCACCCTACTTAAATTAAGAAATCGATTCGAAGCTTTACAGGAACCGAAGCAGCGGGCAGCAGCTAGCATGTAGTAAAGAGTGAACATTTATTAAAGGCTTCTGATTTCAAAGTCACAAACAATCCCACCCAGTATTTTTGGTTCGGAAGAGTCGTAGATCCAGGGCTGCCTACATGGTAACCAATGTTGTCTAAAATAGTAGGACGGTGTCGACTACAAAGGGCTAACCCATTACCCCAGGCTGGTATAACGATATGTGATCGGTCTCTCAGCCGTGGGATGATCGTATAAGACTTAGAGATAAGACAACCTACTGTCTAGATCGCCAACAGCCCATAAGAGACCAACGCCTTACGGCGAGGCACCAAGAAAGGTACACAGAGGGCAGCGTCGCCCCTAACTACCAGTTTTAGTAAGATATCTCCGTCCGGAGTTAACCTTCAGGATACCTCCATCCTCCCGACAGGTTGCGGGTCCGAAGTCGCTTACGCGGCCTTTACGTGTTGTATTACAGAGGTAATTCATTTTGAATATATCCCGGAGCTTAGCGATCTTTGCTTGTAGTACCACACGGGATTGAGTGGCCCAAGGTCATTTAAGGAGTGTCATGAGAACAGGTCAACATCCACCCCCGCTGCTAAGGAGACAGTATATTACCATATTCTACAGACTATTTCAGCAATTAGTCAGCGCCCACCCGATGAGCGTCGCCGAACGTTGCGCAAAACGTCAAGTAGCGCCGAGATGCAATCCCGCCAGGAGAAACCGGTCCACCAGCTTTGAGGTCTAAGACGCGAGAGTCTTACCCGGGGTAGCCTTCCGCACGAGGACGCTTCTGAATAGGAGCTGAATCGTGAGTTCAGCCGATCCGAGAACAAAATGGATCTTGTGGCACAAGCTGCATGAAACCATTCGCTACCAGCACAACCATCGCTTCCAATGTTGTGTAATAGGTGGATTCAGAGTGCGAGTACAATATCCACTAAAATTACACGGCGCTATTATTGGCGTGTAGACAAACATGACTGCAAGCCATGTCTGCGGCGGAATAGCGCAAACGTTGTTTTTGTGCTGTGTGCAAACATTATCGACGCTGTTAAATCAGTGGTCGATTATTTCGCGTAATTGGATTGGCGGGCGGCGGGCGTCACGTTCGCGATCAGCTGTTTGCAGCGAGGGCGATCTGATGACGCCCGCGTCCGGCTGTTTGCCGTTGTTACGATGACGCCGCGCCACGCTACGCAGCGAACGACCAGCTGCGTATTGTTTCATTGCATTGCGGCGGTAATACTACTACGGCTACAGTGGCAAATTTGCCGATGTGTATGCAAATAAAATGTTGTCACAGTATCCGCAGATGAATGGCACCTCAAATTCCAGTCGAAGCTTTTAAAAATCAGTTTTGTTTCCCAAAGACTAGTCCGGCAAGTAGCCAAAGACTAATTTCATCTGACATTAATTTAATATATAAATCAATAAGCGCCCTCTCTCGGTCTTCGGACCAACCCGGTTAGGTTTCGTTCCATCCGCTGGCCATTAGCTGAAAAACGAACCGCGCCACCCGATGCGTTTTTACTTGATTACAATATATGGTGTAATTTAAATACTATTAGCTTAGCTTGTAAATAAGATAATTCAACCAAAATTTAATAATGGGATTTCAGCCCAATAAGGCATCGGTGTACCTACCGAATTTCAAGTATTTAGATAAGTCGTTGAATTTCGAGGCAATCACTAAAATTAAATAATATGGCCCTACTTCCACCGCCATATTAATTTGTAACGATATTATCCTAAGAGTCATTGCAAAATATATGAATACTGACAATACTTACAACTGCAGTTTTTATCGCCACTTGATTTTAGGAAAACGAGGAACTGACATATGTTACACATATTAATCGAAGATGTTGTTATATTTCTCAGATTATGATTTCACCCAACTGGAAAATCGATTCAATAATACTAGCGCAACTGGATTCACTAATAAAAACGCCGATAACTATTCAAATTTCTTTATTTTAAATAATCAGCAAAATATATAAGGGAACCCCCTACTACCTAGTTACATTTCCAAAAACCTTTTCAATTGACAGAGGCTTGCACTATCTCTATATATTAACAGATTTACATGGTCCGACGCAAAAAGAATGTGAAAAATAAGCGCTTGTAGGTACGTTTTGTCGAAGAAAAACAAGGTACCGACAGCAAATTCAATTAAGATTTAGGAATTATTGCAGTATAGGTACCTTTCTCAGAAATCGAAAAAACAAAGAAATACTACTAGGTTAGATCATTGTAATGCTAAATGTGAAAGAAAAAAGCTTCGGACGCGTAAATTTTCAAAACCAAATTTACATACAAAAAAAAAAAAAATTTTTTTTTTACCTCAGTTTTTAAGGTTGTTTTAAAAAAACCTAACCTAACCTAACCTAACCTACCGCCAAATAGGTGTTTATGTATTATTTTTTTTTAAAAACTACCGAAATGTATGGGTTTGGCCCTTTTTTGAATGCCTATATCTCGCTTATTTATTGAGACCGAATAAATATTATTGCAGATTCGGAATCAGCGTGGTGAGTATAGTCTGGTGACGTTAAAAAATCAACAATCTAGAAGAGGTACCTATACTGCAATAATACCAAGATTTATATTATTTACGAAAGATGTGACGCCATTAAAGCTATAAACTTCTTTTTCTTTCGGCCTCAACCCTCACTCGCCAAAACTAAATAGCCCTGCGCCCAACGTCTTCAGCATACATATAACCAGCAGACTTTATGATTTAAATATTATTTCGATTTAGATTAATATGATTTTGTTTATTTTGTTATTGTCCTGGAATGTTGTCCAGGATATACGGCCCTGAACAACGGCGGTTGCTACACCGCCGAAACGTCGAGTGTTATGAACTTTACGCGGTAAATTCCTTTTTATCTTATTTATTACGTCAAACAATCGCGATCATTGTGAAACTGTTGTGAAACTCATCCGGAAGTCGTGCTTGAGGGTCCTTTGATTATCTAGGTTGTTTAATGCTTGCTCGATGATTTTGGAAATTCTCGTAGTCGTGTTCTTTAGTCGGGTAACCAGTTTCCCTAGTTTTATTGCTGCTGTGCTGAATACCGCGGTCACCACATCACTCCCTCCCTTATGGAGACAGAAAGTTTATGAAGTCAGATGGTGGTGGTCGAATTATTATCCCTTAACGAGAAGTGCAGCGGAGCTGTCGAGTTTCCGTCGGTATATTCATTTATGTCGCAGTTGCTCTCAATAAGTTGTTTTCTTAGATTTAACGATATCATTTGTTGTCACCAGTTTCGCTTGCCAGTTGTAGAAGGTTGTGAAACTTCACCGGAAGTCGTGCCTGAGGTTTCGTTGAGCGTTTAGGTTGACTAGAAGGCGTGCTCGATGGTCCTGTCAATCGTTCCGGAGATACTCGTAGTCGTGTTCTTTTATTCAGGTCACTAGTTTTGTTGGCTTTTTTTTAGTGTGTTTCGTTAGCTTTTTTAGGGCACAGGCTGAGTACTGTGATTCACCACACCTCTAAAAAAAGCTCTTGTTTTCGGAGCTATGGCCTTTCGTAGCTTAATATATTCTTCCAGTAACGAGCTGAATGCAGGAAAAAGAGGACATGCAGGTACATTTCCTTAGAATATGAGGAGACTTATGCACGGAGTCCGCAGTGCTCCATGGGAGTTGTAATGTAACAATTTCCAGATATTGTAAGTTTTATTGTTGCTGTTATAGAGTGGTTGTATTGATTCTTAGGCCATAAAATGACTCTCGTTAAATATGGCAGTTAAAAATTACAGGTACAAGACGGCTTTAATGGCTTTTCAAGATGTTACCTCAACTACGCGTTCAATACCTCAACTACGGCTGAGCCAGAATTGGATATTTGGACGATGAACTTAGCACAACTGAAAGTACGGTAATGGCATATCTTAGCAATCAAGTAATTAGATAAATATATAGTATGTAGTATTAAAATTGTTAAAAAGTAGTAACTAGTATAATAAGAAAGGTTAGAAAATCATTAGATATATGTAAGTATAATCGTTTAATATTACGCTCTAACGTATTTCTTAGTCTCGTTTGCTATAGTCTAGAATAATAGTCTATATATTGGAATAATAATGATAGTAATAGTAATCGAGTACAGTAATATAATATGATTATTAGTAGAATTATAATAATAGCCTATAGTAGAATAATAGTTATAATCTAGAATAATAGCCTAGAAAAATAATTAACGATTTGGAATCATCTGTAAGGTTAATTATGTTTTGGGAAATAAATAAATAAATATTAGATTATAAATAAATAATAAATTAAATATTAAATAGAAAAATATTATTTTGAAAAATCCTGAAATATATATAAGTTCTTCTAAAAATATTTTTTAGCGACGCTCAAGTAATGGTCATTATCCTTAGCATGTTTCATTATTTATATATCGGTATAGGATTGTTTTAACAGATTTAGACTCAATTACTCTCAACCATAAACTTTATTTCATACAGAAATAATAATTTTATTGCGTTTTTATGTCATTTTATTTGAAATTACGTAAAAATATTTCCACGTTAGCTCTAGCTGCTACCTATATAGAAAGATAGAAAAATATTATTTAAATAAAATCCTGAAATATGTACATAATTTATGATTGTGATAATACATAATTTATGATATATTTTTTAGCGATGCGCAAATAATGGTCATTATCCTTGGCATTATTTATTTATCGGTGTAGAATTGTTTTAACAGATTTAGACTCAATTACTGTCAAACATAAACTTTAATTCATTTAAATTATAATTTTATTATGTTTTTATATAATTTCATTTGAAATTACATTAAACGTAAGAAAATTATTATTCCTATGAATTAAAGTTTATGTTTCACAGTAATTGAATAATTGAGAGTATTTGACCTATTTTTTGGAATTTCTCGAACTATTTTATAATGCATGCATATTATTTCTGATGTTTAAAATGCTTATCAAAGTTCGTCCTTTTAAATAAATCAATTTAAAAAATAAAATCCTTGCATTACAAATACGTTCATGTATTGCATGTACGTTGCATTGCATGTTTTATATCCTAGGCTCCAGTTTTCTTTAAAAAATCAGTCTAAAATATTAATTTTGATTCGTTTTCAATACACACATTTTTGTCGTTTTATTTATAACAGTTTAATAAATATTTTTCCGAACTGTAACAACACATATAATTTTTAATATTTTAAAATTAGTCAGTTTTCTAAATCACAAGATAATATTTTTTTCTCCGATACATATTAGTTTGCTTACAATCATATTATTATGAATACATCTTTGATTGCTCGCAATAATATATTAATGCGGATCTTTACTGACACTTTTTCTCCCGCTAGAGGGCGTACATCACTCGCTCGCGCGATGTGTCGCTCACTTCACACCTGAATGGGCCAGACGCCTCAGTGATCGCCGCTAGCGATACCAACATAGAGTTTTGCGCAGATATCCTAAATATATACTAAGTTCTGACGCATAACAATACACGAAAATCTGAGGTGGGACGAACATCACCTCCACATTATCTAGTGCATGTTTCGTTATTCTCAGAAAAGAATTTATTTCTCCAAGACGTAAACCAGGTTAACCACTTATATGTCAACTACTAATTAGGATATAGCATAACATTCTGGGGTCGATGTACTGTGAGTAAAAGTCAAACTTTTTCCCTACAAAAATTTGCATTACGAAACCTTGAACTCTTTGAAGGTTTCTTTCAGAGTCTCTTTCAGAAAGACAATTGAAGTGTTTAGGCATCTTAATACTGGCATCCCTCTATGTATTTAAAGGCATAATGTTTCTCTATAACCAATAAGATTTTTTTTAGCTTTGCGGTGAGTACCATAAACTTGATATGAGAGGAAATAACAATATAGAATTACCACGTCCTCGAAATGAGGTTTCAGACGCTGCCCAAAATACGTCGGCATTAAACTTTACAACGGTTTGCCCATTTAATTAAAAACTCTGGCCAGGGAAGAAAAACCACACTTATTTAAACCCCAGCTTAAGAAGGACCTGCTAAACGAGGAGTATGATAATTTGGTTTTAATAAAATCATTTTCATTGCGTATATATTAATCCTATATTAATTCACTTGTCAAAAAAGAATAGGAATCAATAATAAGTATAGGTATATAATTTTATTATTCCAAAAATATTTTAGTACATTTTAATTGAGTCATTCTTATTAATCTGTTTTTATATTGTTCACTATTTTATTACTCTTTGACTATTGAATAACATTTATTATTCTTAGTTTATTTTATTATTGCAATGACAATTCTGCCCCCGGTAGTAAAAAGGGCGCATCTAACATTTTTTTCGAAATAGAGTTATATATATTGCCGTGATCAGCAAAAAAAGACGCATCTGCTCATATTTTTTATATTTTTCTAGCTCGACTGTACACGAAGTTACAGTAACGTCAAAGGACGCAAGTACATGTATTTTTCTACGAATACTGAGCTAAAAGGACGCATTGAATGTAAACTAGAATGAAAAGGCTTATTTGCGTATGTGTTCTTTTCTTTTGGAAAATTTCCATCAGTTCAGAAATTGAAAAGACGCATTTTCTTCTGTACTAAGCAGGTAAGACATTTGTGATCACTTGCGTATTTGCAATCTATTAATTCACTAAGTAGTTTAAGCGCATAATATGGCAAATGGGCGTTTTATATTTAGTAATTCCTTTAGATGTTTGGACGCTTAATTAAGAATAGAAATATTGCAAGTATAACCAATACTACATTAAAAAGGCGCAAGTAGCCAATTGCGACCTTTCAACTTAAGGAAAAATCTAGTGAGAACTCATGAACAGTAAAAATAAAAGCAGTTCATTGACTATGCTTAGTTGAAAAGACGTAAATGGCTATTTACGAATTTTCAACCTAATATCAAGTATTTTCCTAAAATTTTTTTACTAAAATGAAAAGGAAAATGGTTAATAATTCAATAAATAATTAGGATATAGAAAAATTATTAATCACACATTATAGTTGAAACGCAAACCCAATTTATTGCATTAACAGAATGTGTCTATAGTTTTTCTTTATGAGACAGCAAGCATTTAAATAATTTTTACACAAAACATTTTTTATCTCGGTTTAGACTTTATGCTACATACGCCCTTCTGATTATCGGGGGCAGAATTGACAATGACCAATTTAGTACCTTTTAGTTAGTTTTTTTTTACTTCATATTAAATTTTTGATTATGGTATTGCTTCTTGGCTAATGATTAATTATTTATTATTTTTTGTTTTTAGAATATTGATATTTAACCGTTGTTTTAATTATCAAAGAAAAACCTATTTCATATTTGGTTTCCAGGTATAGTTAAAATATATGGTATTTATAAAATCCTAGTAGTAGACCTAGGTATTATCAAATTATAAAAATATATCGAAATTTTAAATCGTTCGATGCAGCCTGGAATGAAGTAGCAAACCGAAAAACTGAAAGGCCGAATGCAGTTCTTTACTTATCGTATTGTTGTGCAATAATTTTAATAATACTTTAGGTAGATTAGCGTCTTCGAAAACATGATGTTATAAAATTAGACTCCTTGTATCGTAAGTTTGTGCTGGGTTGTCGTGTTTTTATCGCAACTTTGTTATCGTGGATCTTTAAGTTTGTTAACGTCGGATCCTACAAACTGTATGCGGTGGTGTACGTTTTAGAAATAGTAAGATAAATGCATTTATTATCTGAATTATAGTGCAACATTTTATGTTATAATGCATGGTATAACGTCTCACATATTTCCCTGTTATCGTAAAAGTTTAATATATTTTATTAATTTGCTAAATTTATAATATCTAAATATTTCTTACCATTATTCCATTGGCTAAACTATAATATCTAACAAATGATATTAATTATAATACCATAGAAAAAGCAAAAAACTAAGTTAAAAAAATATTTCGATAATAAAACTTCAAAATATACATTGAAATGGCCTGAAATAACGTAATGTTTTAGGAGAATTACTTATAACATGAAATAACTGAAACAGGTAGGTTGAATCGTTCCCCGAAATCTGGTGTCAAAAGCGAGAAAAAATAGAATGAAAATAATTCACCAATAATATCAAAAATTAAAAAATCTAAATCGGCATTCATCTAAACTAGAAAAATATGCATAATTTAATATGCGTTGTCTTCATAATAATATTATAAATGCCTTTTTTTAAAATTTAATTGATAATAATGAGGGAGCTAATGGGCCCTTGCTGAGTTGGCCACGAAGACCCATTTTGTTCAGGGTGTTGTTGATGGATAAGTGTTGACACTCACGGATCAACACCCATCGTGCGAGCCCGGGTAGGACTCTGGCCTTGGGCTAGTTTCTCCTAGGAGTCAACCTTCTGGCGCTCCTGGACGGTCTGCGCACCGTGCGGCGTAAGCCAATCGATTGTGCATTCTGACTAACAGTTGGGGGAGTCTGGAAGCAGTACTGTTTCCTGTAGAGCGGGAATGGTTGCGGACCTTACGGTGACTGCTCTTGAAACGACCATCGGCTACCCGATCCTGGGTGGAACAGCCGGGCTAAGGACGCCGTAGTCCGCGATAGATTCGGTATACACCATTTCACCGCTTCGTAAGGGAGAGAATCGCGCAAGCGACTTCGAACTCGTAACCAATCGAGAGACCGGAGTAATCTGGTCGCAATTAGAAGTAAGGGCGTAAGTGTAAGCCCGCTGGGTAATACGTTGGCCTCTTACGGGAGGGGCTTGACGGTGGACTGTTTTGTCCAAGTCTTCTGCGCTCACTTCACGGGAGATAGAACGACTAATCTATAAAACTTCCTGAGGTGACGGGCTCGCCCGTTGTAGTTGATAACTCTATTTAATCATAAATGTAACTTTGAAATAATAAATTTCATATAAATAAAATACAAACGGAGCCGTCATGGAATTCACCGACCGGAGTCGGGCCCATCATGATACTAATTTTTACACTTCTGGGGTGTGAGCAGTGGATTCCGGACTAACGACCGGCTGTGGTAAGTTTAGGACAGCTGTCTTGCCACATGTGAGCGTTAACCTTACCACTTATTCACTTCCCCTTCGAAGCCATAGAATTTGAGATGCGCAAATCGCAGTTTTAGATAATTTTTCTAGGAAAGAGTTGTATTATAAATTTTCCTCGATATATGTAATTCTTACAAAATAATACAACATTATCTGAGTAGTACAAAGTGAAAAACTAAACATATTAAATTGCTGTTTAGAAAATATTCCTCCAATTATATAAAACTTTTTCCAACCCGCTAGGATTTCAGTATCGCAATAAAAGGTTTTCCTTCGATTTTACGTATAAGAAAGGGTAAATATTTTATAAGCCATTTTGTACCATTGTGGATGTGGCATTGGTGTACGCGGTATATCAATAGGTCCTATAACATGTTCTATTGTTCTCTGCAATTGTTATATTCTTTGCAACTGTTATGAAGAGTGAGTTTTTAAATATTAGTGACATCCTTAAAGTTGGTGAATCAGTACCTACGAGTAAATAAGGAACTTTTAGTGTAAAACTTTAGATAAAACAAAAAATATATTTTTTTCTTTTGTAAACAATTTGAAAAACTTGACTGATAGATAAAAGTCTGACAAGCGTGAAGCGCGCTCTGACATCTAGCATATAGATTATTCGCGATATTTTACCTACCGCTAGATGGCGCAACGCAATTAACTGTTTTTATACAAAAAAAAAATATTTCTTTTTTATATTTCTGTAATCTGAGGTTTGTGACCTTTTGTTTATCTTATTTATTATGCCAAACAACCGCGATAGGTCGTTTTCACATGGTATAAGTATAATGGATTAATAACGGCAGATCACCTGCGTTTTCTAAACAGCCTATTAAATTATACCATGCATTGGATACTATAAATTCCGTTAACGCGTGATGGAACCAATTAAATAAATTGTAATTACTACCATTAGTAGATAAATCTTTACGTTCAAAGGTAATTGTGTGCCAGGGGATAATAATTAAAAGCGGCTGATTTTTAATTTGAGTTCAGTTTGGCGGCAGACAACCGAAAGACGGACAGGGCGAGCGTCACTGCCTCGGTTTGAAGAAAAGAAGCTCAGTAAGCCTTGCACGTAAGCAGTCTAATTCTTCCGCGTAACGCCGTTAGCGTTAAACTCACTTTTGCGAGAGAGCCAATTCCAAACAACCTTCTTTTCGTGTAATGAGTCTTTGACTACGCTTTAACCGGTAAGTAGTATTGTTGACTCTCGAATACCATATATACAACAATTATACTAAAAAAATAAAAACACGACTGTTGTTACAGAAAGTGAACTATTGTATTAAAAAAATATATTTACGTGGGGGGACCCAAAAGTAACAGGAAATCCATCATAAAGTCTTTATTTCCTAATATTTTTACACCAAATTTTGATCACCTTCAAAGTAATCTCCATTGACCACAACGCACTTCTTCAAACGATCATTCCATTGTTCAACACAGTTTTTGAATTATTTATCGCGATGTTCTTTATGCCTTTCGGCGATTTTTGTTTTACGTCCTCCACAGTGGCAAAACGCTTTCCTTTCATGTCCGTTTGGAGTCTGGGGAACAAAAAGAAATCACAGGGGGCTGGATCCGGTGAGTAGGGGGGGGGGGGAGTGGACAATCGGTGTCATGCCGTTTTTGGTCAAAAACTGCTTTACGGAGAGGGCGGTGTGGGCCGGAACGTTGTCATGTACGCCAAAGATCTCCCCTTTTTTTCCTGATACACTCCATCAATCTTCTCAAAACCTCCAAGTAGAACTCCTGGTTGACAGTTAGATCGGGGGGAACAAACTCCATGTGCAAAACACCTCTGCAACGAAGAAACAAATGAGCATTGTCTTGATGTTTGACTTCACTTGGCGAGCTTTTTTGGGACGAGGATAGCCACTTGTCTTCCACTGGCTTAATTGCAGCGTTGTTTCGGGGTCGTATCCATAGCACAACGATTCATCACCAGTAATCACCGTGGAAAAAAATCAGGGTCCTCTTTGAACTGATTTTGAAACTCAAAACATTCCTGAAGTCGACGCTCCTTTTGCTCGTCTGTGAGAAGGCGAGGGACAAATTTGGCTGCAACCCTTCTTGTGTGCAAATCTTCGGATAAAATCCTCTGAATTGAACTCCATGATATTCAAGACATCTCATAGAGTTGATCAATGGTTCGGCGGCAATCTTCACGAATGAGGGCATTGATTTTGTCCATGTTTTCGTCACTTCTTGCCGTTGAGGGGCGTCCTGAACGGGGTTGGTCTTCAATTGACATTTCTCCATTTTTAAAATGCGAAAATCACTCATAGACTCTGGTTTTACTTAAGGCAGCATCCCAGTAAGCAGTCTTAAGCATTACAATAGTTTCCGTGGCCGATTTTCCCAACAAGAAACAAAATTTCACAGCCGCGCGCTGCTCTCGACAATCTGCCATCACTTTTTCGCCGAAATTGAAAAAGTTGTTTTACGAAAAAAACTCTCACAGGCGAACCGATGCACTCACAGCGACACAATTTTGCACACTTACTCAGGTGGAGTGACAGTAACGGACACCTAATCGAACAATGGGTTCCACCACTCTTCCTCCCCGCTGCAGTCCAATTCCCGTTACTTTTGGGTCCCCCCACGTATTACTGTTTTTTTATGATATATTTGTGGTTTATGTTTTATCCATATCGATACATGTTTATTTTTAGAATGTAATCAATCAGACCTTTCATTTGACACTAAACACGATATATTTATGTTAATTAATTGACATTTGGACATATAGAGAACTAGTTACTTAATATTTGGCCAGTTATAACACTGGCCAAATATTACAGTGGCCCCAATAACACTCCATTTATAACAGTGGCCCCAATAACGATCCGCATGACATATGGTTTCTAACAATATTATAGACTAGCTGACCCGTGCCCACTTGGTTGGGCGGTAAAACTTTTAACTTGTGATCAAATTATGAGTGTGGTTTGGTTAGTACTGAGTGCTATGATTTATTTCCTGACTGCCAAAAGAAGGGTTATATTTTTACTGCATATGTATGTATGTATTTGCATGCCAATTTGACTATATTACCGTTAATTGTGAGTGTCTCCTTGTGAGTGTCTTATTTGTGAGTGTCATCTCTTTAACGATTTATGCGGTAAAAGTGAAATTATATGCATTAAAAGGGAAAAGTCTTTGGTTTTAAACACTTGAGACGATAAATTTACTTATTTTGATAATAATCCATAATGGTTGATAATTAGACCAATAAACATGACCTAACGATTTAAATTATTTTTTTAATTTGAAAAACTACTCCTTGTGACTTAAATATAAAAGTTAGACATATGCTGTCAATGACTTTTTTGTAGGCATTGTCAACCTCTACAACTATTCACTAAAACTTAATAATATATCTCTCATAGTTACGGCAGCGTTAGTTAGAAACCTTTTTGTTCGACCGTTTTTCCGACTTACTTTGGAAATCCGACTACCACGGAAAAGTCTTTTCATTTTTCGGATAAATATATAGCATATGACACTCATAAATAACGTGGCTTTCTATTGGTAAAAGAATTTTCAAAATCGGTTCAGTAGATCCAGCGATTACTTCGATTGCACTTGTGAGAAAGGTCACTTAATGCCCTTTGAACACGATCAGGTTTCAAGGTTATAACAAACCTTTTTTGGTTTTTACGTGCTTTATTAAAGCGTGTTTTTTAGTGTTTTTTAAACTATTAATTTATTTACCATCAACCCTCACTCGTTGACATTGCAGGCTATTAATTATTTATTATTATAATATGATAGCAAGTATTATGTTATTCTATTTGTATAATTACGGTTATATATTTATTAATATAACTTTTCAATGCCTTGGTTTTACTGTAATGATGATTAGTAATAAGCGAATAAACAAATAATAAATGAATAAAATAAATAAGGCACTCTAAGAAGACACAGACTGGCCATCAGAACCAAGCTTCACCGAAACATTTGGAACGAACCTAATCTGTATAGGATTAACGTATACGCTACACAAGTTATAATTTTTTTTTTTTAATTATAATTATGTTCAGTCAAGGGGTTAAAGAAACATTGTCATGTTTGTTATTTGATTAATATTGGTTAAGTATTATGTTTATTTTAATGAACTGGCACCTAAATTGTCTCACTTTTACAAAAGTTACCTGCGAGAGATTTAAATTGAAGAAAAAAAACCGCCTGTTGTATGATTAATTTAAAAACATCTAATAAATAATGTATCTATCTATACTAATATTACAAAGAGTTAAAGTTTGTGAGGTTGTAGGAAGTAATCTCTGGATTTACTGAACCGATTTTGAAAATTCTGTTACCAATAGAAAGCCACGTTATTTGTGAGTGTCATAGGCTATATATTAATCCGAAAAATGAAAAGACTTTTTCGTGGTGGTCTGATTTGCAAAGTAAGTCGGAGAAAAAACGGTCGAACGAAAACGTTACTAACTAACGCTGCCTTAACGTCGAGAGATATATAATTAGGTTCTAGAGAAAAGTTGTAGAGCTTGATAATGCCTACAAAAAAGTCGGTGACAGCATACGTCTAACTTTTATATTTAAGTCACAAAAAGTAGTATTTTATATTTAAAAAAATCTAAAATTATTAAGTCATGTTTATTGGTCATATTATCAACAATTATGAATTCATATCAAAATAAGTAAATTTATCGTCCCAAGTGTTTAAAACAAAAGACTTTTCCATTTTACTGCATATAATTTCCCTTTTACTGCATAACTGGTTAAAGAGATAAGACACTCACAAATAAGACACTCACAAGAAGACACTCACAAATAACGGTAATATAGTCAAATTGGCATAGAAATGCAGTAAAACATATGCAGTAAAAATATAACCCTTCTTTTGGCAGTCAGGAAATAAATCATAGCACTCAGTACTAACCGAACCACACTCATAATTTCATCGCAATTAAAAGTTTTACCTCCCAACGAAGTGGGCACGGGTCAGCTAGTCAATTATATATCATGATCAGCATATAGTAGAGTATGTCCGTGAACTTGGTAGGCGTTTAGATTTATAAAAATTGAGAGAAGGAACCGGCGCAAAACTAATTTTGTGGAGTTCCAGCCGTTTTATAAATCCATCGCACTATTTTATATGATGTTGCCTGGCTTTAAGATGAACAAATTGATAACGGTTAGCGCAAAGTTGATAGTTTGTATCCGTGCCGACGAAGTCGAAGTCGACGGAGTTGAAGGCGCTGCTAAAGTCTAGGAGAACAGGCAAAATAAGTTGTCTCTGGTCCGTAGCTCGTGCACCATCGGTTAATTTAACAAGAGGAGAATTAGTGCTATGCTGCCCCCGATAATAAGAAGGGCGCATGTAGCATAAAGTCTAAACCGAGATTAAAAATGTTTTGTGTAAAAATTATTTAAATGCTTGCTGTCTCATAAAGAAAAACTATAGACACATTCTGTTAATGCAATAAATTGGGTTTGCGTTTCAACTATAATGTGTGATTTATATTTTTTCTATATCCTAATTATTTCTTAAATTAATAACAAATTTCCTTTTCATCTTATTAAAAAAATGCTAGGAAAATACTTTATATTAGGTTGAAAAGTCGTACATAGCCATTTACGTCTTTTCAACTAAGCATAGTCAATGAACTGCTTTTAGAAAGGTCGAAATTGGCTACTTGCGCCTTTTTAATGTAGCATTGGTTATACTTGCAATATTCCTATTCTGCCACATGCGTCCAAAAAGTTTATTGAAATACTAGACATAAAAGGCGCATTTGGTAGAAGCGTCTAAACATCTAAAGGAATTACTAAATATAAATGGCCCATTTGCCACATGCGCTTAAACTACTTAGTGAATTAATAGATTGCAAAGACGCAAGTGATCACTAACGTCTTACCTACTTAGTACAGAAGAAAATGCGTCTTTTCAATTTCTGAACTGATGGAAATTTTCCAAAAGAAAAGAACACATATACGCAAATAAGCCTTTTCATCCTAGTTTACATTCAATGCGTCCTTTTAGCTTAGTATTCGTAGAAAAATACATGTACATACTTGCGTCTTTTGACGTTACTGTAACTTCGTGTACAGTCGAGCTAGAAAAATATAACAAATATGAGCAGACGCGTCTTTTTTTGCTGATCACGGCAATATATGTATATATAACTCTATTTCAGAAAAAATGTTAGATGCGCCCTTTTTACTATCGGGGGCAGTATGGCCAGGATTGAAACCGGACTGAAACGCATTAAATATATTACATTCAGAAATATACTCTGATAAGAGGTAATGTATTTTATAACACAAAACTTTTAAGAGAGCAGAGAGCTTAACTGCCAGAGCATTCTTAGATTATATATATTTGTAAACCGCTACCATAAATAAATTAACAATAATATGAAACGTACAAGTACAATTTAAAACGCTGGTCACGCGCTGAGGTAGGATCGGTTTGTATACAGTAATTACCAGCTTTAGAACTCTAAAATTGAGCTGTAGCATCTAATCAGCTCATACATACAACAAATAAAACAAAATTCAGGATGGATTTCTCAAATCGGATAATATGTTTAGAACTTACATTTTAGTAGCCAACTTACCGTTAAGTCGTTCTGCCTTAAATTTTATGACATTACAACGTATAGCACGGCTTCAAAAAATCTTTATACTCTCTATTTTGCGCATTAATTTGGATAGCTAATAAGAAATTAACAACCGTACGGATTAAGATGTAATTTCTCATTCGTTCGTTATATGGAAGCTTTCCTAATCTACAACAGGTACGAAGCCCTAAATCTTAATGTCTCTTCACATCGATGAATAAAGCAGAATCGTGATATCATTTTTGAAATCAGAAAAATGGGCTGATTTTATCACAGAAATATTACGGAGAGATACAATGCTATATATTATCAGAATCAGAACTCTAAAGTGCCTAATTAATATATAATAAAACCTGTATACTAAATAAGAATTTATATGTTTTGTAAATAATATTAAAATAAGAGATATGATTTAAAAATTTGCTTATTATAATATTATTACTTTATTTCGGGCAGGATACCGCATAGGCTTTTTTACAGCGCAATTTATTGTACTTCTGAATGTAAGAAAAGATTATGCAATGTTTGGAACTATGACTGCCATCTACAAGGGAGCTAATGGGCCCTTGCTGAGTTGGCCACGAAGACCCATTCTGTTTCAGGGTCGGTCACACTCACGGGTCAACACCCATCCGATGGCCTCCACGCATGGGGTGCGAGCCTGGGTAGGACACTGGGTCAACCAGTCTCCCCTGGGAACAATCCTCTGGCGCTCCTGGACGGTCTGCGCACCGAGCGGCGCAAGCCAATCGACTGTGCTCTCCGACTAACAATCGGGGGAGTCTGGGAACTGTATTGTTTCCTATAGAGCGGGGGCAGTAGTCTACCTTACGGCGACTGCTCTTGAAATGACCATTGGCCATCCGATCCCGGTTCAGAGTCGGGCAAAGGACGCCTTGGTCCGCGACAGATTCGGTGCACTCCGTTTCACCGCTTCGTAAGGGAGAGGACCGCGCAAGCGACCTCGAACTCGGAACCAATCGAGAGACCGGAGAAATCTGGTCACAATTGGAAGTGAGGGCGCGAGTATCTCGAGCCCGCCGGGTTTATTCCTGGCTCACTCGCGGTAAGGCGTTGGACTCTCACGGGTTGTGACGTAGCTGGACGTAGAATGTACTGTCCAAAGTCTTCTACGTTCACTGCAGGGCGACAGAACGACTAATCGTTAAAACGTCCTGTGGTGACGGGCTCGCCCGTTGTAGTTGACACCGCAAGATGCCATCTACAAGGTGGTGGTGAACGGTTTCGTGCAGCTTGAGCCACAAGATCCATTTTGTTCTCGGATCGGCTCAACTCAAGATTCAGCTCCTATTCAGAAGCCTCCTCGAGTGGAAGGCTACCCCGGGTAAGACTCCCGTGTCTCAAGCCTCAGAACTGGTGGACCGGTTTCTCCCGGCGGGATTGCATCCCGGCGCCACTGGACGGTTTGCGCACCGGTAGGCGAAGCCAATCGACTGTGCATTGTGACTAATTTCTGAAGGGGTATGGATACTATGGAAATATACTGTTTTCTAAGCAGCGTAGGTGGATGTTGACCTGTTGTAAAGCCACTCTTGAAATGACCTTGCGCCACTCGAACTCGTGTAGCACTACGGGCAAAGAACGCCCAGGTCCGCGATAAATTCAAACTGAATTACCGCTGTAATGCAACAGGTAGAGGTTGCGCAAGCGACTTCGGACCCGAAACCAGTCGGGAGGACGGAGGTATTCTGAAGGTTAATTCCAGACGGAGATTTCCTTCCAAAAATGGTAGTTAGGGGGTGAGGCTGCCTGTTGTGTAACTTTCCCGGTGCCTCGCCGTAAGGCGTTGGACTCTAATGGGTTGCTGGTAAACCAGACAGTAGATTGTCTTGTTCCCAAGTCTTCTACGCTCATCCCACGGCTGAAAGAACGATCGATATCGTTATACCAGCCTGCGGTGGTGGGTTCTCCCGTTGTAGTTGACACCGCCTTGCTGTCATCTATCTACACGTTGCGTTTTATAGTAAAATCGTAGCTACCATATCGTAGTATGTCGTAGATCAGTCTAATATCCTATATAATCAATGCTTGTAAGTAAGCTTCAATAACAGTTCTGGGTGCTATGTTTTAAAATATAAATACACCCGACCAAACACGGGTTAACAGAGGTAAAAGTAGCCATTTAAAATAACTCTGATCATGTTTTAGAGGCGACGCTGCTAGTCGTGAGCTTTTATGGACTACTATCTTATGTATGTGCTCTCTCGCAAATACGAAATAAAATGTGTAATGGTGCATCGGTTCATTTGTGACCGTGTCAAACCGAAAAGTTCCTGAATCTAAGTAGAATTGGGCTGTTATCTAAGATGATAAAGTATTGTACCGCTTGACTTCAGTTACTAATGATTTCGTGCAACTTGGGTGGTGTTGGACTAATTTCAATTCATCTAGCCTTCCCAACTCACGGTTTAACTCTTATCTGATAGCCTTCTCGAAGAAAGACAACCTGTCAGGGCTGCCACGGCTGTAATCCTGCAGTCAAAGGCAGTTGAGGTTAACTGGGTGGTTAGTGCAGTGTCCGGTTTGCTATTATAGCAGCACTACCGGAGCTATCAATCTTCGGGCGCTCCTGAATGGTTTGCGCACCGCGCGGCGTCAGTTAATTGATCATTTATTTACATATTTATTTATTTATTTATTTATTTATTTATTTATTTATTTGTTAATATATCAAAATATGTATGTAATATGTCCAAGTCAAAAAATTATTAATTTATTTACTTTTTACTTTAGATACACACACTGGTTGCGCGCAAAGTATCTTTTGCATCAGCATTTGATTAGTATATGTGGATGTTCGATTTCACTGACAGATGTTGATTCCAAAGAAAAAGAAGAACGACTTGAACGCTGCCAGTACTGCGTTTGCTCGAAAAATGCCTATCCCCCGCTAGTTTTTATAATTATTCGCCGCGCTGTCAGAACGACAGCATATATATTTCTCAGAGGTTTTTGCATAATCTCGCGACTCTGTACTGCTTTCATTTATCGCCTTCTTAAACCGCTCCGCAAAAGCAGAATAAAAACTCCGCGAAAAAACCAATTCGCGTCGAGTGGGTCGTGTGTGAGACATTTTCGAAGATACTTGCATGAGAAATCCACCATCAGGCACCTCTAGGGTCCGTAGCAGTGCTGGGACTTCCAGATAGGCGAGGATCATCATCACAGGTCAGTCGGTGTTTTACAGACATATATCTGATTACTTGTTGATGTTTGAAGGGATTTGCGCGCATCGATTTCGTCTCATTTAAGTAAAGTAAAAGTACCCACATATTAGAATCTATGTATTTATTTTATTTATTTTAGTATAATTTATTCACGGTTATGATCCCTCCGTTGTTCAACTATTTACACGTTGAAGAACCATACACAATGTATATTATATGCTATAATTTAAAAATTATTTTTTTCTATGCCATATTTTTTTCTTGTTTTCACACCAGATATTGTAATGTAGCAATAAGTCCGCCATTGTACCTTATTTTTATTGTGCAATAAAAAGAGTTTCTTTCATTCATTCATTGTGCATTCCGACTGATAGCCCTGGGAGCCTAGAATAAGTATTATTTCCTATAGAGCGGGGGGTAATTGTTAATCTTACGGCAACTGCTCTTGAAACGATCATTTGGCTACCCGAAAAACGGGTGAATAGCGGATTCCGTAGTCCGCGATAGATTCGATAGACAGCGTATCACCGCTATGTAATGAAGAGTACCGCGCAAGCAACCAGTCGGGAGGTTGGAGAAATCTGACCCTAACTGGTAGCGAGAGCGCTTGGTCTGCCCGCTGGGTTAACTAGCCGGTGCCGGGCGGTAACGGTTCGTCTCTCGCGGACTAGTTGGCCGAGATAGATAGCGGAATGCCATTGTCTAAGTCTTCTGCGCTCATCCCACGGCTGAAAGAACGATCAAATATTGTGATACCATCGTGGGGTGACGGGTTCGCTCGTTGTAGTCGACACCGCCCAACTGCCAGGTTTGCTGACAGATAATGGTTGCTGTGCAGTTGGGTCACTAAGCTCTTCTCGTTCCTTGGGTTGGCTGAACTTAGAGTTCAACTCTTATTCGGTAGCCTCCTCGTAGATAGTCGAACCTAGTGACAACTCCGTTTTTTCCTGCTACGGTATGGTGGATCAGTCTCCTCTAGGGGATATCTTGTTGGCGCTTTTGGACGGTTTGCGCATTATGCGGCATTAGCTTATCGACTTGGCAATCTGGCGAATAACCGGGAGTATAGGGGTGGGGGGAGGAGAATCGGAAATTCTTTTTAACGTCTCCTTGATAGCGGAGGTAGTTGCTAACCTGTTGTCAGCCACCCTTGAAACAATACATTGGCCACCCGATCCCGTTGAAAGAGGCCACAGTCTGCGATAAAGTCGTACTGACTTTCCGCTAACGTCAGATAAAGGCCACGCAAGTGATTTCGAATCTGTGACCAGACTGGAGGATGGAAAAATCCGTCCAAATCTGGCTTGTACTGTCTGCAAAGCGTTTTAAGTTAACTGCATGGGAGAAGTAATGGCTCGATATTGCTACCACTCCCTGGGCTGACTGATTTGCCTGATGTAATTGACACCCCCCATATACTCGTACATGTCTTAAGTAGTGCATTTTATAATGTCGACTTAGATCTTCTGTTACAGTAACTAGAGTCTCTTAACTTCTCCAATGAGACCACACATTGGTTTGGTTCGTATCTCAGGAGACGTAAGCAGTATTTTAAGTCACCTGACAAAACTCACCGATCTGGTAGACACAAAAGCGTGCATTTAGCAGGTAGCAGTGCTGCCTCTTTGACTATTGTATATCTTCATCAACCCAATTACTGACTATTATCTCCTACAACCATCTGCAGTATCCTATAACCTGCAGGCAAATCTTGACGATAAGCCAAAAGAAATTACAACGTCATTAAATAAAATGAATTTTAATCTGAACCACATATCAAACTAGGCGAAAAAACAACATACTTATAAACCTACCTACTAACAAGCTAATGTTATAATGTTAAGTATCACTTAACCAAGTTTCAGGTCTGCAAAAAAAAGGCCACCGTTTTATTCGGTTTTTCGGCATTTTCCAGCTCAACCCACCGGAAAACCCCCCTGCAAAATACATGTATGTCCGCTACATAGAATTAGTCACTGAATAATCCTATCGACGTTTGGTGACTGGGAAAATTAGTACCGAAAAAAAATCACTTTCTCCCCGACTATAAGTTGAAAGTGCAACTGAAAGGGACTGATTCGAATCATGACAAGACATTATTCGTTATACGACTTTCAATAATATCGCAATATTTTTAACTAATATGTTCAAACAGATTTGGGTTTAAATGTAGTGTAGTTACCTATTTTGAGAACAATAATATGGGCGCCAGTGTTCCTTATTTGGTCCTTACCTTTGTACATATATGCTGTTTTCTTTCACACTGGCCATTTTGAACGTGGATAACTTGGGTTTAAGTTGGAATTTCAAATAAAAATTCATTTTGGTTTAACATCATGTTATTCTCTTTTAATAATCAGCTATATATTTGTCTTTCAATCGTTTGCTTTTGCTTTAATATATTCGTTTGTGCAACCATGATAAAGTTGAAAATTAGCATTTTCTTCAAATGTGAGATCCAGTGCCGGTGTTTTATGACAGCTTCTTACAGTCTGGCTATACAGTATACAGGTACCGTAAATGTGTACTGTTAATAAATGTAAACAATGATGGAGAAGTTTGTGATAAAATAACCGAGCCTGGTAAATCGCTCATCGCCACTGCTTTTGCATGATTGGTCGATACCATGAACGTCAGGCAATGGACTGTATTTAAATTAAGGTGTGGTGGGCGCTGAACAGCCACAGTGGAAATAGATCCAGGATTAAGAAAAGGAGTACCTCAAAAAACCGCTTCCTTCCTGATCTTCTCTGGCTGCCTCTCTGATGGGTAGCTACCCAGACGCTGGTGCTGATCCCGATGACACAAACTCCCTAAAATGCACGGCACTTCCGGAAGTTATTTTTAGGTAATTTTTCTATCACGGATAGACGAGTATTTTACGACGTGCGATACGATCCGCCACGCGTATTTTTATAACTGAATCGCCGACCGCGCAGATGGTCCGAGCGATGACTTTTCGTAGGTACTTATTTATTAAAACAGGGTAGGAATACAATATTGGAAAACATTTATTTTGGATTTGGGAGGAATAAGAATTAAGGATACACCAGGCGTGTCCAATGACATCGTATAACCACAGATTTCACTGAAAATAGTCGCAAAGTTGCAGGACTTGCGGCTGGAGATAATAGTGGTCAATATTTCTTTTATTTAATATATATTTGTCATACAAAGTTTTGGCCTTAAATTTCCTTCATAGAACAGCAATTTCATAGGTAATGACTTAATAATATACATCTACTCATACGCATCTGTATTGGTTTACCTTATTGCAAGCATCACGCTTTGGTAGATTTAATAATATAAATCATTTAATATCAAATAGTTTTTTGATAAATGAATTGAATTCGATGACCCAGATCAGCGCCATTCCAGAAGGATGCGTCCAGACGTGTTTTCCACTCTGTCGGATCTGCTAAGAGCAATGTGTATTCTGCCAAGTAGTAGAGTACAATAAATTTATTTGTTATTATTAAATGGTTTTACTATGGTCGACCAAAATAGTGATACATTTTCAAGAGGATGGTATATTTGTTTAACTAAAGTAAGCGATATTTTCCTATGATTTATATTTCCGTCATCACACCAATGCAATAAAGTTACCACCAATGTAATTTATTTGATATCAACGGAAGCCCATTTTTGTCAACTGGGAGTGCCTAGCACAGCGGGTCAACCCGTCACCCCAGGTCGTTCTATCTCACACGGTAAGAACGTGAAAGACTTTAGCAAGCAAAGGACAGTCCATTGCCACTACAGCGAAAAACCAGTAAGAGACCAACACTTTACAGCGAGGCACTGGAAAAAGGGATCCAGCGGGTGATTCTAGCTAACTTACTTTCAGATTTGGACAGATTACTCCATCCTACAGTTTAGTCACGGATTCGAAGTCACTTGCGAGGTCTCTACTTAATGTTAGTGGTATTTCAGTTGGAGTGTTTTGCGGACCGGGCGCCATTTACCCGTCAATCCAATAGCGTCGGTTCAATAGCCAACTGGTTATTTCAAAGATGGCTGACATCTGGTCAACAACAACCCCGCGCTTAGGAACCCTCCTTTATTTAGACTTCCCCAGTAATTCGCCGGAGTGCACAGTCCGAGGTGTCCTTCCTGATTGTAACAACCGCTCCCACATGTCCACGACACTGACCCGGCATCACAGTCTTTTCCAGAGTCGTCACAGAGTCCTTTCCAGGTTAGACCTTCTTTGAGACAGCTACCGAATGCGAGTTGACCCGACGAAGATAACAAAAAGGTCATCAACCCCAAGCTGCATGGAAACATTAGGTACCATTTTCGTCATAATAAAAACGCGTAACATTTATAATTTGCTGTATTTTGTTTGCCGTATAATAAAAATCACATTAAAAGAACGCTCGCGGTAAAATTACAGTTGCCGTAAGGTTAACAACTACTCTAGCTATAGAGCTCCTATAAAGGAGTCAGTACTGTTTCTAGACTCTCCCGGCTGTCGGCTGGAATGCACAATCGATTTGCTCACTCGGTGCGCAAAGGAGAGCTCGAAGATTGACGACTCCTATGGGAAACTGGCAGGCCAGAGTCCTACCCGGGCTCGCACTTTTGCGCGGAGGCCGCCGGATGGGTGTTGATCCGTGCGTTTGACCGATCCTATACACATTCGTCTTAGTGGCCAAACTGCAACATGGCCCATTAGCTCCCTATAGTGATAGTAATAAATAGTAAAATCATAGTGTTGAATAAGTTTCGCTTGGCTGGGACAAGCGGGCGGATATTACACAACGGACGTAAGACTCCATTCAAAGAACATTCGTTCAGAATTTATAGAAAAGAGGCGACGAAAAACATACAGAAAAGACGCAGACAGGGCGCAGACATGTTTCTTCCCGTCTGCGCCCTGTCCGAGTTTCACGTCCGTTGTGTGTGGCTTGCGCCTTACTGACTTGGTTGAAATATTTTAATCTCCAGTTAAATCTTTGATAGCCCACTAACACCAGTTGGTTCGGATGAGGCCATTGTCTAGCAATTCCACTTGCACACATTACATTAGCCGGTCACCAGTTTTAGGGGTTACCCCTAGAATGTGTAACGTCCCTTCCGGGATGCAAAAGGTACGGCCGAGTTTTTACTTCACATGTTTCCACTTCAGGTTGCACTTCAGCCTCTTTATTGTTAGGTCAGCTTTTTAAACGTTATTATAGCGAGTGATTCGCTTCCGGACCAATTCCACCAATAAAACAATTTTCATGTTATACGGAGGGAAGGCCGGGCAACGCTCTACGGCCCTGTAAATAACAGCGGTCACTTGAGGCAATTTATCGAAGCGTGAATGGAAGAAAAGATTCGCCAGTCTGTTTGTGTTTGTGCGAAGCGGGTCAAAGAAAACACACTCGGGCCCGTCATATTTCGGGGGCGGCACGAACGGCTACATTTTTTCCCCTCGAGGACTCACTTGTTTATCCTCCTTTACACTACTTGTCCTGAACAAACACGCCGCTTAACAACTCATTTGAGCGGACGGGTTTCTTAATCTAAAAGTCACATTTCTAATTCATAAATTTCGAATAATGCAGCAATACAAACGAATGGAAGTTTTCCACTCATGTTATTTTTACCTTCTCAGCAAGGACAGTATTGTGAACGCGTATTTTTTTTCGAGATAAATATGGAAATATCCGTTTTGAGCGACGCTTAAAACTATTTCCAGATGGAAGTCTCTCTGTGTGTGTCTGCCTGTCTGGCTGTGTGAACTTTTCACGGTAGCACCCAAACGCTGTTGGCAAGCAGGCATTTGGTAATGGCAAGAGCCTAAAATGTTGTTGTTGAAATCGGATCACCAGGGGGCGGTGCACTAGTCATTTTTATACCCCCTGAGACGATCAAGTTCATTTCCAGACTTAAGTATGTCTGTGAGTCTGTGAGTCTATGGGTATACCTCCACGACAGCGCCTAAACGCTTCATCCGATTGAGATGAAGTTTCGAATGTAGGCATCATTTGATCATGGTGAGAGTTGAAAATATTGTAAACCAAATCGGTCCACCCTTTTTTATTTGTTATAATTGTATTTTCTTCGCTTAAAGTTGCGGGCGGCCAGTGCCTTCTACTACCTATGAACCGCGGCTGCGGTTCCTGTCTTTGCTTAGACGACGATGTGTGTTTTCGAAGATTTTACTTGATTTCCGATAGGTGGCGCTATGCTACTACGCAAATATGTTGATTTTACTTGGAATAAAATGAAATATTATTTATGGTTATAAATTCTAATGTTTTTTTACTAAGATAACGCATCTCCCAACATTCCTATGACAATTACTGTAATTCTACGAAGTCCTACCGGAAAAGTCTTGGGGTGACATAACCGATTTGTTACTTTACCGGCCTATAAACCGACTATAAGGTAAAGTATTGTAAACGTGGAAAAAAAATCGTGATGGAAACGAACATGACCCCTTCCCCTCCTGCCGAGATGTTTAAGAAAATTTCCAGACTGAAGTCTGTCTGTATGTCTATGTGTGTGAGTTCCTCCACGATAGCGCCCAATTACTTCATCGGATTGCGCTGAAATTTGGCATGCGGGCATCATTCGGTCATGGCAAAAGTTGAAAAGATTATGGCTGAAATCGAAAGTCTTGCCGAGAAAGTCTTGGGGTGACTGTATTTTATGGTAATAAAAATATTCTCATATTCGATGAAAAGATCCGCACAACTTTACAACAGCATCAGGCAGAACTCTTAATTAATTTATCTATGTATCGTTTTTCTTACTTGCAATTAACTGTGGCGTATCGATCCTGTATCGATTAGCGTATTCGTGTATGATATGAAACCTCAAAGTGACGTTTAATTATTATTAAGTATTAACCGACTTCAAAAAAAGGAGGAGGTTATCAATTTGGTTGCATCTTTTTTTTTAATGTTTGTTACCTCAGAACTCTCTCATTTATGGAACGATTTGAAAAACCTATTTTTATTCGAAAGAATATACCTACATATTGGTCCCATTTTTATCAAAATCATGTTCTGATGATGGGATCCGTTAGGAATTGAGGGAACTCCTCAAATATTATCATTTGAAATTGAAAATTTACATGGAATCGGAGACTATCGCGGTTATTTGACATTATAAATAACATAAAAAACGAATTTACCGCGTGAATTTTGTATCACCCGACGTTACCAGGGTAGACTGGGTAGACCGCATACCGCTGCCGCCACTGCGTAAATTATAACGGGGGTGGGGGGGGGGGGGGAGGGGTGCGGGATCGACGAACGCGAATTTCAAAAGTCCGTCGTGCATACAACACTCACTGTATCCTGTCTCACGTCCTTGCGTTCGGCTTTTGGCGTTGGGAACATTTTATGAAGAGGGTTCCACGTAGAAGAGTGTTTGTAACCGTCGTCTCTATTGAAGTTCGGGGTTCTTCTTATTTCAATGGCTTCCCGGTTCATGCGGGGAAAGTAGAAATGGTCTTTGGATAGCACAATGGGATTTTGAAATTGCAATCAGTGGTTACTTTTACTATCCAATATATGTTCGCAGATCGCCGATTTTTTCGATTTGATGTGTTCTATCAATCGAGTTGCTATGGGTCGTTTCGTTTGTCCAACGTAGGCTAAACCCCAGCTGCATTCGGCTTTATACACACATGGGGTTTGCAGTAGTATTACATACTTTACAGGCCTCGAATAATCGACCTATATTTTGGGTCGACTTGAAGATCGTTTTTATATCGAATTTATTTAGCATCTTACTTATTCGATCTGGCACGCCCTTGACGTATGGGAAGAATGCGCTTGATCTGCTCGGTTTCTGGGTTTCGTCTATATTGGATCTTGTGCGTGTCTCGTGATATTTTCCCGAACCATTTCTCCTCAGGACATCATTGACATGTTTCATCTCCCGCGGGAACTTCTCAATGGTCAACAGCACATACCTTAAATTTAGTATAGTCATTCAGTTGTGATAGCCCATTCAAAGTTTTTTCATGACATGACTGATGCACCCAGAGTTGGCTCCCGACGAGGAAACTCCTTAACGGTGATCAGCAGAGACAGAAAATTTTGTAATGTATTAAATTACGATAGCCCGTCCTAGTTTTACCAAGGACTGCGTCACCCAGGGTTGGCTTCCAACGAGGAAACTCATCAACGGTCAACAGCATATACATAAAAATTTGTATACGAATTCTTTAAGGCTATTTTTGGACAATAAGTCAAATTTAGGAATAATTCAGAACCGGCGACTAACAAGTATTAGAAAATAGCTTAAGGAAAACATCATTTGGACAAAGACATTACTCTTTCATTGCGCCTAGATTTTACAATCTGATCAATATGGAAGTAAAAATGAATTTGAGATTTAGGGAATCTACATTTTTAATACATTACTATCCTCAGTTTATTTTTGGAAATTTATGTCACTGCATACACACTAGAAATAAGAATAAGCCTACATTTCTATTAAGAAAAGTCGGAGTAGGTTATATGTATTTCTTTTAAACCTTTAGCAAGTCCGGAAATTGTCTAAAGGTCGTATAAAAAAATTAGTTGTAGAAAATAGATTATTTATTAAATGGCAAAGAGGTTTAGTATAATCAGATTTTAGAATAAACCTTCTACTTATATTGGATATATTATTAATATCCTAATATTATATATATATTGAATGAATATTTTACTTCAATTGACATTTTTTTTTGATTATGCATTTTTTGACTATGGTAAATTCTTCATATTTTTTTATAATTATTATTGGTTTGTTTTTATTGGATTTTTTTATTTTCATTGTTGTCATTATTTATTACAGATAATAATATTTTTATAACTATTGATTCTAATCTTTATATTAGTAACATACCTACATATTACCTTATACTAGTACCTTACCTTATATTAGTAACATACCTACATAGTTGTAGAAATAATAAAAGTTTAAAAATTTAATTTCAGTATATATTCCTTTTACTCCCACTTTTACACTAAGGTTTATCATGATTGAAACAAATGTTTTTTTTTTATTATCGTAGGAGTTTATCTAGCAATATAGTGTAATATCGCTCTACTATTAGCCTGAATATTCGTACCTACAAGTACATACAACACAAATATGCCATATCTTTTGCGTATACTTATTTATATTTTTTTCAACGAAGTATTCTCAATTAGAATAACAGGGTAGCCGAAACCATTTTTAAGCCGACCAGTAAAGCTTTGCGAAGCTCGAAAAGGTCCGCGGATGAAAACTTTTTTAATCGACTTTTAAATTCGCTTTGAAAGGACCGCCAATCGATTGACCGCGCTTTCGACTAAGTCCCCAAGTTGTATTGTTTTTACGTTATCGTACTAAATTAGTAATAGGAAACGTATTATGGCCATGTAACATAAAAATTTTAGGATTTCATTCGATTTACATGTTTTGAGGTCCGACGAATTCAACAAGTTCATCACCGAGGCTGTAGCCTAGACTATTTGTCCTATTTCGCCGACACCCTAATTGATAATCTAGTGTTGGGTCAATACTTCAGTATTAACTACTTGAGAGATACCTGAGCACCAGTTGTCATTTTAAAGTCTAGTCCATAATGGCGAGGGATACTTAAATAGTAGTTCGGTGCCAAGTATCGAACTACATTTACTTAAATATCACTTCGAAACTTCAGATGTCAGACGTCAAACGTCGGAAATTAAAATATCAGAAATTTTTGTTTATAACTACAATTTTTTTATAACCTAGAAATTCTTCGCTTGATATTCAACCTACTTGTATAACTTACCTTATAATGGTGTTACTTATATACATATTCGAGGGGTAATTATGGTAGATTTTGTAATTTTGTTATATATTATACTAATTCGAGTGCTGATTTTGGTTTACTTTGACTCTATCAAGTGTTGAAATTCCTATCAACTGGTATTTAAATAATTTGAAAAAAAAAAAAACGAATCTTGATTTATTTACTGCATTGAAAACTTCTATTAGGATTTTTCAACGACCATGCCTGAATAACGATGATTTGATTTTTGCCTGTTTTGTTTTTATTGCCCATGTTTTGTTTTTATCTCCTTGTGCGTTTATCGCCCAAAACACGCGAACACCATCAAGACAACCAACACGTCGGCCACTCGGCAACCTAAATAGCTTGTTTTTAATGACACTGGCAATAAGAAGAACATTACGAAATTTACGAATATTTTGAATTTACCTCTGTCTAAAAATCAATAAGCATAAATGAGCGATGGCAAACGATTTTCTTCATAGAGAATAAAAGTATTATAATTAATTGTCAAGTTGTTCATGAAATACACATTCCATACTAGCTGCGCCCCGCGGTTTCACCCGCGTGGTGATGGAAAATTGTGATAATGATGATAGAAAACTATATATCTTTATAAATTATAGCCTATGTATTATTTTGATGTATAAGCTATATTATTGTAAAGATTCATCGAAATCCATTCAGTAGTTTTTGCGTGAAAGAGTAACAAACATCCATACATACATTCTTACAAACTTTCGCTTTTATATAGTAGTAGGATTTAATGGCCAATACGGTTGATAGTGTTTCAGCTCTATACGAATAAATTCCCGAAAACTTGAGTCATACTTAATGGAGTTGGCTGAAATTTCTCGTCTGTCGAACACATTCAATACTTAGACAACGCACGCTACTCAGTTAATACTTAGGTAAGCATTACAGAAGTAATTAACCGATACTCACTATACATTCGGGTGTAAAAGTAGTTATATACTTTTTTGGCATTATTTTTGCGGTAACCCTATAATGCAGGGGTTGTCATATTAAATTTATTAAATTATCGTTTTTATGCCCGTAACTCGATCTAAAGCCTAACCTTCTGGCCTGATTGAATATTTAAAATACTCATTTCTCGGAAATATTTTTTTCGCACTGACACTAAAATTGAGAGAGGTTGCCATTAGATAGTAGACACCAACGAAAATTTAACGTGTATATTGTATTTTTTGTGTCTATTGATATTGTGTATTTAACGTGTATACCTACGCGTCTTTATATACTTTGTATAACGTGTATAAATTTCAACATGTATATTTATCGGGTATAAATCCTTACTTTATTTAATTTATCGGATATTTACTAATATATTAAAATAGTTACTAATCTACTATAAAAAGAAAAATTAAGTATTGTAGCATTTCAATTTTAATTTCGAATTATTAATTTTATACAATTAATTGCATTAAAAGGAAACTGTCGGTAATTTCGCACTCGACTTTGTTTCGCTTAGGAAAATAGGAAAAATCGTAAGAAAAATTGGGAATTTCATAACTTTTTTTTTTTGATTTAGTGCTTCATTCATATATTTTTTTAGACGTATAGCCACATTACTACCAATCTTATAAAGTAACTCGAAATAATTGAACACGCAAATGTATCAAATGCCTGACGCAAATGTCAGAGTAAATAATTGAAATTGACAATTTAAATTATGAAACAAGTAAATTACCTAAAAACGTTTTATTTTTAGAAATAGTAAATGTACTTACCTAATAAAAATTTAATAATATGGTGTAACATAATAACCTGTATAAATATTACAATGTATATACCTAATCGTATTTATATAATAGATACCTAAATACGAAGGTAATATATAATAGATATCTAATATAGATATATATAATAGATACCTAATTCCTAATACGTAGTACGTATGTTATAAAATAAATACCTAATACCTAATACATAAGGTAATAGATACCTAAATACGATTATAATATATAATAAATACTATTATGTTATAAATATTCTACTCGATAAGTTCCATTTCTTATTATTATGGTTGCTAAAACAGTACGTGATTAAATGCAGGTTCAAATACCATAGTTTAGCAACTTTGAATAAATTATTATAAATGCTGTTTAGGAGGATAAATATTTTGAAATTTCCAAATTAGTACCAAAATTCACAGGGTCCCTAATAATATGGCCACCCACTGTAGAAGTTGTAATCTTCATGTTGTTATGAAGAATAAGATTAAGAATAAGAATAAGAATAAATTGATTTTCGAACATTATGTTCAAAAAGGTAATTTACAAAGTGTGCCAAACTAGGCCGAAGCCCGTATTAAGGTAGACTCGACTATGTTACTTGTCAGTTTTGTATTGTGCGCACTTTTATCAAAGTATTATTACTGAGAAAAGAAGCTTACTGCCATGCGATAGTTATGCCTTATAGCGCGATAACCTTACAGTTGCTTTGATTATGTTGGATATACGCTTACGCTTACGCGTATGTCCAACCCATTCTTTCTGGACCACTGGCAAACAACTTTCACGTTTCACCTTGCAGTGAAGCTATCAATTATGGCGTTTCGACGCAAGAATATGCTTAGATGCAGTGCAATGATATTGCCGTCATATAATTGTGTAGAATTGTGTTATGTGTAATTGAAAAAAATACAATACGCGTCTTTCTGAAGTAATCAAGGCTTAGCGTACATATTTAATTGTTCCTCTTAGTGCATGACGTCAATACGTTCGACGAACAACGATCGAGTAGAAGCCTTAAGTCGCATACCACACTGGTATCAACAAGAGAATGTTGTTTGGTGACGTTTACAGTAAAACATGAACTAAACGGAATCAATCCATGTCAATTCAAGCGACTGACCACCTACCAAGTACACCTCTACGTTTCGTTACAGATTGCTTGCAATTGGCAATGCACCGCTCGATCACGACAAGTCGCTTTTGATCGCTCACTTAGCATATCGGGTGAGCCAAAGCGGTGAAGTTAAAGTGAAGAGAATTTTAATAAAAAGGCACTATTTAAAACCATCACTGGACAAAAACCAATCTCTTTTATCGTTTTGAAGGTCTTTGAATTGCCCCTTTACCACGACCGTGTGGTCCGTTGTAGAGAATCGATGACCACCGTTCGCAGCGCATAGGATACGTGCCGATGATGGAGGCTCGGAGGATGACTTTAACTAGAGGCTCGGATGATTAAATCGCAAATTACTTGATTGGCCAATAATTTCATACTGTTGAGTGGGTCGAAGTGTTCGAGCCTGTTCTGCGTTTACGCGGTGCTCTTTCGTAAAAGTTACGTGACAATTTATCTGACTCCATGAATTGGCTCACAGTGGCAATATTGCTCGTGGTAAAATTTGAATTGCTTTCTGGCGGGGCAAATTAAATATGTATAATATGTGGCGTAGTATCTAGCAATGTCATGTACCAAATTGTCTTCTCTGTCTTTGCCCTGAAAATCTATTAATATCAGTAGATGCACTAGTGATCGACGAAACCAGGTAGACCGAAGCTTGATAGAGGAAAAGCATATATCGCTTCGCTAATCGCCCCCGGTGCTAGCTCACGTACACGTTCAAGTTATGCGTGATTAAGAAGTATAGAATATCTATACTAATATTATAAAGAAGTAATATTTGTAAGTTTGTATGTAGGGGCTAATCTCCGAAACTACTAATCCGATTTCAAAAAATCTTTTACTATTCAATATGATTGACGTACGACGCCATTTGCAAAAAAATTGCGTTATTTGATTATTTTTCCGCCACCTTGTATATATACAACTGATTAAGTGCAAGTCGACGGTTTAAGTGCTAGGTTGAATGGTGCTCCAAAAATTTCGTACCTTATTGAGAAAGTTGTTCTTGTTACGACACAATTTCATATATATATGACTGAAAAGGATGATCAGTCAGACAGACTGACAACGAAGTCTCACCAGGAGTGTTTCTTTTCAAGTTCTTGTACTAAAGCCAAAAAATAGATATACAAATTCCCCGTCGTATAAGATTATATAACAAATAAATAATTATTTATTATACCAAAATGCTGCATTCTGTAAATTATTTGTTAATCGATCTTATATTATGTTTCAATTACGTGAATTACAATTTTGACAAACATTATTTAAAACCTATGTATTTAATCAATTATGGAACTGATACATATATTTCAATATATCGCTAACCGCATTTGATATTTTTTGCGTAGCATATGTTGTGTTTATATAATATATGTAAGCACGAAAAATCACTAACGTCGCGAAATTTTATATTTCCGCGAGCCAGCGAAGGTGTGAGGAGTGGAGCGATAAATGATTTTTCTTTATCATGGTATAACCGGCTTAGCAAGGTAAGGTTCTTGCCAGAGGTGGAATCTCCGTGAGAGTGGCAAAAATGTGGATTTGGCTAGATAAAAAATGACCAGCCCTAGAGGCAGACCGACAATCATAACGGCAGCCAGACGAGACATTATGCCAAAGCATTGATCACATATTAGATTTCTCAACTCTATAGTACATTTTGGGTTTTCAAACTGAATATAAATTACTAAAACTAATTTATATTGTCACAACTATCACGATAGTTAATATTATATTCCGTAATTAATTACATTACTTACAATTTTATACGCAATGTCGCATTAAAATGTAGAAAAGCCTACCTACTTACAATATTTACGATTTTAGACGCAATGACGCATCCAAGTGTAGGAAAGCCTACCTACTGGAGCAGAAATAAATTAAATGAATTGAATTTACTAAAGCCATTTCAAAGATACTAGACACAAGTCTTATTACTGAGCGAGGCCAAACACCAGGAGGTGTTTGGCTTCGCTTTCGTTATCGAAAACGTATTTGTTATCAAGAATTTGGTTTTTGGAGTAACATTCTTCCAGAAGTTAATCGAGTGTAAGTCGAAATACACAAGGATAATCTACCTTCTGTTTCAAGGCCTGTAGCATTAATGCAAGGGCATATAAAACCTTGCTAAAAATCAGTCAAAAAGACCTGAATGATTGGAAGCAAAAAACAAATAAAATTGCCGAAAAAGGGAAGTAAAAATAAATCTAAGAAATATGTATACTTGCAGAAAAGACAATTCGATGAAATTTGTTTAGGATATTTTCAGGATAAGCTGTTTTGTTTGCCATATCCTATAACCTATCACTTTGCCATGCCTTAAAATAGCCTATCTGGGGCTTGTAAGATCACACAATATATCTACTTAAAAAGTCGAATAGAAAAAAGGCAAATGTGGGACAGAATGGCTACTCGCCGGAGTGACATTAGAAAAGTGTGCCAAGCTTACAAAAATATCCTTACGAAAGAGGAATATGAATAGGCTTTTCATTCGGTGGCCGGAAAGGCGGGCCGGACTGTCGCCGCAAATCGTTTAAGAGTCTCGCGGGATACCCGTCGGCTATTCCCCGGCTATATTTGTAGCAACTTTATTCAGAGCACGTATCGATCCCGCGGTCCGCCCGGGTCAACACATTGTCCGAGAAGTAGGTAAGAAGTGACCGGAAAATAATGATTTGCACACGGTGCGATTAACCTTTCAACTTTTGAACAGTTTCCAAATTTGAAATGTCTACGTATAGTCCAGTCAATGAAGAGACTAGAGGGAAATGAAAGGAACACAATTTGTGATTTTGGTACATTATTTAGACTTACGAGGAGGCAAACCCACTCCTAGGGGGGAAGGGGGGGAGGTGGAGGGCACGTCGAATGTGCATTTTTCCGATTTTTCGCTTATCTCTCGGAAACTATACGTCCACGTGATAAGTTTAGATTATACAAAATTAAAGCTAATAAAATATACCACAAAATTGATACTAGTTATTTTTTCGCTATCTCGCATAGTTTCTGAGATATCCGCGTTCCAAATTCGCTAATTTTGTATAAAACCAAAATTCCGGACGTTTTTTGCCTTATTTGACTAGCTACCTCTTCGGCCCTACGTTCCACGAAAAATTTGTGAGGAAAGAAGTTGTAGAAGATTTAATTTTGTTCAAGAATGTTTAATATTTTACTATCTTATCCTCAATTGTTCATAAGTTAGAGCAATTTCAATTTTATATATAAATGCCGAGATTAAGCATAAAAATTGCCTTTCGAATTTTAGACTGCTCTAACTCGATAAAAAAACGGTTGTTTCACACCAAGACATTACCGGCAAGTAGCCAAGGACTGATTTGATCTGAAAAATATTTCATAAATAAAATCGATGAGCGCCCTCTTCGGTCCTTGCAACCGCCTCGAGGGGTGCGGCTCATTCCTTGGTTAAGGGCGGGATTGGGCCAACACAGATGGCGTTAATATTCGAGTAGAATATATGACAGTATTTTAATATTATTTGTGTAGCTCGTTTATTAGATATTTCAATCAAAATCTAATTAAGGCCTAACAAGGCATCATTGTACCGAATTTCAAGTCTACAATTCGTCACACACAGCCAGACACCCAGAGAGACACACGGACAGACACACGGACAGATATATAGACAGACACACACAGACTTCGATTCGGAAATGGTCTTAATCGTCTCAGGGGTCCTCAAAAATATTTCCGTCTCCAAATCGAAAAAAAAAACACGCATGATTCCATTGAAATTGATAACAAATAAGTTATCATAGACAAATAACACAAGAAAACCTATTCGAATTCAAAAATATCAAATCTTCGAACATGTTTATGGTATATACATGGTGATTTCAAATGTAAATAGAAAAATATGCTCTAAGCAATTTAAAAGTAAAATTTATTTAAGATATTTTAGGAATTTATTCACTAAGACGAATTAAATCAACCAGGACAAAGGTCAAAAAATTTCGAAAACATAAATAAAAAGTTGTGTGAAACTTGATTCATTTCCGTCATCTACATTATTTAAATAAAATACAACATTTAATAACAAAAATAAATACTTTATTCTTCTAGAATGCAAGAGTAGCTCATCAGCAATTGAATTTAAATTATTTTAAGTTTTAGTTATTGTGTTTATATAGTTTGTAGCTGCAAGCCGTACATACAATTTGTAGGTCTCGCGAGAGGTGGAACGGCGTTTTAATTTTGTCCACACAATAAAAATATTTAATATAGTTCTTTACGTTCTAGATTATAAAGTTTGATTTATCCAAAAAATAAAATACAAATGAAAATGAGCATCAATTTAAAATACCAACTTAAAATAGTCGCACGCGCCGTACCCACGGGTCATTTTGCTCCAGAAGCCCTATTTGTGATAAAATACAGGTAGCTAAAATATGATGCCTACATTCCCGGGTAGCTTTCAAGGACGGATGAAATTACGGGGAATATCATGGCGTTGGCGTGCACAGTGGTAAAAGGAGAGACAAAAACAAATTGACCTGGTTGAAAATGATCGATGAGTAGTATAAGAGGGGTAACTAAATTATTTGGCAATTAAGATACCTCCAGAACGATGGGAAAATCCTTTAGGCTAAAGATTTACCTCAGTGAAATCTTGTATTGCTAAAGATTTACCTCAAAACAGCCGGCTTCATTAATTTTATCATTCCATAGACTCGAGGCTAAAAAATATTTATCGACAAACGATTTAGTAAATAAACATGTTTGTTTTATTGTTTTTTTATATATAAATGAATGAAAAATCGTTCGTTTACCGCTCAGCATGCAAAGGGTTAAAAAATATTTTAAAGATGTAAAATAGAATAAATATATAAATAGAAATATAAAAATGTATTTATTATCCGAAATTGTGGTGGTACATTTATGGTAATAATGCGTAACATTACGTCTCTCACAATTACCTGTTATTGTAACAGATTGACAAATCTACTTATTCGCTAAGTTTGTTTGCAAAAAAAAAAATCTCATTAATTAATGACATTATTTCACTAACTTGCATATAATATCTAAATCATACCAAATCATTATTCGTAATGTTCAATAAATGACCTGAAATAACATAAAAAGATATAACATGAAATAAAACAAAGATATAACATGAAATAGGGGCTGGAATAAAATATTGAGTATGTCAGTCATTTGTGATAAAACTTCGAAACTAAATACTTTTCATTATTGTTACAACCAGTTTAATATAGAAATCTCCACTTGAATTGTACATACAAAAAGTTTAATCATGAAATAAAGCAACTGTATAATAACATAGCTTAAAAAGTGTTAAAAATTAATACAAATCTCGGAAATTGTAATCACATATTTTTTATGGACATCTAATATCTGTTATTCTTAAGGTCAAATAAGGCGAATTGATTTTCGCGAAATTTCCTGCTGTGTGAACTGTTTCTATTAAATAATAGCTTTAAAATAATAGTACCAAAAAAGTGACCGTCTTGTTTTCATTTCGAATTCGAAGAAAACAAATATTTTATACCTAATATATATAATATATTAAAGTCTTGTCTTTCAGAATATGTACACAATCAGTCTCATTTAGTAGATTCTCTTGGGACACTTCCCAGATCCGTTCTAGTTAGGCAATTACTAGCTTTTTAGGGCACAGAGCACACAATGCTTATTTATAAACAATTTCTAAAGATTACCTAGCTCGGCTGTGTCTTTTCACAAGGCGGTCTATTTTATCCTGGAAATACCGTGATTTTGCTTGTCCTGGAACTACTGATACACTTATTTTTGCTTTTCACTGTGCACGACGACGCTTATCCATCTTTCAGCTTTGATTGTTGATGTGGCTAAAGCCGTGTTAGTCTGCGCAATCATTTTATATCTGGTAGAAAAAAAATATTGGGTTGAGTTGCTAGTATACAATGAGCGCGTTACAAAGCTAAGCTACCTACCTCAGGAAAGAACAGCACCCTGCAACTGCATCTCAGGCTATATTTGCCCCATTCCAATCGATCTCTTAACAAGTCAACTATTTTCTTTGAATTCGTTTTAACAAAAACGATACTTATAATGGAATTCGTCTTCCGTCAACTCGGTGAACGGGTGGAAACTATGTACATAGGTATTACGCTGTAATGGGAGTCATAGGCGCTATGACGATGCGAAAGCACAAACAGAGGTCACCTTTAAGAAATTGGTTGCCAGTACCTACGCCAAAAAAGAAATGTTCATATACTTGCTCTCCTATATGTTATACTCTCCCAATTAACACCATCCTATCTCCACGAGCTTTTTGAACCACTAAGTTCCCACGGTCTCATACTTCGGTCAGCCTCTGACAGTTTACTGAAAATTCCGAGTCATAATAGCGATTTCTATTCCTATTCTTTCTGTGTCCATGGTGCAAGACTCTGGAACGATCTCCCAGAAAACATACGAAACTCGCCTTCTTTACCATCCTTTAAGACTCACCTTAAGGATTACTACCTTTCTAAGAAATAACGAGTTCTACCCTTTCTTTCCTCTTCCTCTCCCAATTTCCTGTTCTCGGGCATTATTAGTTTTAAATTCTTCCAGTTATCTGTATGTTATGCAGACGGTCTGTATATTATGTAATAATCCTTATTTTCACAATGCGCGCATGTACCACTGTGTTTAGGTTAGTTGTAAGACATTGCCATGTGGCAATAGGCTCGCGTTTTTGTATAACAAGTAAGTGCAAATAAAGAGTTTATTATTATTATTTATTATTAATCTAAATCAAACGACCCCAAAGATAACAATGAATAAAATAAAATCAATCTGAACATTATAGAAAGGCAGACATGTAATATGTTCCGCAACATTATCCGCGTCACATCCTCCAGCACAAATATTTACCGGGACTAAACGTACCTAACCATGTTACTTTCAGGGCTATTCACATGACAAAGCATCCTTTACCCTAACATTACTAGCACACGAGAGTAACAAATCAACTCTATCTTTACCTCCGCCGCACAGTGTTTCATTTTTGGATATAGGCACATAGTACTTAAGTTATAATAATAATTGTGGAAAAATAAATATATTTCTCTTTATTATAACTACGAAAATATAAGTGTTTAAAAATATATAAAAAATGTGTTTCTATAAGGATCAATATTAGACCCTTTTTTATTTATTGTATACATTAAAGGCCTGCTTTACACGGTCCAATACATATGACATAGTTTTATTTGCGGACGACACTTGTCTTATATTTAAATTTTCTCATCAAAGTAGAAATACACGATCCATCTTATTATCTTCAATAAAATTATATATATATTATAATATATTACGTATAAAATTCACACTCCCAAATATTATACAGGTTTTCATCAAAATTTTAGGACGTGCAGTACTTTTCTTTAAAAAAAACAAATATCACCTTTTTTTAAGGCGATCACACAAGGTGTGCCCCATAAATATTAAGACTGCAATAAGAAGTGAAAAAGAATTAGGATTTATAGGCAATAAAAATAAACTTAAAACTATAAAATTAGGCGCAATGATTTTAATTCAGTTGGATTGAGATAACGTACACTGTGCGAAGGTACAGGGGCGGGGTGACGGTCGAAGCGTGTGTGGAAGTAATTTTACGAACTCTTTCATCCATCTACGATCGTCATACTATTCTGCTTGGAGGGTTATCTGCTGAGTTAAGAGGATTTCATCTCTCGCTAGCATAAAGCCGGGCACATGAACGTAACGAGAAAATCGTTGAAATATCTCCCGCTTGAAAGTTTCCACTTCAGGGCCGGAGTTCTCCTACAAGTTACGGCATTCCCGAAGATAATGCCCCCGCGAAAAGAACGCTCCGGAATTTATCACGGCCCGCGTATATTTTATCCCCTTCTCTCTCTTTTACATAAGGGCGCGGATGGGGATCTCGTTTTATAGTTTTCTTTAAAGAGAGAATAGGTTTATCGTAGCTGTTGGTCGATAATTTGATATATTGCTATTCTGATATCAGCAGGAAATGATTACTGAGAATTGGTAGCTCCTCATTTCTCTATCTCTAATTATTATAAAATTCAACATCTGTTTGTATGTTGCCTATTATCTGTACCTTGCCTATTACTATGAGAACCAAAGACTACCGCCCCATATCACTTTTATGCCACTCCTTCAAAATCCCGGAGAGAATGTTTCTCAACAGGATTTGGGATAATATTGACGAAAAGATAATACCAGAGCAAACTGGCTTCCGTTCTGGTAAATCATGCTGCGGACAAGTCCTAAACCTCACAGAATACATTGAAACGTGTAACAGAGGGGAAATCACTGGAATCAACTTTATAGACCTTTCAGCGGCATATGATGTCGTAAATCACAATATCCTTCTTTTGTCAGCTGTACGACCTCAACATAGACGACGAGTTAACGTTGACCATCGCAACATTCATATGTAACAGAAGCTTCTCTGTACATCTCGGTGGGAAAACTAGCAGGCGGAGTACACAAAATAACGGCCAACCCAAGGCGGAGTGCTAGCTCCTTTACTTTTCCACCTCTACACGAACGACCAGCCCACTATTTCAAATCTGCGTCATTTCATCTACGCAGACGACACCGCATTGGCCGCTAAATATCACACCTTTGAAGAAGTTGAGAAAACACTCGAGACTGGTCTGACAGCAATGAGTCGCTACTGCGCTGATAATCTGCTCAGACCCAAGTAAAACCCAGGTTTGTGCTTTCCACCTGAAAAACGTCCAGTATTGCCGGAGGGCCTTCCCCCAGGTGAAACCGATACACAAGCTGTGAGGCCTGAGATGCGAGAGTTTTTCCCGGGGTAGAAGGTTCTTGAATAGGAGCTGAATCGTGAGTTAGGCTGACCCGAAAACCCGGTGAATATTAGGGCCCAAGCTGCATGAAACCATTCTCTACCAACCATTGGCTACCAACCCCTCTCTGATTACATCCATAGTAATAAGTATATTGGAGTGTAAGTGAAAAAAGGCTTTATACATGGCGTCTCGGACTGCCTCGAGCACAACTCCCTTTTGGATGCCGCTATTAAGGATGCAAGAGAGCACGAACGCCAAATTAACGTATGCTGGCTAGACATAAAAGGTAAAGGTAAAAGGTATTTATTTCCAATACAACCATACAATTGTGTAGGAATGACAGTAATTAATCTTAAATTAGTTACTCAATTTAGACAAGAGATGATATACAATATATAGTTTTAAACTTACCAATTTACAAAAACATAGACTATATGATAACAGTTTACAACAAAACAATTAACGGTAAATAATATGTATTAGATTAAATGGGTAGATACGATGCTATGTATTTTCAAAATATTTTAAGAAGTCGTTATGGGCATACATGTTGATTTTAAGCAGATGGTGAAGCGCTATTAAATTGAAATCTATTTATTTTCAATTAAAAATTAATCTTAGTACATTTAAAAATTCCCGCCTTATTATGCTGGTCGATGGTTGGTACTCGAGAACTGCGCGAGCCAATGGTGTTCGAATAAGTTCCAATGAACTCCGCGAGAGAGCGTTAACTGTCCACTGCGTGCGATTAAAATAAAAGTGGCAGTTTTGCGCGCGCGCCAGGGAGGAGGGTAGTCCTGCTTGCTTACGCGTTTATGTCGGGAGAACACTTTTTTCGCCACATCTTTTTCGCTTTTATTACGAACGCTCGCACCGCCTTTGAAAACGCATGAACGCTCGCACCGCCTTTAGAACGCATTTTGTGTTAATTCGTCGCGAAGCTGGACGCTGAATAGAAACTTTGGTGTATAGAAACTTTGTGATCGGGAAATTATATTGACTGTCAGACCCCCGGTGTCAAGAATTATCTCGCTGGATCTCGTCATGACTGTTGGATGCTGCTGACCTGGATTGGAACGAGGACATTCGGAGGTGAGTGCAGTCTTTGAGTTTCTAACTATCAACCGGCATTTCTCAGCATCTCAATTTGGACTTTACAAAAAACGAATTCGCAAAAATATAACAAAACAACGCAATAGTAGTAATCCTACACCCGTGGAGGAACTATTTACACGCTTCTCCATATTTTTGGTCCTTACGAGCCCGGATTTTCCACTAATCCACATAATTAACGCTATAATCAATTTAAAAACGCCTTTCTTTTCGCCTGAGATTGACCTACGTAATTATTTGGTAGATGTCGATTCTCGTGTTAGTGTATTAATTTATTGCTTGATGCTTACGTATTAATTGGTAATGCCATCATAGTTATTCAATTTAATTATCACTACCTAACTAGTCCATCAAATACTTGTTGTAGGGTATTTTCGCCGTCTGGCAATTATAACTTTCGTGTTATAAAACGCTTCGTTTTCTTTGTGTTAACTATAATTTAATTCGCCAAAATGACAGAAAAATCAGATTTAGAAGTTATGTTGGTTCTTTTGAAGCAAAAAAAGGAACATATGTTCGAACGGATAAATCGATTGTATAATTCGTCAAAGAACATCGCATCTTTTGATTCAAGATCAAATGAGAGTTTCATGGCAGAATCTGAAACAATAAACGATTTACGAGATAGATTCGAGGCATGTGTAGATGAAATTAACAGAATAACGATAACCGTGAAACCTACTTCTATTCCTGACTACGCTAGTCTTGATTCTTTTGAAGATTTATACACGCGAGTAAAACGCATTCGAGTCAAGTTAACTACAGACAACAAAGATCGTTCACCTGGCACAAGCCACCTGACTAAGCCTGTAGTGAAATTGCAACCGTTGGTGATTCCTGATTTTGACGGTCGACATGAAAACTGGAATTTATTTTACCAGTCGTTTAAAATGAATATTCACTTGAACGATCAGCTTTCCGACTCGCAACGAGTGCAATATCTTATTTCTAAACTGACAGGAGATGCGCTAAAATTCACTGCTGGTATTGTACCGACGGGTGAAACTTATCGTATTCTATGGGATAGTTTAGTAAAAAAATTCCAAGACAAACGCGCTTTAGGTGTGTTTTATCTAAACAACATATTAGACTTGAACAATTGCGCTCATAATTCTAACAACCTTGACGCTTTTATCAGCAAGTTTTCAGCTTCCATGTCAGCTCTGAAACAGCTTGAAATACCAGATTTAAATGATTTTATTTTCGTGCAATGCGCACTTAGAAAAATGGATGTGCAAACAATTCAAGCATTTGAACTTTCCGTTCGAGGTATTGAAATACCTACTACGCAACAACTGATGTCCTTTGTGCAGGACCAAGCTAAAATACTTGAACGTTCTAATGTGAGAAATAATAACTTTAATAAAGCGCCTGATAATTCCACAACTCGTAATCGTAACGCACGCGACCAACATACGTGCAAATCGTTTATTGCGAGTGGAGTTACGGACGAGTCCCGTACACCAGGTAATCATACCGCGTCTTCGCCCGCTCAAACATCGAGTGCGCGTGCTGCAACCGTAACCGCTGGGAAACAATGTGTTTTGTGTGGAAGTATTGATCACACCCATTTATATAATTGCATGCAATTTAAAAAGCTTGATGCACATAGTAGATATCAATTTGTAAAGTCGCAACATGGATGTGTCAACTGTGTTAGTACAGTGCACAGCCTTTCGAACTGTAAATCGTCGTCTGTTTGTGAGTTGTGCAAAAAACGACATCACACCCTTCTACATTTTAATAATGATATAAAAAACAATACGCATTCGCATACCGCTTGGGCAAAATATAATATGTCCACTCCCGCGCCTGCGTCCGCTTTATCGGGCGCTTGCGCGGCCTCCGCTTCGATTGTTCCGGAATCTTCATTTACCCCGGAAGCTGCTACGCAATCTCAGACTTATACGCCTGATCATCAGGGGTATTTGAGCAGGACAGCCGAGTCACAGAATATTGCAAGCGCTAATTCGTGCCAATTGATTAACGCTGCATGGCATACAGCTGAAGAAAAAACAAAGACGACTATTCTCCTTTCAACCGCTCAGGTGTTTGCGCGGCGTAAGGGAAGTTCCGGGAATAGATCGATGGTGAGATGTCTAATTGATAACGGCAGTCAGAATAATTTAATAACAACTGATTGTTGTCGCACATTGAACCTGCCGATAACGCCTTTGAATAATTCCTTTATTAAAGGCGTAGGCTCCGCTTCGCGTCCTATTATAGGATTTGTTTATCTTGACATTGAGTCACGCATTGATCCTGAACAGAAGTATTCTATTCACGCATTAGTAGTCGAATGCATTACAGATAAATTGCCGACGCAATTCATTGAGTGGACAAGCGATTTAGTTTTCCACGATATTCCGCTCGCCGATTTAAATTGGAATATTCCAGGAAATATCGATTTATTATTAGGTGCTCAACTCTTCCCGTACATCTACTTGGGAAACAGGGTCGAATGGAGTCAGAGAGCTCCACCCGCATTATTGACAACATTCGGATACGTTTTGATGGGTGATTATCCCCGTAACGACGTGCTACCCACCGCTGCTTCTTTCACCGCCGTAGCGCTGAATGACATAGTTCAAAAATTTTGGGAACTCGAGGAAGTGCCAGCGAATCGCCTGTTGTCACCGGAAGAGACAGAGTGTGAAAATATTTTCACTTCGACTGTGACACGCGATGAAGTAGGCCGTTATACCGTTGCATTGCCATTTAACAAGGACCCTTCAGAACTTGGAAACTCGCACGCCGCCGCTTATCGCCGCCTAAAAACGCTCGAGCGTAAGCTTCGCCAATTGCCAAGTTTGCGCGAGAATTATAATAAGGTGATACAAGACTATATTGACAACGGATATCTCAGTCTTGTTGACAAGTCGGACCTTGCTGCGAATGGCTATTACATCGCGCATAGTGCTGTGGTGAGGCCAGACAAACCGATGCCGCGAATCGTACTAGACGCCAGTGCGAAGACCCACACCGGTCTCTCTCTAAATGATGTATTGCACATCGGCCCTAACTTACAAACGGATTTGTTCCTATTGTTATTAGGTTTCAGATTGTTTCCAATCGCTATGAACGCGGATATAAAACAACATTATCTACGTATTGGTGTACCTCTTGACCAGCGTAAATACCTTCGCATTTTATTCCGTTTCAATGAATCCGAGGAAATACGCACGTTCGCCTTTAATAGGCAACCTTTCGGCCTAAAGTCGAGTCCTTATATAGCTATGCGCACTGTGCGACAGCTAGCTTCAGACATGAGTCCGCATTATCCAGAAGCCGCAGAAGTCGCTGGGACTCGTTTTTATATGGACGATCTGGTCCATTCAGTCCCCGACAAAGTAATAGCCAGAGAACTTGCCCAAGATTTGATAAAAATGTTCAAAGCAGGTGACTTCGATCTGGTGAAGTGGTCGAGTAACTCGTCAGCTTTGCTTAATAGTCTTCCTGACTCACACCGCAAATCACTTGAGTTTGACGCTAGCATCGCCAACCAGAAGGTTTTAGGTCTCTCCTGGGAACCTGGTGAAGATAAGCTCTTCTTCACTTCCATAACGATAACGGAGAAATGCACGAAGAGAAATATTCTCTCTGTAGTTGCGCGTCTGTTTGATGTGCTTGGATTGGTCGCTCCTGTGATCCTATATGCCAAGTTGCTTATTAAAGAGTTGTGGCTCAGTAAGAGTGATTGGGACGAACTTGCGCCTGAGCACATACGCACCCGATTTACCGCTCTCGCACAAGAGCTCCACCTTCTTGACAACATGCGGATTCCGCGACATGTCGGAGTTCAAGCAGGTTGTGAGCTACGCCTTGTAGCATTCTGTGATGCAAGTATGGATGGCCTAGGTTGTGTTATCTACGCCCACTGCACTTATCCTACTGGAATACAAACTCGCCTTCTCTGCGCAAAATCAAAGGTCTCACCGACCAAAATCACGACCCTCGCTCGCCTTGAATTATGCGCCGCTTTGCTTATGGCAAAGTTAGTTAAAGCGGTACGCGACGCTTACTCTGAGCGCATTCCCATTGTTGAGATATACGCATTTTCTGATTCCACGATCGCGCTGTCGTGGATTCATTCTTCACCTCACCGATGGTCGATTTTCGTGAGCAATCGTATCGCTCAATGCCAAGAGAACTTGGCAGCTGAACATTTTTACCACGTGACCGGAGCATTAAATCCGAGCGACGGACTTTCACGTGGGATGCTCCCATCGCAACTTATTTCCCATGACCTGTGGTGGAACGGTCCACCGTGGATACACTGCGCTCCTGAGGAATGGCCGATAAAACCATTCTCTTCAGCCAAGTGCAATGATTTGCCGGAGCACAAAGCAAACGTCATGACTGTTACTACACATACAGAGCTGCCACTGTTGTATGAGTTAGCGCAACGAGTCTCCTCGTGGGACAAGTTGCTCCGAATAATTGCGTATGTGAAAAAATTCGCTCAACCTAACGCTAAACGCGAACCCCGCTCCGTGGCAGGAATGGCGGCAGCAGAGAACGATCTCTTGCATGCTGTCCAATCTGTACATTTTGCGGACGATTTAAAACTAATCAAAGCTGGGAAATTGCCCGCTAAAAGATTACGAAGTCTCACCGTCTTCCTGGATGAGGATGGTATTATACGCATTGGAGGAAGGCTCTCTAAGTCACAGCTTCCTTTTGAAGCTAAATATCCAGTTCTTCTTCCGAAACGCAGCCATGTTGTGGACTTGATCATACGACATTTTCATGTCGCTAATAGTCACACAGGACCTGGACTTCTTATGTCGATTATACGCCAACGGTACTGGATATTGGATGCCAGAACTGTCATCCGAGCAAAGTTGAAAAGTTGCAACACATGCTTTAAAACCAACCCGACACATCCAACGCCTATAATGGCCGATCTTCCTGCGTATCGTGTATCAGAAGCTAAGGCCTTCACTCACACTGGTGTCGACTATGCTGGACCGATCCGTATAACGCTTTCACGCCGCAGAGGTCAACACGCACAGAAAGCATACATATGCCTATTCGTGTGCATGGTTACCAAGGCCGTTCATATAGAACTGGTCTCTGATTTGACGTCAGATATTTTTTTGGCCGCCTTTAAACGCTTTATTTCGCGCCGAGGTCCTGTCTCATGTCTTTATTCGGATAACGCAACTACATACGTAGGTGCTAAGGCACAATTAGACGAGCTTTATAGCTTCTTGCTAAACTCAAAATTTAAAGCTTCGCTCTCAAACGAGCTATTGTCGCGACGCATAGAGTGGAAGATGATCCCTCCTAGAGCTCCAAATTTTGGCGCCATGTGGGAAAGCAATATAAAGAGCATGAAGACGCATCTGTTTAGAGTTATAGGAAGTCAGCTTCTTACTTATGAAGAGCTGCAAACCGTCTTGACGCAGATAGAATCCATCATGAACTCTCGCCCCCTGAGTGTGTTGTCTTCAGATCCACACCCAGAGGTGCTAACGCCCGCCCACTTTCTGATGTCAACGCCGTTGCGTTATTTACCCGCTGCCGATCTGTCCGAACAACGCGTAAATTTACATGAGCGTAAGAAGTTGCTAGATAGCATGGTTCAATCGTTTTGGAAAAGGTGGTACCTGGAGTATCTGCATACTTTGCAGGTTAGGCAAAAATGGGCCACTCCAGACAAACCGGTAGACATACATAGGAACTGTTGTTATTGTCGAGCAAGAGAATACCTCTCCCTTAAATTGGCCGTTAGGAATTATTATCGAGGTCTTTAAGGGCTCGAACGACACCGTTCGCGTAGCGATGGTCAAAATGCAGTCTGGGACTTATAAACGCGCTGTTACAAAACTATATCCCATTCCCACGCAATAACGTAACTTATATTTAATACTTAACTTATCTTTAGTAATTATATATATGTAATTGAGTCTCACGCCTCTTGATCGTAGTCTGTTGTTTAGAATTTGCCGTGTACTTCAACCACTCATAAAGTTATCTCGTTTTGAAAGATCTTGCGACCTTCCAAGGTGGGGTGCATGGTGAAGCGCTATTAAATTGAAATCTATTTATTTTCAATTAAAAATTAATCTTAGTACATTTAAAAATTCCCGCCTTATTATGCTGGTCGATGGTTGGTACTCGAGAACTGCGCGAGCCAATGGTGTTCGAATAAGTTCCAATGAACTCCGCGAGAGAGCGTTAACTGTCCACTGCGTGCGATTAAAATAAAAGTGGCAGTTTTGCGCGCGCGCCAGGGAGGAGGGTAGTCCTGCTTGCTTACGCGTTTATGTCGGGAGAACACTTTTTTCGCCACATCTTTTTCGCTTTTATTACGAACGCTCGCACCGCCTTTGAAAACGCATGAACGCTCGCACCGCCTTTAGAACGCATTTTGTGTTAATTCGTCGCGAAGCTGGACGCTGAATAGAAACTTTGGTGTATAGAAACTTTGTGATCGGGAAATTATATTGACTGTCAGACCCCCGGTGTCAAGAATTATCTCGCTGGATCTCGTCATGACTGTTGGATGCTGCTGACCTGGATTGGAACGAGGACATTCGGAGGTGAGTGCAGTCTTTGAGTTTCTAACTATCAACCGGCATTTCTCAGCATCTCAATTTGGACTTTACAAAAAACGAATTCGCAAAAATATAACAAAACAACGCAATAGTAGTAATCCTACACCCGTGGAGGAACTATTTACACGCTTCTCCAGCAGATAAGAAATACATAGAGAAATACATTTGGGTAGATCCGACAAAGTGCCCTCCGCTTCGCACTCCGCTGCTACAACTTCCCGCCTGTGGTGCGTGGCATCGTATTCTCTTATAATAACTTTCTAACATTCCAAGTCAAAACAAATGGACTACCCACTCTGTCCCTATTCAATTGAACTGTTTTAGGACGATTGCCTCTTCCCGACTATCTTTGACATCATCTTTTATATACTTCTCAATAGTCTGATCTAGTTCCAAAAGAAGTGGGGTTACCGATGTATATAATGACAAATAAGTGCATTCATATAATATAATCATGTGGATTGAATATAAAAATACATTAGTTCTCAATTAAAAAAGTACAAAATAGTATTTTAAACTGTAATAAAATCGAATTCGATTTAGGTAGTATGCTAAGATATTTTAGCTATCATATTGCTTGAGGCAACTCGTTGCAAACATAATATGCATACCGAATGCCATGTATATACATATTGTTATTTGTTTATTGAACAAACATACGAAGATACAACATTAGGTGTAAGAAAAGAGATTAAAAAAATATTCGTTAATAACTTTGGGAGTAATAAAAATCTTACAGTGCATTTACATACTCAAAGATATTGCTATCGTTGTGGAAAACACACATAATACACACAGAGAGATGTCGATCTGGAAATTATCTTAATCGTCTTAGGGGGTCTCAAAATGGATATTTCCGTCTTCACTTCTGTAAAAAAAATACGCTTTCACAACATTCACTCCTTGTTGGTTGGTTGGCTGGGAAAGTATAATTCGAAGATTGTGCGATGTGCGAAAATTATATTTATTAAATATAATTTTCGCACAACCAATATTTATATTGGTTAATACGAGTATAAAAGAGTACTTTACGCAAGGCTTTTAAACATTAAGATCTGGGAAGGTAGACATTGATTGTTGTCAAAGGTGAGCGATAGTCGAGCAAATAACATAGATAGCATTTCCATGCTCATAACATAGCATGACATTATGATAGAATGACAGTAACCCAAAATCATGAAATGTATAAATTTAATTTTCTAATGTTGTCGTAGTCTATTAATATCAAAATAAGATATAGTTTATCTTATTTTGATATTATTAAACCTTCTGGAAATTTTGTTTCAACAAGGATCCCCTTATTTTTACTGATATTTTAGAAAAATGAGATTGTCAAAATATTAACATATACCATCCACATTAACATATTATTATAACAACCTATTATTATAACATGTTATTATAACATAATATTATAATTAACATATATTAAACATGTTAGGAATATAAAATAATATTTTTGTACTAATTGTATTTTTGTATTATTATAACAGAATATTTTTGAATTATTCAAAGTTTCTTTGGCGAATTACTAGAAATAGAACTTTCTTTGGGAAAAAATTATTTCAACATACTATGTCTAGCTGAGCATTGGCTTAATGACTACAATGATGTTCAATATTAAAAAATGTAAATCATCTAAACCAAATACAGATAAATTATAAATCAATCATAAACGTAAGTATAATAATTATTCACCGATAAATGAAATAATAATTATATATAAATAAAATATAATAATTATATATCAATCAAAAATGTACATTTTATCTAAACCAAAAATCAACCAAATTAGATCACGGTGGGTATATAATTTTGATAAAAGATGGGCTTAAGATCAGAGAAACTAAAGATATTAAAATACTTTTTATCGAAATATCGTGTGTAGAGCTGAATACATTTATATTCATATGTGTAGGAAGAAAACCTACTGGAGACTACAGTAACGTTGACTTAGATATGGAGGAACTTCTGAGGATTTTTTTCAAGAATAATAAGAAGGTAGTCTTTTGTGGGGATTTTAACCGCCCTACCATTGGGTTATTATTTCAAAAGTAGTAGAAATCCTTTGGTTTTTCATTACATTTCTCAATAATCATATTTATTTAAGGCGGTTAATATAGGTTTAAAAATGTATAAATCACGAAAATGGTTAAATTCAAAAGAGGTTATTCAAAGACACTATTTGAAAATAAAGTGAAATTATAGGCAATAGCTAAATCGGGCATTCTAGTATTATCGTGAAAGAAATTCAGATTCCTCATAATAATTGAGCGCCCCGTATCAGCGGCTGCCATTCCTATAATTATTTATTATTGCGATTCCCGAAATAATTTAGGGCGCTCGCAACCCGCAGCGGATCTAAATGTTAGTAATTTTATTTGTGACACATGTTGACATTTCCTTCGGCTGACGCGTGGAATTGCCTTCGGCAGAGCGGTGAATTTATTGTGGAATCGTGTTTGGTACCGCACAGGGGGCGTGCCCTACGAGCGCTCTTCATATTTGTATAATTCTCCGCTTTCGTTAATTTCCAAGTATACAGCGACAACCTCGTCTATCTACACGCAATAGTATCACTTGACCGAAACACTAAAAAGTGAATTTAGCTCGAGTAGACACATAGTCTAGTCAATGAAGAGGATGTAGTTGACATGGTCTGGGATTAATCTTTTAGTTTTATGGCTGGCTTTAACCCTTCAGGCCTCGGCCCCTCAGCCGATTGACAAGTTGCTGTCCCAAAAAAATTTTGTAAAAATTAGTAAAAAAAAATAATTACGACACTGTCTCACCAAAACATTAATTACTGCCAAACCACTGTACCCATAATTGAAATGAAACAAATAAACATAATAAAACATAATAAAATCAAACAAATTAAATTAAAATAAAATTAAAACGGGGCCGTCACGCTGAATCGTGTTGTGGCCGAAATCGGCCCATCGGGGCTTGAAGGGTTAAAGTAGTTAGAAGACAAACATACTGAAAGTCCTCAGGTCTACGAGGTAAGCAGTGTTCGATGTGGAGGGGCACAGATAAAAAAAATTCTTTTGGCGCTTCGCCTTTATGCCCAAAACGGTCCATAGTAGCGAAAAATCATTCCAAATGAAAGCAGGAAAAAAATCGAAAACGCTTTTACCTCACGCTTTTTGGCAAACAACGCGTTGTAGTGCCTTTTAAAAACTGTACTTATTTTTTTTTTGCACAAAAAAAATATTTAAGTACAAGTTTTTTTAATTTTTGCTATACTGAGATAAATATAAAGTTCTGATACACGGAAATGCGCATGTTTCAAAAAGAATTACGTCTAAAATAACATACTGTGGTCCGTACGTATGTATCAACATGACGCGAAACGGTATAGTTACCATGTCGCGGGCATGGTAACTGCACCGCACATTCATTACGGCGCAAAAAGAGATTTATACGTAAGGTTATAGTCAGTTACAAGAATCATGTTGAAGGTACGTTATACTGTTATTTTCGTATTAACCTGTCGGAACTTAGTGGGAGCTAACGGACCCATGATGAGGTGGCCACGATGACCCATGTGTTCAGGGTCGGTCACACTCACGGGTCAACACCCATCCGACGGCCTCCACGCACGGGGTGCGAACCTGGGTAGGACACTGGGTCAACCAGTCTCCCCTGGGAATCAAATCTCTGGCGCTCCTGGACGGTCTGCGCACCGAGCGGCGCAAGCCAATCGGTTGTGCACTCCGACTAACATCTTGAGGTGTCAACTACAACGGGCGAGCCCGTCACCACAGGACGTTTTAACGATTATTCGTTCTATCGCCCTGCAGGACTCCGACTAACAGTCGGGGGAGTCTGGATGCTGTATTGTTTCCAGAGCGGGGGTGGTTGCGTACCTTACGGCGACTGCTCTTGAAATGACCATTGTCCATCCGATCCCGGTTCAGAGGCGGGCAAAGGACGCCATGGTCCGCGATAGATTTGGTATTCACCGTTTCACCGCTTCGTAAGGGAGAGGACCGCGCAAGCGACCTCGAACTCGGAACCAATCGAGAGACCGGAGAAATCTGGTCACAATTGGTAGCAAGGGCGCGAGTGTCGCCCGCCAGGTAGCATTCCTGGCTATCTCGCGGTAAGGCGTTGGTCTCTTGCGGGTTGTGGCGTAGCTAGACCTTGGATTGTTTTGTCCAAATTCTTCTACGCTCACTGCAGGTCGATAGAACGACTAATCGTTAAAACTTCCTGTGGTGACGGGCTCGCCCGTTGTAGTCGACAACTCAAGTGGTCGGAACTTAGTGAAACATAAAATCGAGTAATGGGTTTTCAACAATATTCCTTATAATTCAACAAAATTAAGATTAGAACATCATTATTCTGTATCAAACCGTAATAACAAAACTGTAATTTAGAAAAAAATCCATTATTTTTCTCACTATAATGTAGGGTATTCGTCACAATGTATGTATATATTCGATTTTACACCCCGAATGTAAATTATATTTTCCGCGCGTGTTCCTGCCAATGCGTATTGTAATTGTATGAAGTCGGATCATTTACGAACAGACAATACTTTACGAGTATAGCGGGCGACACCGTCGCCTCATTCCTTCATCAGTCTTAAATAAATGGCACGTTTTAAGTAAGTGGAAGATCAGAAGATTCACAAAAGTGTCAACAAGAGCAAAGTGGATAACTATAGGCCTATAGCTGTGTTATCCGCCATTCTTTAAATTATTCGAGACTATACTCCACCGAGACATTTATATAAAAGTATGCGGAAGACTGTCAGAAGACCGGCATGGGTTTCGTGTCAGTCGCTCCACTTCTACTAACCTTTCCGTCTTTGCAAGGTTAAGTGGAAAAAGAGCTAAACAGTAGACCGGGATTGTACAGATTCTATTTTACATCCCAAATGTACATTATATTGTCCGAGCGTTTTGTTGCCAATGCGTATTGCAATTGTATGAATTCGGATCAATTACGAACAGACGATACTTTATAGTGGGCGACACCGGCGACCCACTCCTCAATCAGTCTTCTCCCATGTCTTCTATGTCTTCGATAGTTCTGTCGCTCACCTCGCGGGAGGCAGAACTATCGAATATCGTTAAAACTTCTTGAGGTGACGGGTTCGCCGGTTGTAGTTGAAAGCTACAGTTGTTAATGTCTTTATCAACGATCTAAGTTAGATAATCTTATTAGTAAGAGTTTAATGTTTGCCGATGATATTAAATATTATATAGATATCTACAAAAGAACGGCATCAATGTGACAGCTTTTCCAGCGTGATATTGACGCCGTTTGGTCTGGTATTTGAGTCAAAATAAAATTCTCTCATTCAATATATAAATATAAATGTTCAATAATAATATATATTAGATCAACAGCACTTCTGATATATTAATATCGCTGGTGACGTTCTTGTTAGAGTTGCGAAAGGAAAACAATCGTGTATTTCTCTTTGATTATCCACTTACGTTCAAGAAGCACATCACTGATTGGTCCAAGTCCTCTTATAAGTTAATAAGTTTCGTTATTCGTAAGCTAAACTTCGGCACATAATCTATTTGCGGAGCCTTCCTCGTGAACGAAATGCGAATCGCAAGTCCGCTGACATGCTGCTTGCATCAAGTATGGTCATTCTTTGATTTTTTTTTATTTATTTCAAAAACTTGCAGTGAGTTTTTTCATGAGAAAGTTTAGTAAAACTCTACTTTTTACTGAAAATACCTATGTAGCTTAACGATACTTTTTTCAGTGGATTCTTATTTATTCGGTATTCAGATATATTTAGATGAATTTACACTAACACTACCTACAGGAATTTATACTTAGAACAAAGGTTTTATTAGAAATCGAATAAAACGAATTTACCGCGTGAAGTTTGTAGCACCCGACGTTTCGGCGACGTTGCAGCCGCCGTTGTCCAGGGTAGACTGAACTGTATAAACATCGGGTGCTACAAATGTCACGCGATAAATTCGTTTTGTCCTATTTACAATGTCAAACAACCGCGATAGCTTTTATTTCAAAGGTTTTATGTACTGGATAAGAGTACGAGTAGGCGAAATATTCAGTGTTTAGTATTCATTCCGAATATACAGTATATTAGAATTTGTTAGTTGCAAGTAATATATTGATATAAAACTCATCAAACAGAAATATTAATTTTACAGAAGTGTTCACTAAAATCGGCTTTACACGGCAGACACGGAACGGATTCCATGTACATGGTTATACATATAAAATAAATAATTGTCATTAAAATAATAATAGACATAGACATTCTATACAAAAAACATCACACAATAAAAAAGTATCATAACAAAATTGGAAGCAATAGTAATCATGATAACAGTAATAATTATGTAAAATCGCAAATTCAAATAGTATATTCCTACTTGCCCCCTTCCCCCTCTTCCCACACCCCTCATATCGTAGCTCCCAGGGATGTTTAGTATTTTTATTTTTATTTTATTTATTTATTAATTTACAATCACTTCATATAATATGTCATATAAACACCATTTACATAATATGGTTGAGTTGGGAGAGATTGAGCACATCCTATGGTGAAAATGTTTATCCGCATTCCTAACTAGGTCAGAGACCCGTATCTAGGGATGCTGAATTTTGTTTAATTGTATCGACGAGCTGATTCTTTTGATATTATGAACTTGAGTTGCATTGCATAATACATAAGAATATATTCATATATACATACACATACATACACATACATAAATATATATATATATATATACATACCTACACATATATATACATAGCAAATAATACACGAGGTTTGATATTAGTTAATAATATATAATTTAATAAAACAACTTAAATTATTAGCGAGAGCAATTAAGACTCAGCATACATTGGACCCCTTTCGAGCAGGTACTTCTTTATAAGTATTTTGAATGAATTTAAGTTGATTGCATTCTTATAACTCTCAATTAAATTATTATAAAATCTCGGCGCAAGGAAGTAAAAATGCCTTTGGGCAAATGAGGACTTTACAATCGGAATATTATAATTTGACCCAGTAGCTTGCCTTATGTTTTTAATTTGTTAGCTTCTTGTCTGCTGATCCTTGATTCTGTGAAACTCAATTAGTAATTGTTTTATGAATAATTGCCTCACATCAAGTACTCTATAAAGAGTTTCGCTGAGGGGTATCTAGGGGTTTTTTTAATGATGACCTTTAGAATCAGCTTCTGCGCATTGATCAAAGGAAGGAGCACTTGTGCGGTGCAACCACCCCATGCGATTGTGCCATAGGACCACAGGCTTTGGCACAACGCCATATACACAGTTTTGAGAAGGGGCTTTGGTAGAATATTTCGAAATAAATAAAAAAAATAAAACCCACAGCAAGTTGTGTCACGCTTATAGTGAAGATCGTTCCCATGTCGCTCAACTAAGTAAAAACTTGTTCTAGGGCAAACATTTTAAACATATACAAGTTTAAAAAAGAAAACATAGTTAAAAAAATATATATATAACAAAAGCGAAAATAAAAAACATTGAATGAAATAAAAATATAATTATATATAAATAAAATGTATAAATATAAAATTATAATAAAATAAAATATTGAAATAAATAGAAAATTACTATATTTATTTAAATAATAATAGTAGGTATGACGTAGAACGCATGTAATAAATTTCAATTTAACAGGAACAATATCATTTCTATTATATTTTGCATTTAACTGTTCAAAAAGATTTAACTGTTCTTATATTTTTCTGTCTTCTTGACCATCTTCAGGAGATCCGATTTCCCCATAACACATTTGTGAAATTCAGAACAAGTCATGTTGAAATTAAACTTGCATTGAATGAAGCTTTCCACCGTTTCAATGTGAATGCGTTGCGTTCTTTAGTTCACTGGGTAACTGTTTAAAAAATGATACTCTAGCATTATGCTCTAAAAAACCCCTAAAAATGATACATTCGCATTATGATAAAAAATGATACATTCGCATTATACACAAGCTCTAAAAAAAGATAGCTCTAAAAATGATACATTCGCATTATGACCAGGGATGGAGTAGGTATAAATATTGACATATCACATTTAAATTGCTTTATCTCTCTGACACTTCGCTTTCATGAAATATACTAAACCATTTATCGTGCATGTCTTTTTTGGTCCACACATTTTTATTTTTAACACGCTTTTATTAGGTCGACCTGTATGTAACTAACTATGTAGTGGAATCTAAGGTAACTAATTTAACCATCTTCCAAGGATCGTAGCGTCATGCAAATTGGCAGCTGTATGTAGTTCTGATGACAATACAATAATATGGTACTGTCGAACTGATCTGATAATGGAGTCGGTTTCGACTTGTTAGAAAGGTCTTGTAATGAACTTTGACCACGATTAAATTTCAAGGTCTGATGATGAAGCTGGAAGACAGGAACTGGCATTCCATGATAGAAAATCGTATCATAGTCGTGTTTGCACTTGTGAGAAAGGTCATGTAATGGACTTTAAACACGATCAGGTTTCAAGGTTATAAAAAACCTTTTTTGGTTTTTACGTGCATTTATAAAAGCGTGTTTTTAGTTTTTTTTTAAAAACTATTAATTTATTTTGATTTTCCATGAAATCCATGAGGTACGGTAGTTCTTCAAAGCAACCATCTGAAATAGCTATGCCTTTCTCTTGTAGATAAATTATCGTATTTTCTACATACATCCTGCCATTGTAGATAGGTTGTGAGATTCATCAAAGAAATCGAATTGGCCATTGCAAGCTCATGATAGCACTGCCGCTGCCCGCGATGTTTGAACAATACCGCGGCTCATTTATTTCGACTGGGACATTTGATGGGCAAACCGGGACGACCGGGACAGAGTTTCTAAGCCGGTGACATGTTCCAGTGTAACGAGACGTATGGCAACCCTACTCTAATGATGGTTCATCGACCTGACTAATAGCCATGTAACAGATACACATAGAGAAGCGCAAACCCAGACGTTGTGCGAAGAGTGAAGTGCAGTGCTCATCTAAAGCTACTCAGACTGAGTTGCGTTCGGTAGTTTATTCTATTACTTTCCTGGCCCACCAACTGACGAGTAGGGAAAGTATTGTTGAAGGTGCAAATTTTGTTATCGAAATATAGATGGAAATATTCATTTTGAGCCCCCTCCCTCCCGTGAAGTCTGTATATGTTACTGTCTATCTGTCTATCTGTCTGTTTTTCAGGGTCGGTCACAATCACGGGTCAACACTCATCCGGCGGCCTCCACGCATGAAGTGCAAGCCCGGGTAGGACTTTGGGCTGAGGGCTAGTTTCCCCCAGGAGTCCATCTACTAGCGCTCCTGGACGGTCTGCGAACCGTGCGGCGTAAGCCAATCGATTGTGCATTCTGACTAACAGTCGGGGGAGTCGGTAGAGCGGGGGTGGTTGTTGACCTTACGGCGACTGTTCTTGAAACGACCATCGGCTACCCGATTCCGGGTGAACAGCCGGGCAAAGGATAAATGTGGTCCGCGATAAATTCGGTTGACACCGTTTCACCGCTACTTACCAGTCGGGAGACCAGAGTAATCTGGTGGCAACTGGAAGTAAGGGCTCGAGTGTCGGCCCGCTGGGTAACATACCTGGCTATCTCGCGAATAAGGCGTTGGCCTCTTAAGGGTATGTGACGGAGCTTGACGGTGGACTGTTTTGTCCTAAGTTTTCTGCGCTAAACCTCACGGGAGACATAACGATCAAATTTCATTAAAACTTCCTTAGGTGACGGGTTCGCACGTTGTGGTTAACACCTCTAGTTGTCTGTTGTCTGTGTATTCTTCCACGATGGCGCCCAAACGCTTAATCCGATTGAGCTGAAATTTGGCATACAGGCAACATTTGGTTATAGCGAGAGTTAATAAGTTTTTGGTTAAATTCGGTCTTTCAAGTGGGGAGGGGGGGGGGGGGGAGTCGTATTTCAATCTCGAAATAATGGACTTCAAGCCTTGAAATTTTACACAGATGGCTTGTTGGGCCGAAATTACATGGTTAAATTTTGGTTTTAAATATCTCATATATTTAAATACCTCCGTACATTTTAATCAAATAATAATGCCATATATTGAGGCTTTACCCAACCCACCCTTAGCTAAGAAACGAACCGCACCGCCCAACGCGGTTGCAAAAGAGGAAGAGCGCTCATCGACTTTATTTATGGAATTAATATTTTGATGAAATCAGTTCTTTGCTACTTGTCGGGAAATTCTTGAGGTAACATAACCGATTTTTTGTTCAAAGTTGTAGTTGAAAGCCACTAATGTAATAACTGTTATAACAATTTTCAAATATGAATAGTAATAAAAAAGTGTATATTATGGTATATTTGTTTAAAGTATTTTCTAATAGTGAAATGAGTAGGGTAAAAGTGGGATAGTTGCCCCAGGAGGATAGACGCCCCATACTTCAAAATTAAGACTTGTAAACATGGTACGGTCTCAGCTAATACTTAAAAGCAAAGTACAACCCTCTGCCCTCTAGTTTTTGAGCGGCAACCACGAATATTGCACTTGTCGCCTACAAGGCGTAGTAGGCGACAACTATCCCATTTTTAATATAAAATCGAAGACTATCGCGGTTGTTTGACATTATAAATAGGATAGAAAACGAATTTACTTCGTGAAATTTGTAGAACCCGACGTTTCGGGGATCTGCGAACATATATTGGATAGCGGAAGTAATCACTGGATGCAGTTTCAAAATCCCATTGTGCTATCCAACGAATAATTCTACTTTCCTCGCATGATTCGGGAAGCCATTGAAATAAGAAGAACCCCGAACATCAATAAAGACGACGGTTACAAACTCTCTTCTACGTGGAACCCTCTTCTTAAAATGTTCCCGCCGCCGAACGCCGAACGCAAAGACGTAAAACAGGATACAGTGAGTTTTGTGTGCAAGACGGATTTTCAAAATTCCCGCGCTCCGAGCCCGGCCCCCTACCACCGTTATAACCTACGCAGTGGCGGAAGCGGTATGCGGCCTATCCGCAAAACAACGGATTAACAGCTCTGAAGAGCTCAGGGTAGACTGAAGTCTACCCTGGCCAACGGCGGCTGCAACGTCACCGAATGTCACGCGGTAAATTCGTTTTCTATCCTATTTAAAATATCCCATTTTTACCCTATACGTTCCACCATATGATATGAAATTGTGCGTGTGAAAATACAAAGAGCCATGTTATTTAAAGCGCAGGGTTTCGCTTTTGTTGCCGTTACAGTTTTTTCTGCAAATAAAGTTGACATCGGGGATTTCTACAAAATATCGTTCGACCGAACTCACGTCAGAAACGGCACAGCGGAAAGTTTTAAAACAGTTTATTTGCGGGTCGGCCGACGGGAGAAACGGCGGGTAACTCGCGTAAAAATCACCACAAGGATTATTGAAAAGAGGGAAAAGTAACTAGGATTGAGAAAACGTTTAAATTCAGCTGCGATAATATTTTAGCGCTCGGGAAACATGAAGCGAGGGACAAATAACTCAACCAGCCTAGAAAATCAGGCATAGATGCATCATCTTCGTCTGATGTATTTGTTGTTTTATTCTGCTCGGTTATGGATTTCTAGATAGCAATATTAGCCGATGGGCTAATATTGCTAGAAGGCTAATGGGCCCAGTGCAGTTGGGCCATTAGGACCCATGTGTTAGGGTCAGCCCAACTCACAGGTCAGCACCCATCCGGTAGCCTCCACGCAGAAGTGCAAGCCCTCGTAGGACTCTGTGCCTGCGGGTCAGTTTCCTTGGAAATCGTCCTTTGGGCGACCTTTAGGTTTGCGCACCGTGCGGCATCAGCCAGCAGAGTCATTGTAATCAGGTGAATTACTTTGGTCATAGACGCTAGAGCTGGGCAACAACAGATAATAATCATCTAGTTAGACAATAGTACGTGTTTCTTTTGTATGAAGAAATATATGAGAGTTTAGGTAGACTATATCTCTACTCTTATCACGAAAAATATGCGTCGTACTTAGCCAACATTGTAGATTTAGAGTCGGAAAAGCAAGTTTATCGCTATCGATAAGAGCGTTAAGTTATTTAGTAGGTAGGTAGAGTCGTAATTCGCGAATGTGCTTATCAAGCTCCCTGTTATAAGAACTACCAAGGATCCGATTAGAAACACACAATAATCCGTCTGCATCTTTTAGATTCTCATTTTAATCATTTGATGCCCGATTTTAAATAAATTCTTTCGTATTTATTTTTTACTAATTATTTTTTCTGTGTTTACGTTGCGTTAAATATTATATATAAGTTCGACGAAATATGTAAATTGATGTAAACAATGCAAAGCTACATACCCTATATCTCGACTTAGAATCAATAATATAGTAGGTATTTGGGTACAGCAAAAAAAACTTCTGTGGCAATAGTATATTAATAGGTAACTTTCCAGATTTCCTGATAGATAGGCGCTTGAAAATCCGTGCATCAAACAAAATGGCGGCCGTTAAATATGGCCGCCATTAGCCGCACTATTTCTTTTGCATCTCATCTCCTAATGGTTCGATTACGATTTTATTTTTTTGCTTGGAAGCTCTTGTCGAAAGGACATTTTTTTTGTTATTACACATTTATCTGTACACCTTCGCGGTTCTGCACAAATTTCATTTTTTTTTTCTTTAAATTTTCCAGAGTTTTTTTATATTTGGTGATTTGTCGCATTCTTATAGATTTATTTGCGTTATAGTATAAACGTTAAGCTCAGGCTTACGCTAAGAAGGTGTTTTAGTAGGGCAAGAAATCACAACACTAACTCGCAACATCTTTGGGAGGAATACAAAAATGCCCGAAACGAATACAACAAGACCATTGTTAAAGCCAAACGAAGAAGCTGGAGGGACTTTTGTGAGAGCGTGGAAACAGCTTCCGAAGCTTCCAGGCTCAACAAGATCCTCAGCTCTAACAACCGCCCCCAGCTGGGATGCCTTAAACGACCAGAGGGGGGGGCACACAAGCGACACCAAGGAAACTTTGAAGCTCCTAATGGAAACACACTTTCCGGGCTTCCAGGAATCCTCACACCCAATTGCCGCAGGGGAGAACTCCAAGAGGCTCCACAAGCCCAGGAAGTGGGCCCTTGCAGCCAAGATAGTTAATCCAAAAGCAGTAGAATGGGCCGTGAGCACCTTCGACCCCTACAAATCACCTGGACCGGATGGAATATACCCAGTCCTACTACAAAAAGGGCTAAGCCAGCTGCTGGGCTCTCTAACAAAGGTACTCAGAGCGAGCATAGCCCTCAGACACGTCCCTCATGCCTGGAGCAGCGCAAGAGTCACGTTCATTCCAAAGGCTGGCAGGAACGGCCACATCTTTGCCAAATACTACAGACCCATTAGCCTCACCTTTCTCCTGAAATCACTGGAGAGACTAGTTGACGGCTACCTGAAAACCAACCACCTAGGTCTTCAACCGCTTGCTGATGCACAGTATGCCTATAGAGAGGGCAGATCTACGGACACCGCCCTACATCACCTGGTGAGCACAATAGAGACACAGTTAGCGGCGAAAGGTTACACTTTGGGGGTATTCCTGGACATCGAAGGAGTATTTGACACCACATCATATTTAACTATAAAAAACGCCATGTACAGACGAGGAATACCAGAGACCATCATCGACTGGATATTGAGTATGTTATCAAATAGGAATCTGACCGTCTATCAAGGCGACACCTCCATCACGGGAATCCCTGCTAAGGGCTGTCCACAGGGTGGAGTCATCTCCCCCCTCTTGTGGAGCATCGTTGTAGACGAACTCCTAACAGATCTACAAAACCTAGGCTTCTCTGTCTACGGCTACGCTGATAACGTGGCCATAGAAGTAAGAGGAAACTTCCTATCAATACTTAAGGAGCTCATGGACAAAGCACTTAAGACCACCCAAGGCTGGTGCCAGGCCAGAGGTCTGTCCGCTAATCCAAGCAAGACTAAGGCCATAATTTTCACCAGGAAATACAAACCCGAACCCGTTGAGTGTCTCAAGCTCTGGGATAAGGAGATAGAATACGCTACAGTAGTCAAATACCTTGGAGTCTATCTAGACCCAAAGCTCAATTGGAAGCACCACCTCGAGCGCAAGAGAACAACCTTCTATGCCTCTTTGTGGACGTGCAAAAGAGTCATGGGAAAAACCTGGGGGTTCAAACCCAGGGTCGCCTTATGGCTCTACAGGGCAGTACTGCTGCCTAGACTAACCTATGCTGCAATAGTCTGGTGGTCCAGGGTGAAAAAGCTTGAGACATTAAAAATGCTTAAAAGCCTTCAAGGTAACTACCTGAGGGCTGCAACTGGCGTCATGAAGACCACCCAACAGCGGGATTAGAGGTGGTACTCTGCTGCCCGCCTCTGGACAAGCTCATCATCCACTCCGCCAGACTTACAGCATACAGTCTGAAGTGTTTGGGCGAGTGGAAACGAGGAAGGCAAAATCATCCTCAGGTAAACCTCCTCCACAAAAGCCCATTCACTCTGACCCAGGATCGACTACGGAAAAAAAATCGGTACAGAAGTTCTATAAAATCCTAATCCCCACCAGGGAAGAATGGAGAAATACGCAGTGGTTTCAAAGCTACAACGCAGACGCCTGGTTCTCCGACGGCTCAGGAACAAATGGACGTTTTGGGGCAGGCGTATATGGACCCAAAACCAACCACAGATTCAGCATCCCCATTGGACAATACGCCACGGTTTTCCAAGCCGAGGTATTTGCCATATTGGAATGCATAAAACTACAAAGTCGACTTAAGGTAAAAAACAGACAAATCCTCATCTGCTCTGACAGCAGAGCAGCACTGGACGCTCTGGCTAAAGCCACCACATAATCTTCTGTGGTCTGGGACTGCATGCAGGAGCTCAACAAATTGAGAAAATCCAACAAAATCACCCTAATATTGATACCGGGTCACCACGGCATACCCGGAAACGAAGAGGCCGACAGACTGGCAAAACTGGGCACACTGGAATGCCCAGTGGTGTCAGTTGTAGGGGTCCCCTACGCTACAGGTAAGAAAATCATCAGGGACTGCTTGGAGCAGGAACATCGGGCTTCCTGGAAACAGAGTCAGGGATGTCGCCAGGCAAAAGCCATGATGGAGCAACCACTACAGAAGAAAACCAAGGCCCTACTTGACATGAGCAAGAAGAACCTTAGAACCACTATCGGTCTCCTCACCAGACACACGACCCTTAGAGCTCATCTATTCAACCTTGGCTTGACTGAGAGCAAGGATTGCCGAATATGTGGCGAGGAACCTGAAGACAGCATACACATTGTTGGTCGCTGTCCAGGGCTCGCCGCCAAAAGACACAGTTTACTGGGACGAGCCTTTCTCGAACCCAGCGATCTGCCCAACTTGAAGGTCAGTGACCTACTTGTACTGGTAAGAAGTACCGGGCTACTAGCTGACCACTGACCTAACCACACAGTGGGTAGTTACAAAAGACCTTACAGATCTAGGTGACATCAACAGCTGGAAACAAGCCCCCCACTCTATCTACTACTAGTAGTAGTAGTAGTAGTATAAAAGTTTATTCATTTTAAACACTAAAACAATACCTTTTTGCTTCAGATTTAAAAACCGCTTTAAGTGGTCTGCAGCTGGCAAATATTAACCCTAATTCTCAGCATAGTACCATATATTGGACCATACGCTGCTTATGTCAAAACTCTAGTGATGGAGACTTGATTTTCCCAGCCACACATACTGCTGAATCAGTTGTTGGTGCTGGATACAGGACACTTACAGAACATTAAAGGAATTTTAGAATTTACGTGCAGTGCAGTGGTTTGAAATTACAAAAAATACGCCATTTTGTTTTCTGTATGAATCTTCAATTGCCACCCTATCTGAAAGTTACCTATTGGTATTTACCTTTTGGTATTACCACAGAAAGTGACATATTCCAATCAAAAAGTAAAAGATTTTATCTATTTTAGCCATGTTCTCAATGTATTATAAATGTAAAGAGAGTCTGTCGGTTATAGTATTTATTAAAGAGACACAATGAGCTTTGCTTATCAACACTATGCACATTTATCAGTTACGTAATCGTGTATTTTATAATATGGTATTTTACACAGCGTGTTTTTAATAGGCGACTAAAATTGCTTCTCCAGCAAGTTTAAAGTTTCTTCGGGTATCTTATTATAAAAGTAAACACATTGCCCTATAAAAGAGGATCTTAAAACTTTAATTTGATACTTGAAAAATTAAGGCTCATTGCTATTTATCGTATTTACATTATAGCGATCACTTACTTTCGTGAACTGTCTTAGGTTTGAAAGACCAGCCGAGTTAACCATATAGAATAACAGCCGTACCCATGATCGAAATGATATCGCTTTTCAAGTGTGCTGCGTTTTCGTGTAAGTCTCGTTGCCTTAAAAATATGTGATATCCCATTAGTTATTAATACATTCTTTATAATTTTATCGTGATCTCGTTCCATCCCTATCCCACGAAGTAGCAGTTTAGTGGATACACGAACATACAGTGTATCCACAACAGTATTGCAATACTGTCGAATATAAACTAAGCATACCCAGGTGTGCACTCAAGTATGCAACCCCAGAAACATAGAACGAAACATCCCAGCGGATTAATTCACTCATGACGCATACACTTTCCAACTTCCGATACGCACCAAAAGTAAATTATTTCATTTAAAATTAAACATTATTGTAAATCATGATACCAATATTATTAATTATTGGTGTCAAAATAAACAAGTTAACCCCTTGAGTATGATATGACCAAATCTGGTCCTGAAACAATTATCCGTTGAGTATGATACGACCAGATCTGGTTCCGCGTTTTTTTTTCACTTCTTTGACGTTCTCATATTTATTCATAATTATCTAATTGTTTTACAAAATGATATTTCAATATTCAATATTCGAAATTTCAATGCAATCATTGTGCAGTTGTTCTTTTTATGATTGGTGTAGTAGTTTCGTAGTTATAGTACTTTAAGGTCGTTGTCGCTGAAAATCCTGCAAAAGAGACAGATGCATCCATGAAAATACCCATTTACTCCAAGGGTTAAAATACGCTGATAATATTGTACTGATTACCAGAAGTGAGGGAACTCCAGCTCCTCGTCGACAAGGTCAAATGAATGTGATGAATATGGGTTGACGCTGAGCACCACAAAAGTTAAGTACGTGTTTAGCCATTGATACTCTTTATTTTACCTACAAGATAATACGACTTCGACAGCCGGCCTTGCCTCGGCTCAATTATCAATCTTTAAACTTAACACACTTCGTAACCAACGGATGGTCACTTAAGATATATATTTATTTATTTACCAAAATATAATTAACATTACAGACACTTCCAAATCGTTCATTATTAATCTATACTATATTTATCCAATTATGTTGGCTTTTCGGGTTTTGAAATAACCACTCACTGTTTTGGCGAATGGCCCCAAACTCAAAAAGAATTTTTCTTCTCCAGAAAAGAGCGGTACGCAGTTTATATACTCACCAAGAAGTTCTTGTAAGCCGCTATTTGTAAAATCAGGAATAATGACTCTATTTTCTACCACTTCACTCTTACATCTACCAAAATAGTATGTACGTTTGTAGACACCTAACAGAAGCTCCGGTGAATAGTGATTTTCATCATCACGATACGAGGAATAAATCCAATCTCCACATAAACCGACAGCGTCTTAGCAAAGTGCGATACAGTTTTATTCACCAAAATTTGTCCTTCTATATTAAGATTCCAGAGCCTTGGAGAGGACCAATTTAAAAAGATAATTATACATAATTTGGTAAGAACCCCATTTATGGTATAAGGGAGTTTGAAAATTCTGAGTTTATTTTCCATGTTGATGATTAATAAAATGCGTAAAGTTTCAAACATAATGGTATTATAACTGGCATTCTAATTTTCATATAATTTATTATATATCTATCCATTTTTTTTTAAATACAAAGACATATTGCTGGATTGACAATAAAATATATATTTTTTGATTATTCTACATAGAATCTGCATTTCTATTTTAATGTATTATTCTCCCTGACTCTTCAATCACATTAGTATATTTTGATTATTTGTATGTAGGTAATATTTAATATATTATTACAGCCATGACAATATCAAGATAATTATGTTTTTAATAATTAAATTTTAGCATTTAATTTTGTGATGCATCCAAGTGTAGGGATGCCTATCTACTGGAGTAGTTGATTGTATTGTATTGTATTGTATTGTATTTTATTAAATCACGAGTATTCTGGCCACATCGATGGACTTAAGTAACTTTCGAAGTTATTTTCCGGTATACCTACCGATGATAAACGATTCATTACTCATATTTGGTTTTATCACCCTCCTCACTGTGTAGGCGATACCTTTCAATTTGTTATATAAGTATTTCCTCATGACTTCCTCGATCGTGTCCTTCTTAACCTTAAATATGGAGAAATCTCCGCCTTATAATATGAACTATTTTCAGTCCGTTGCTCCCTGAGGTATGCCTTGTATCACGGGTCTGTCATATACGACAGGATCACGGCGTGGATACGGGAGATTTGCCGGCTTAGCCGGTTTTGGTTGTGCCTAATTCGGAATGTCGAGCGAGAATTATCGTTGCTGCGTCGTCTGCGGTGTCGGACCGTTACTGAGCAATCATTTCGCTCCTGCGGTGTGATTCGGACGTCCGGATCAGCTAGAGGCGCCGAGAAAAGCGCGACTGCAGACGTCGCGGCCGTTGTCGCAGCGGTTGTCGCGGCAGCTACTGCGGTAGAAGTTATGGTAGGGTAGGCGACTGACTCATACGAACCCAAAAGTATCGAAATACCCGATTTGGTACCGTTAGCTGCAGCTATAGTGGTAATTACGGTCAATAGTAAAGTATTTTATAGTTAAAATATTAAAATAATAATATGTGTCGGAATAAATGCAACATCGCCGAAACACCGGCTGCTACATAATTTACCCTGTAAATCTGTTTTAAAACCGATTTATAACGTCAGTTGCTACAAATTTCATACGGTAAGCCCGTTTTTAAACCTAATTATAGTATAAATACAACATTAAACAACAACATAAACGGGAATATGCACTCCCACAATACACGCAGACGTGATGACGTTATCCTGCCTAAAGTACGCCTTACGCAGACACAAAAGTCCTTTGGATATTTGATCTATAAGCTCTTTAACCAGCTACCACTCTCCATAAGAAAGATGGAAACAAAGGCGTTTAAAAGATGTATTAAACAAAAGCTGCAATCCACACATGCTTTCTATAAGCTGGGTGATTTTTTTGAGCTTGCCAATTGTTTAAAATGGGAATAACATTATTATGTAACTTTCAGGTACCTCATTTTAGTTCTAATTGTTTAATAATAATATTATGAATTTAATATTTAATATGTAGATTACAATGTGTAATGTTACATACCTGATCATATACATACGTTGTTTTTCCAATTTTGTTTTGATACTTCCTATTGTGTGATTATTTTTTGTATAAAGTGCTTGATGACTTATAATAATTATTAATATTCTTATAATAATTATCTATTTTATATGTACTCATGTACATGGATTCAGCTCTATTTTTTTATTTATTTTATTTGTCTGCCGTGTAAAGCCGACTTAATCAACGCTATTGTCGAATTAATATTTACGCTTTAATAATTTTATATCTACATATAATCTGACGAATTCTAATATGCGATAATTAGCCTTAATTCATAAATCAGGCTTTTATTGTATATTCTGAATGAATAAATTGAATACTGAATACTCAATTTATGAAAACAATTTTTTCTATGTCTCGGAACTACTGATCGCAAAGCATTTAAATGTCATCTCTCGATTTAAGTCACTGATAGATATCACAGTAAAATTATTAAAAAATAAATGCTTCAAATTATGAAATATTAAGACTGATGTTTAAATTTTCCAAATTTTTTGTTTTGACGATTTAATCTTTGGCAAGTTGACAGCCGATTTTTTGTCACTGCAGCATAGAATATATAATTAGCGTTGTGCCTTAAAAAGTTTTTGTATATTTAATTTTGATATTCAGAAGTTAGTACTTTTGGTCTTTGTAAATATGCCCCCAAAGCGCGTCGTATGACTGACGGGACGCGTAACGTAGCAAATTTAAACGCATTATTGCCTGTAGTATATTACAGCGGTTGCCTCAAATGCTAATTAATGTAAATTTTGTAGTACCAATAAAAAACAGCCACGTACACTCGTACGTAAATTTTAATAAATGTTGACGAGTTCAAGTTGCTAGAAGCTGGCATATTCAGTTTAGCATTTCGTATGTGATTTCATTTAAATGCAAGTAAATTATGATTTTATTTCTGAAAGGAATAGAACTTTAGTATCCCTGTCCGATTAGTCCGATTTCGCATTAAGTTTGAATTAATTTTGAAACGCCCTGAATTTGATTGACTACTAATTTTGATTAGGCCTTACTCGTAAATTAACCACAATCACCGCTTGAAAAACGCAATTATAGGACCAATTGAGTCATTAAATATGTTTCGAGGAAATGGCTATTTCTGAACAACGTTTAATTGCGTGAGTAAACTTCATTTCCAGGGCTGTTCCAATGCCATAAAGTTAATTCAGAAACGGCTTGCAAATGGCCATTACCCAAATGATTACATACCGAAAGGCGGCATTATAAAAGCACGTCATGTTTAAGCCTACATATGTTACAATTGCATTTCTGATAACACCTTTAGCGGCATATTGGCCAATTTAAGCATAATAAATTAAGGTACCTGTGCCGAATATGGCAACATTAAGGTTACATGATACCCGGGGATGACCATATCTAAAAAGCTTTCATTTCATGTTTAAAAAAAATATAAGCACTAATTGAAAAAAGGAACCTTTTTATAATTTAGACTTAAGAGCCCTATCACATATTTTTTCCAGAAAGGCAAGAAAAGTGGATTTTTGGCGTTCTAATTCCAAGAAATGAAGAGATTTCTACAAACTTTAATTACTGAATTACCTGGACCATTTCTTGATGTTGACCATAGCGGCCTTTAATTTTAGATATAACGAATATTATTTACTTATTCAGCCCATTTTCCGAAAGTCGTTATTCGTAAAACGCTCGGAAGGCAAACTTTGAGCTCCTTAATACAGTAATATCACTACAACGAAAACCGTATACTATTTTTTTTTATGTCCGTCATGTATTCTTGATGTACACTACGGCTTTATTTTTTCGTTTTTTGACCACATATCCAAGGTATACATTACTTACAATTACACAAAATAAAAAAAAAACTTCCTGTATCATTCTAATTTTCTCAGAAATAAAATAAGATTCTTATATAATACTTATACTATATTAAAGTTCACTCTTTTAGCAATACGACATAATATAAATTATTGTCATTAGAAAGGAGAAAACACTGCAAAAAACAATTAGAAATTGTGTATATATTTGCTTGCGCAAGAGAAGAGCGCTCAGTGCCGCGGTTTTCTCCCAGGGTTGAATAGTTATTTATTTATTTATTTATTTATTTATCCTATCTTTTATAGTTACATCCAAAAAAAAATGCGTTCATTTTTTAAACTCATTTTAAAAGAATACCTACGCTATTTTGTAATAGGCCTCTTAAAGAAAATGCCCATTGCCTTGGACATTCAGGTTGTAAACCAATTTCAAAAACTTTCAGGCGCGATTACTCCTACAATGTAAGCGTTGAGTATGTTTTATTTTAATAAAATTTTATTGAATGGTTAATTCTCTAGCGACAAGCTTAGCCATTTTATTTATTTAGGCCTTAAATATTTACAGATATTTAAAACGTGAGGGAACGTGATTTTTACAGATATTTAAAACGTGAGGTACGATAAATACGCTTTACCATTACACTCTTATACAACAACTTCGCAAAGGCAGTTTTACTATGTAAGCGCGGCGATCAAACGTTAAGTTTTGCCAGCGCTTACATATAGAAATTTGCGCCTGACGCTTCACCAGCGCTGGACTTTATTGGTCAAACGCTACAGCAGTAGCCCCGCAAATATTTTCGCGGATTCGCCCAATTCAGATTTTTTCTCAAGTCTTATGTCGCCTTAACTCTTAACCGAGTGTTCGCAATGTTTGAAGTATACGAAACTTAAGATTTTTTTGTATTTCTTTCAATGTGATGGATATATAGACTTTCATGCGGATTCATGCATTTTTACGACATGTAATAATAATAATAATAATATGGCAATTATTCATTCATTAACTCAATATTAAAATTATTAATAAATGTATTCATTCTAAATTGATTAATTAATTCATCCATTTATTCGTTAATATGTACCTACATCCTGAAAGCAGTTTTTTTTTGTATAAACATACAAGGATACTTTAGATTTTAAATAGAGACGTCTTGCGATTAGTTATTCACTCGCTGAAAATATCTGAAATTCAGTGTTACTCGTGTGTTTTTTTTTATGGAAGAATTTTTAGAATATGATCCTAATAATTTGATTTAGATTTAATAGGTATAACATTAAAATTTAAATAAAACTGACTTTATGCTTATCTTACCAATTCTGAAATCTATTGAATCTAATTAATAATTATTATAGTTTGTAATAATAATTATTATAAACATTTGTTACCATCATAATATTTTGATATTTTGTATAAATTCGTTTAGATGCTGTATGCTGTGCTGTCCCCAGGTAAAATAAAATTATTATAAAATTAAATGTTTATGGGAAGGGATTGACCCTAATAAAACATCGGTTGTGTCACCCTGACTTTCCCGGCAAGCAGAAAAGCCCCCTCCCCCAGCCCTACGCCAGCCCCAACACTTCCCTTCACCTCTACCACTCCAACCCGCCCACCCCCATGCCAACTCACCTCCCGCCTATAGTGATTGTGTAAAGATGCTACGGACTCAAAAGTAGTACTTCTGTAGTATTTTTGTAGTATTTTCGTAGTTTTAAAGTGGCTATTAATTAATATGATGTGGTATTTTGTCAAATATGGCGGAAATTATAAATTATTGATGTCGCTTTTATAACAGATTTTCGAATCAAAACATCACCATATGGTTTCGGCTTAGCAACGCATCTGTGTACCGAATTTCAAGTCATCAAGTCCAATATCTCGAGATTGAAATATGACTAGCGCGACCCCTGGTGAACCGATTTTAACCACAACCATTTCAAACTTGCCATAATCAAATGATGCCTGCACGCTCAATTTCTGCTCAATCGGTGAAGCGTTTGGGCGCTATCATGGAGAAATACACACGCAAATATACACACAGACAACAACTAGGGTTGTAGACTACAGCGGGCGAGCCCGTCACCTCAGGAAGTCTTAACGATTAGTCGTTCTATCTCCCTGGAGTGAGCGCAGAAGACTTGAGGACAAAACAGTCCACCATCTAGCTACGCCACAAGCCCGTAAGAGGCCAACGCCTTAACCGCGAGATAGCCAGGAGTGTTATCCGGCGGGCCTACACTCACGCCCTTGCTTCATTTTTTTTTATTTATTTAGTAGTAGTACTTTATTCATTTTTTATACATATAGCCACATTATTACCAATGTTATAAAGTAACTCGCAAAATTTAACACGCAAATGTAGCAAATGGTCAGTGGCCTCCTAACTAGGACTGTAATGCCCTATATCTAGGCGGGTCAGAGTAAACAATTAAAATTAGCGATTTAATTTATAAAGTACTAAATTGACCAAAGTTTTATTTTTAGAAATAGTAAATGTACCTAATTAAAATTTAATACATAATATAATATAATAATCTGTATAAATATTACAATGCATATACCTAATCATAATTATGTAATAATACGGTAAGTACATAGATACCAAAATTCGATTATAATAAATATAATATATATATATATATATATATATATATATATATATATATATATATATATATATATATATATATATATATATATATATATATATATATATATATATATATATATATATATATATATATATATATATATATATATATATATATATATATATATATATATATATATATATATATATATATATATATATATATATATATATATATTATGATATAAACATATTTATATTAGAATACAATTATAAAAATATTGGGAAAAATAAGAAATACCATATTATATATTAATATTATATGCATAATACTTTATGTAGGTATATGTATACGATATTATCTTTAAAATCAACCATTATATATTATACGCTATACAAGACAAGTTTTCGGATTTACACCTCCCTAATTCAAATAACCATTTATTTATATTATATTATTATTTAAACTGTTGAATGTTCTTTAGGTATTTCCATTTCTTTTCTATGTCGTTATATAACTTGGGCCCAAGGAAGAAAGCTTGTCTTTGTGCAAATGTTGTTGCACAAAGACATTTTGACCAGATTATTCCAGTCTCTCGATTGATTACGAGTTCGAGGTCGCTTGCGCGGTCCTCTCCCTTACGAAGCGGTGAAACGGTGTTTACCGAATCTATCGCGGACCACAGCGTCCTTTGCCCAGCTGTTCACCCAGGATCGGGTAGCCGATGGTCGTTTCAAGAGTAGTCAAGGTCCGAAACCACCCCCGCTCTATAGGAAACATCTTGCGGTGTCGACTACAACGGGCGAGCCCGTCACCACAGGACGTTTTAACGATTAGTCGTTCTGTCGCCCTGCAGTGAACGTACAAGACTTTGGACAGTACAATCCTACGTCCAGCTACGTCACAACCCGTGAGAGTCCAACGCCTTACCGCGAGTGAGCCAGGAATAAACCCGGCGGGCTCGAGATACTCGCGCCCTCACTTCTAATTGTGACCAGATTTCTCCGGTCTCTCGATTGGTTCCGAGTTCGAGGTCGCTTGCGCGGTCCTCTCCCTTACGAAGCGGTGAAACGGCTCTATAGGAAATAGTACTGCTTCCAGACTCCCCCGACTGTTAGTCAGTGTGCACAGTCGATTGGCTTACGCCGCACGGTGCGCAGACCGTGCAGGAGCGCCACAGACATATAGACATACTTCAATCTGGTAATAGTCTTAACCGTTGTGAAGGAGAGATGGGGGGAGGAGCGGCAAAGCGGATATTTTCGCCTCCTTATCTACAACAAAAAAAATGCGCGTTCACAATACCTACCCTTATCGTTGATTGGCCGGGAAAGTAATTAACAAAGACTTTGATTAATAAAAAAAAAGGAAATTCATGGCCTTGTTGAAAACAAGCAGAAATTGTAAATTTAAAGGTGCCATAAATCACTTTAATGGTGTGAAATATCTCTCACCGTTTCATAGTAGACACACCCAGATACCCGCCTGAGACTCCGGTTAATAGGGAAATTAAAGACGGCGCGGGTGGAGGAAGGAAATAAAAGAGCAATTGCCTTTGTTGTTTCTGTGGGCGGAACGACCCATCTCAGGGATTTAATTTTTGGCATCCGCCCTGCATTTACTGCCGACTCTAAAGTCCTTGTAACCCACTCGCAATTACGTGAACGTAAAGCCTTTAAAAGGCTGATGAACGGGGATTTCAAAATATGCAAATAAAATGATAACCATATTTTTATTATTTTATTTATTAGTAAGTAAAGTTTTATGTTGAATCGGAGCAGCGCGAGCGGTTCGAATGCGGTAAGAAATGGTTGGTAACTTTTATTGTGGCTCGTTACTGTCACAATAAAAGTTACCCACCATTGTTTCTAAAACATGTGATAATATTTTTTCATAAATATAAAGATAGGCATGATCAAAGTCAACAAAACTGCAATACTCGGAGTTCACGGAAACAAAATTTCCTTATTCCTCGAGTGCAAACAAAATTTGCACAAAGACAAGCGTTCTTCCTTGGGCCCAGGTTATATAATGACATAGAAGAGAAATGGAAACACATAAAGAACATTCAACAGTATAAATATAATATAAATAAATGGTTATTTGAATTAGGGGGGTCTAAATCCGAAAACTTGTCTTGTATAGCGTATATTATATAATGATTGATTTTAAAGCCAATATCGTATACATATGTATACATAAAGTATTATGCATATAATATTAATATATCGTATGGTATTTCTTATTTTTCCCAATATTTTTATAATCGTATTTATATAATTATATTCTAATATAAATATGATTATACCATAATATATTTATTATTTATTATAATCGAATTTAGGTATCTTATAATCGAATTATAATCGAATTTATGTACTTCCCATATATATATATATGCATATACATATATGCCTATCATATATTATTACATAAATATGATTAGGTATATACATTGTTATATTTATACAGATTATCATATTATAATATATATTAAATTTTAATTAGGTACATTTACTATTTGTAAAAAAAAAACGTTAGTCAACTTAGTTCTTTATAAATTAAATCGCTAATTTTAATTGATTACTCTGACCCGCCTAGACACAGGACATTACAGTCCTAGTTAGGTGGGCACTGACCATTTGCTACATTTGGGTGTTAAATTTTTCCGACTTACTTTATAACATTGGTAATAATGTGGCTATATGAATTTGGGGGGGGGGGCTTCCCTCCCCCAAAATTCCCGCGCTCCGAGCCCGTCCCCCCACCACCGTTATAACCTACGCAGTGGCGGAAGCGGTACGCGGCCTACCCGCAAAACAACGGATTGACAGTTCTTCAGTCTACCCTGGACAACGGCGGCTGCGACGTCACCGAAACGTCGGGTGCTACAAATTTCACGCGGTAAATTCGTTTTCTATCCTATTTATGATGTGTATGTTGTCTATCCTCCGATGGGAGAGGAACTCGAACAAGAAGAATTGATTTGATAACCTATGCGTCATGCGGAAGTATTTCCACCGGATTTCGTATAGGCTGGTGACTTGAATTATTGATAATCTGAATTTGACAGGATAAATTATCAATAATTGGTAGAGGCCCTAACATTCTAGAAGACAATAAACCCAAATAAAAAATAATATATAAGTTAGATCTTGAACGTTTATTCACCATTCAATGAAGTCGTTCACGTTTTCAATTCACAGAGAGGTAACGTGTGATTTTCCTGCGAACCGCGAAATTCGCGGCGCGATTTCGATCAGATGAAATAAATTCGCGCTCGACATGATCTGACTCGGCGCCACTTTCAGTATATAACGCCTACCTGTGGCGAGCCGCAATGCGCTCAATTCAGATTTATCCCTGTGTTCTTTGGCGCGTGTAATACAAAATTACAGCTACTCAGCCCCCCACGCGTTACGCGCAGGATGACGCGGGGAACATTAAATAATAAAACTCAATTTAATCTACTGCTTTGCGAATGAAAATAATAAAGCCATGTTTTTCGTCGTAAAATATGCGCCTCCCTCATTTGACTGGGCGACTAATAAAATACGGCTGTTTAATTAAACATGAGGCTTTCGCGACATGTTGATTTTGCCGAGTTGAAGCGGGCCTGAATGGCGAAGTCTTATGTGGTTCTATAAAATTTGCTAGAAATTGAATTCCGCTGTGCCTATGACGATTATAGCAGAAATAAACTAAAATCAAGAAAACTAATAAAACTAAGAGCACGAAAACGAACTAAACGAAACAGAAAACATAGTCGTGAAAGACTACCGTAAAAGAAGATCGCTCGAAAACGACGAATTGTTGTCCCCAATTGTTGTCCATTCAAAACACGACTACCAAAGGCTAATGGTGATGATGGCTTTCGAGCAATACCAGTGCTAGACAATGTCTTCTTCTCAATATTATCCATTAAGTTTTATTATTTAATGTTCCTCGCGTCATATTGCACGTAACGCGTGGGGGGCTGTTATTTAATCTTAGTGTAAGTACATATATGTAATTTAATCTTAGGAAATCCTAATGGCATATCTTACTGCCTCAGGTTTGTTTCTTATTAGAAACATAATTAATAGGAATATAATATTTATTAGGAACATATTACAGTAGATTTAATTATATACTGGGCGAGTTTTGCTTAACCGGCATCCTTCAAGGGGATGAATAAGTACGAGCAGGTAAGCAACTTCTGCAAAAAAAAAATATTAATATAAAGACGTATTTTTGTTAGTTTTTTTAAAAATTTTATTAGTATAAAAAGCTAACGGTAAGTAAAATATCACTAATATTGTTTATTTGCGATATATTATCCACCGTTATATGGCGCCTAACGATCGACGCTTCTAAAACTCTTCTTCAAAAATTACAATTGACGAATTCGCCAAAAAAAATGTTATACAGGGTGAGTTTTAATTAACCGGCATCCTTCAATGGGGTAAATTGGTACAAGCAACTACGCAACTTTTGATTTTAAAAAATGTAAAAAAAAAATGTTAATAAAAAAAATATACAATTAGGCTGCGTTCGTTGATAATGAACGCAGCCTAATTGAATCATATTTTAATAAATGATGAAAACATTCGAAAAATTTTAATATTTCGTTATGTCATCCTATATTTTATTGTTTCATTTTTCGTTTAAATTCGTCTATTGAAGGCATTTTATTTTGCAAAGGATAAGCTGATTTTTGATATAGGTATATGAATGAATTGTGATTGTTCGTCAACGATAAAGGCACCCATTAAACCTATATTGCATAGTCGAAAACCGTGTATATCCGTAAGTATATCTCATTCAAATATAAGCATTTCCCAATCCAACCTGGGATTTCCTTCGCTGCTAATTAAGTAGCTTTTATTAATTTTATTTTCACATAAAACATCATCCGATAAACGGATTCCTTTACAACCCTTATAAAATAACAACAATTTAATAAATAAAATACAAACGGAGCTGCCATAGAATTCACCGACCGGATTCGGGCCAATCATAATACTATTTTTTTTTACACTTCTGGGGGGTGAGCAGTGGATTCCGGACTTACGAACCGGCTGTGGTAGGTTTAGGACAGCTGTCTTGCCACAAGTGAGCGTTCACCTTACCACCTATTCACTCCCCCTTCGAAGCCATAGAATTTGAGATGCAGAAATCGCGGTTTTAGATATTTTTTTTAGAAAGGAGTTGATTATTTTCCTGGAGAGACCAAGATCTTCAAAAAGGCGAAACAAAGATTTAGCTGGCAGGCCACGAGTGCCTACTTCCACCGCGTGAAGGTGAACAGTGAAGCCGTTCCGGGTGACGGCATTTGCGAGGTCATGGTAGGTATTTATTTAATTTGTACTCGTGGTCTTTTGGGATATTTGATTCCCATGGAACAGTTAATTCTACGATAAGGACCATCTTCCGAGATAGAGAGTAAAGAGTTATATCTGGACGCAGGGCTGTGAATCCGAGACTTTCAGGGAATTTATACTGCTTAGAGACCGAATCGACCTCCATAATCCAATCTCAAGCTTTCTCGATTATTGAGAAAGGTTTTGCAGTGAGCTGTTTTTTGCCTTTAGAGCCAACCCGCACAAGCTGTATTGGGGGTTTGGAGGATACTGTGGAACCCTTGTTGGCACGGGCCACTGAGAGGCTAAGTACCTCGCGAATAACAGCAAGGACTTTATCGTGGCGGTAAGTATACCGTCCTTGATCCAAGGCCACCTTGCAGCCAGCTAGAATATGTCTAGCTGTACAAGGGGTGTTGCTACAAAGGGGACATGAACTATCCTCGGCATAGCTCCAACGAGCGAGGTTACTGGGGTCTGGAAGTGTATGCTGAAAGGCATTTAAATAAAATTTCAGCATCTCTGGCGTCCAGTCATACAACATTACTTTCCAGTGCATTGGAGGAGGAATGCAAAAGTCTCCAATTGTTGTCCAATCATTCTGGCATTGAAGGCCAATAGCATGAGCCATACTTTTGCTGTCGTAATCTCCCCGCAAGAGAGACTTCTTCAAGTCCACATCGCTCATGGTTGTACTGCCATACCCCAGACCAGTGCCATTCTGGCTGATTCCAGTAAGGAACTTTTTGTGGAAGTCAACGCGGGCTTGTAGATCTTTTGACTCACTACGGCCACTTACTACGTGCTTCGATATTGCCGGATCCTTGGAATTACTTAGAATCGAATTTTTGGTTATTCTGGAGTTGGCGTAGAGCAGAGAGGGCAGTTTTAGAGCTAGCCCAAAATTGTGTTTGGACCTGAAGAGAGTCGAGGGGTCAGCTGGTTTGGCTAAGGACAACCAGGATTTTAGACTAGCTGTCACCAGTGCATCCAGACGAGACAGTTGGGTTTTGGTGAAATCGTAAATAAGAAAGGGCCATGACAAATGTGAAGTTAGATAGTTGTCATAGATCCAAGCCTTACGAGGGCCAGAAATTAGCAATGCATCTATCTTTTCCAGGCAACTACTGAAATGTTCTATAACATGATCGCCAGAGAGGTATTTTCCCTGGCAGGTGATTTTTCTGCCAATAAATTTGAAGCGGTTATTTGGGTCTATAAGGGAGATAATAGAGCCCTTATAGACCAATTTGGGTAATAACAAGAAATAATTTCCGTAAAATAATAATTTAAAAAATTAAAACGAAAAAATAATTTCCTCCACATTTTCTCGAAATATACTGAATTTCACAGCACTGTATAATTCAAGTAAATTATTCAGTTTCATCCTCCGTAACATTAGGCGGGACCTATTCAATGTAAGTTAATTGAAATTCAACCTCAAATACAAAGTAAAGAAGCGAGTAAAAGGTCGGACGAGTGCAGGTTAATGACGTATTTCCCTTTTCAGCTGGTCTCAATTTCAGGCTACACAGGCGGCTCTGAATCCCTCCCACCCTTTGCTCCGTTTCCATGTCCACGTTTTCCTTCAGAAAATTCCAAACGAAACGGAAGTGTGTAAATTGCAAGTCGTCCCGGGCGCGCTGATCTCGCCGAGCGCCTCTCAAAGGCCAACTACAGAATAAGTCCGCCCCATTTTTTACGCCCCTCAAAAGAGTTTCGCGTCTTCTATTCAGGCGCCCGCCCTCCGCCTTCCGTCCAAACTCACTTGTACCATAATTAAACAAGTTTGAAGGCAGCTTTCTTTCGAAATTTTGCACTGCTGAATAACTTTCATTGTGATGGACTTTCTCGTGTCCCGTAGTCCGAAGCCGTGAAATTAATTGTAGCGTAATTAGACGGGATTTCAGACGTTAATTGGGTAAATTGTTGAGCCGAATCAAGAATTTTCTCGACTATTATTTCGTGATATTACTCAAAGTTTATTATTGTACGGTTCGATTAACAATCATAAAATCTACCTTTGAAGTTTAACTTTTAATATACTTTCAGGGTGGCAAGCTATCTATTTATTTTTTAATATAAAATGGTTTTAAATACATTGTTTAATCGCTTGTTGATGGCAATCATTTAAATAATTAGGTCTCTTCTTGTTATTCATTCATTCATTCATTCATTTTGATGTATTATTTCCAAATTCTGCTCTTTTCACTGAACTTCTAGAAATTCCAGTAATATAAATCGTATTTCTGATGGCGGTAGCCATAGAAGTTATATATGAAACTTATATTATTTTAATTTTTCTTCAAACTTCTCTATATTAAGTATTATTCCATTGCTTAAATTTTTACAGAACTGGATAGCAGTTCGATGCGATTTGGTGGGTTTTAATAATTGTACGTCATAATATTACTATGGATTTTTTTTCGCCCCTGAATTGGCTGCTTCTTTATGGCTGTTGTCATTTTCTCTACCTACTGGTCGCAATTGGTGGGAGCTAATGGGCACTGTTGCAGTTTGCCACGAAGAACCATTATCATCAGGGTCGGTGATACTCCCGGGTCAACATCAATCCCGCGGCCTCCACGCAGAAGGGAAAGCCAGGGTATGATGACGCTGGCCTGAGGGCCAGTGTCCCCTAGGAGTTAACCTTCGAGCGCTCCTGGACGGTTTGCGAACCGTGCGGCGTCAGCCAATCGATTGTGCACTACGACTAACAACCGGGGGAGTCTGTGAACAGTAATGTTTCCTATAGAGCGGGGGTGGTTGTTAACCTTATCCCAACTGCTCTTGAAACGACCATTCGGGCACCCGATCCCGGGTAAATAAGCCGGGTAAAGGATGCCATGGTCCGCGATAGATCCGGTAGACACCGTATCACCGCTTCATACGGGAGAGGACTGCGCAAGCGAGCTCGATACTGTAACCAGTCAGGAGGTAGGGGATATCCTGAAGGTTAATTCCAGACGGAGATATCCTTCCAATATGGTAGTCAGGGGAGGAAGTTGCCCGCTGGTGACCTTTCCGGTGCCTCCTCTGTTGGTCTCTGACGTGCAGGTGGCGTAGCTAGACTATGGATTGTTTTTCGTCCCAAGTCTTCTGCGCTCACCTCACGGGAGACAGAACGATCAATATCATTTAAACTTTCCCAGGTGACGGGTTCGCCAATTGTAGTCGACAGCTCTAGTTGGTTGCAATTGGTAGCGAAGGGTTTCGTTTAGCTTGGGCCGTAAAATCCACCACGTTTTCGGGTCGGTTCAATTTAAGATTTAGCTCGTATTCAGTAACCTCCTCGTCTGGAAGACTACCCCGGGTAGAATTCTCGCGTCCCAGGCCTTACGGCTGTTGGATCGGTTTCCTTTGGGAGATTGCCTTCCGGCGCTACTGGACAGTTTGCGCACTGTGCTTTGACAGCAAATTGTTTGTGCAGTGTGCACTCTGACTTTATTACTGAAGGAGTCTGGAGACTATGGACATATATTGTTTCCTACGCAGCGGGGTGGATGTTGACCTGTTGTCATGCCACACTTTAAAGGACCTATCGGCCACCCGATCCCAAGTGGTATAACGGGCAAAGGACGCCCAGGTATGCGATAAATTTATATTGAATTGCCTCTGTAATATAACAGGTAGAGGCCGCGCAAGCTACTTCGGTCTCGTAACCAGTCGGGAGGAAGGAGGTATCCTAAAGGTTAAAGACGGAGATATCCTGCCAAAACTGGTAGCCAGGGGGTGAGGTGCCCGATGGGTTATCTTCCTAGTGCCTCGCCGTAAGGCGTCGGTCCTAGCGGGTTAGTGGCTTTGTTGGGCGGTAGGTTTGTATCGTCCCAAAGTCTTCTACGCTCACCTCACAGGAGACAGAAAGATCATTATTGTTAACCCCTCAAGACAGTAACGTCCCGAATCGGGTACGATTAGTCAATGCTCAGTAACGTCCCAAAACGGGTACGAGCGCGGCGCGACAAACCGCGCTCTTAACGAACTGAATTTACACCAAAATAACAGTGCAACCACCCCCATTAGATATGTGTGAGAAAGACGGATAAATTCTGTATTTTACGATTATTCAGTCGTTCTTCTCGCAGTCTAGAATCCCTAATATAATTGTTTGTATTCTGGGGGCACTTAGTCGAGTGCTGCCATTGCTCGGATATGTGCTTCTCTTCGGATATTATGTAGCTCCTCTTCGGATATATGTATAAAAATAAATAAAACCAACTAATAGATTTGGTAAAGCATGTAATAGCGTACACACATGTGTTCACAATTTCTAGATAGGGCATTTTGAGATAAAACGTCGATATCGCTGAATAAGTGAGTTTTTTTCAGTTCTCCAAATTTCTAACAATTATTTATAATTATCTAATTGTTTTACAAAATTAGATTTTAATGTTTTATATTTCAAATTTCAATGCGATCATTCTACAATTATTCTTTTCATGATCCAATAAGTAGTTTCTTTCTTATGATAGTTTTTCTAAAGTACTATATTTTTGACCTTCAACTCTCAGAAATGACAGGTTGACAAACGACAAATGACAAACCTGATTCTACACCCAGGATCTGCTCCCGACGAAGCTACTCTTCCACGGTCAACAGCACAGACACACAATTTTGTATACGCATCCAATTGTGATAGCCGAAATTTCACCACGACAAACATTCAATTACAATAGCCCGTTCTAAGTTTTACCGCACAGGGCTGCTCCAACCAGGGCTGGCTTCCAACGAGGGGACTCTTTAACGGTCAACAGCACAAATACGAAATTATGTATGACATTCAATAATGATATCCTGTTCTAAGTTTAACTATGACATGGTTGCTGCACCCAGAGTTGGCTCGGGACAGAGCATTTTAATAAAAGTTTGTTTTTAAAAATGTGCTTTTGCAATTAATTTATTTTTAAAATCATTTGTATTGGTATTCTATTTACAACAGCTCTGCCTAGTCTAAAAGGAGCGACACAAACTATGTTTAATATAATTACTAATGATATATTTTTTTGTGAAATAATATATTTAGAAATAAAATGAATGAAACATTTCAATAAAAATATGTAAATTAACCTAATACTATATCTACAAATTTTCTGTCAATTCTAAGTAAAGCCTAAAATTGTCGTCGCTCGCGTCTAACAGCAATTTTAGCAGATTTTTTTCTGTAGGAGGTATTTACCATCGTTCGTCATGTCTCAAGATCAAGGTCCCGTATTTGGCGTCGTTGCTTTTGACCTTCCACCTTTCGAGACCCTCTTTTCCGAGACGATACTGTAACTATAAGGTATCTTCCGCGTGTACCGTGATGACGTGAAAATATTTTTAATAATCTTCAAAGGTTACCTTTATGTTTTCGTCAACCTTACCTAATGTTACATGTTTCGTGTGAACAGAAATATTCGTTAAAGCTATCAGTCCTTTATAAATTGGAAATATTTTTTTATTAATAAATAATAATTATTATTTTTATTTATTTTATATTTATTTTTATTTTATTTCTGGAAACATACAGCGCATACAATTGACATACATGTGCAAACATAATGTAGAAAAAAAGAAAAACATTACGCTGATAATCGTTTCCTACGAAAGTATTTCCGCATATTTACATATTTTAATTTCGGCATATTACACTTAAAAAATAATTGTAAAATAAACTATGTAAGTTCATATTAAATATAAAATTAATATAGTAAACCGATGGGAGAGGTAGGGAATTGGAAGTGATTAGGAAAAAGGAGTTAGACGATGGTATGTGTAATGTATATAGATATAAATAAAGATAGGTCGGATAGTGGACATATAGATACAGATATTTATTGATGTTTATAGATATTATAGATATATAATAAATATTTATAGATATTTATAAATATTTGTAGTAGCTACTGATATGTTGCATGAAAAGTATATAACTAAGAACGATAGGTATTAACAAGCTCGTTAGGTGCAATTGAATTTAATAATTCTTTAACGAACGTCGGTTGGTTGAGGTTGAAAATGTCGATGGTGGAGAAACGAGAGTCGTACGTGCACATCAGCCTATAAGCGATGGAATTTTTCCCGTAGTTGGTATTGGCACGAAAGACCTCAAAAGTGCGTGAATTGCGAATTAATCGCGGAGGAACGAAAAAACGTAAGTTTTCAACAAGGTATGGACTATCTATGGTATTGTGGATAACTTTGTGTGACAGTACCGTATCAGCCACAGTGCGTCGGTCTTCTAAAGCTTGAATACCGAAGTGGTCCAATCTGCTCTCTATATAATTAGCTAACACCGACTCCGTGATTTTCCTTTCATGTATCTTGGTTATTTTCCACGATACAAACAATATATCCTTTGACAATATTCACCATAATTAAGGAGGATATATACCAGAAAAAGAACAGTTATTGGAATTTTGATTTCCTAATAACAACATTCAGAATAAGATTGAGAATATCTCGAAACGGAGACTGCAAGATTCGTACAACTGATTGCTCAACATTAAATTTATTTTGTATTTATTTTAAGGCTTGTACATGCGCCGACGACCTTGGGCGTTTAGGCATTTTTAGATGAAGCGTTTTACCTCTCACCGCACTCGCCCCGGGATCCGCGCGTGCCGCTGCACAGTGGGTCTCGGACGTCGAAATGACAATCGGCAGAACTGTGCTAGGGATATCGGTATATTGGTACCCAAATTCAGTAAATGACAAAAAACAACATTGAACATTTTTTAACATTTTGAACTTCTTTATTATTGTAAAATAATAGGAACTTACATAATATGCTATACATTAAAAAACTAATACCTGCGAGTATTTTTTTACAATATTTTATATTGTTTGAAAAACTACGTCAAATAATGAAATCGAAATATCAATAATTATAAATTATGTACATATTAATTTCTCATTATTTTATTAATTATTTAACAAAAAGATATCTAAAATAAAATTCGCAAACTTAAGTGTATTTAATTTTTACATTCTTTAGGCCGTAAATGATTTTCCGCAGAAATATTTTCGAGGTCAAACCATCATTCGTGATCCTCGCGTACTTTCCGGAAAGTTTTACCATATCGCAGTATAATGCGATATTAAAATCAATTTTTTCAGTATGCGTCGGTTTGTTTTGGCAAATCCGGGCGATTGCTCTTAAAAACAGAGGGTTTCTAACTTAAAAACCTAAAATCGGCGAAGAAAGTGGTGGAAAAATCGTCACATTTCGGTATTTCCCGTCATTTTATACTAAAAAAAGGAAACTTATGGTATTAGCAGCATACATTCGTCTATTGAGTAATTATTCGAAATTTCTTAAAAACTAATTTCCTCGGTAGTGTTCTTCTTCGTTTAAACTTCTTCATCGTCGTTTATGTCACCAAACTCTGCAATAGAGACAATTGGGCAATAAGTAGCGAAACCAAAAAGGATTTCCTTCTCTTCTTCGTATATTTTTATTTTTCTTACTTTTTTATCGGCCATTTCAGTGTGCTTCCTTGTTATGGTTTTTTACTTCATCTTTCTACTTGTCTAGTTTTTGTGTACATGTAGAAATGGTCGTATTCTTCTTTTTTTTTTACATTATATTAATAATATATCGCTTTGGTTGCTTTCTTTTCTGTTCTTTTTTTTATGGCTTCTTCAATGTAAGTTGGATCTCTAATTCGCCAAGTTGAATCCCTAGATGTCGTGTTTCGTTTTAAAACTGTGCTTGGGCGCAGATAGAACAATACACATAGTAAAGAATTTTACCCCCTTTTGCCAGAATGGCGGCTGCTCCAAAATTGCAATAATATTGTAAACATATTAAAAGCATGGTTTTAAAAAGCAGGTGCGAAGTAAATGATGCAGCAGTGGACACCATTGGACTGTTGATGATAATATGGAATATGGAGTCCTATATTTTGCAGTAGACTCCACTGGGCTGAAAATTATAATATAATAGAGGCCAATGCCAAGCAGTGGACGTTAATGGGCTGATGATGATAATACATTATAGTGTAGTCAAATTTTATGAAAAACGAACTTTTAGAAGCAAATCATGTAACTTTTGGGCAACCGGTATTTTTTACCTATTTCAACCATGCTGAATCCGAAAATGCCAGTTGCCCAAGCGAAATCCTGACTGGAAGTAAGATATCCAAGATGGCCGCCAATATGGCGTCGAAACCCGAAATCGGTGTTGTTTCATCAATTAATCAAGGGGTTTGACATAGGAACGCGTCCAAAATGTCTAGATATATGTTTTTGAGCATGGGGAATTTAAAAACACAACGTGAAAAAACATTGGTCTGATATTTCAAGATGGTGGCCAAGATGGCGCCAGCCATATATTACCCTATTTTGTCGTACAAACGAGCATGACGCGTCTCGATATAGGTATGTTTTTAAACATAAGGATTCAAAAACTTTTAACAACGTTGGGCTAAACGATGTATCAAAACAACAACTTAAAGAAACTAAAAAAGATTACTGTGTGTCTCCAGAATTAAGACAGGTAGTACATAGTTTTAGGGTTATAGGGTTTGCAGGGAGTACATAGTTTTATGCAAGGGACGTTTCCTTTACTGTAGCTGTTCTTTAATCTTTTTCTTAATTGACAGGTATGTTTTTGAGAGAATACCCACCTTCCCAAGCCATATTTTCCATTGCTTGAAGATTGCGACTGGGCCATTGCCGGACAGAAAGCTTTTCCAAGTTTCCTGACGCTAAATCTTATTCTTAAGGCGTGCCCAGAAGTTGTTGTTTGCCATTGTAACGAGTTTTGTAACTCACAGAACTGCAGTTGCAGGAAAGAAAACGTTCCTTCTATAGAACTCTGCACTCCCTGCAAACGTACCTACCTGTCTTAATTCTGGAGACACACAGTAATCTTCTTTAGTTTCTGTAAGTTGTTGTTGCCAAAAAGTCGCTTGTTTGTTCCATTTTTGAAAATATTTGAATTAAAGTTTAGCCCAACGTTTTTCTAAAGTTATTTTTTGAAATCCTTATTTTAAAAACATATATCGAGACGCGTCACGCACATTTGTACGACAAAATAGGGCAATATGTGGCTGGCGTCATCTTGGTTGCCATCTTGAAATACCAGACCAATGTTTTTTTACAGTGTATTTTTTAAATTCCCCGTGCTCAAAAATATACATCTAGATATTTTGGACACGTTCCTACGTCAAAGGGGGGCTCTGCAGCGCTAATTTCAGGTTTCGACGCCATATTGGCGGCCATATTGGGTATCTCACTTCCGGTCATAACTTCGCTTGGGCAACCGGCATTTTCGGGTTCAGCATGGTTTAAATAAGGGAAAATACCGGTTGCCTCTAAAAGTATAAAGGGGAGCTCATTTTCGATATTTTGACTAGACTATTAGAAACATATTTATATCCAGCAGCAGCAACAAAATCAAAATTATCAAAATCAGCTAAGTATTTTTATACTTTAGAGATTTTTTTTAATATAACGCCCACTGGTGGTCTATATCCATAATGCGTTCGTAAAATATGTCTAAAATCTTGTTGGTGCGAAACCCAAATAAAAATTTAAATACACACCTCTATGGAATATACAGAGCCGGCTATAATAAGTCGATTTTCTTTTCCCCATTTTTACTGAAATAAAGAATTGCATATTAAAAACATGTTATCTGTAAATAATCACAATATTACGATGAGCTTAAACATTTTACCAGTTCAATCAACGACAGATATCATAATAAATATTCAACGTTCTCACCTAAGGATGAATAAATTCCCTGTATCCACTGTGCGGCACACGCAAGTCATCGTCACTGTCATCGTTCGCGAAAAGGGCGTGGCTCGACGCGGAGAGCGACGTGGACGCACCTCGAACGCCCGCGGGCGAATGAAGCGAAATTCGTTCTCCGTTCGAGTTATATTTGGCATCGCCTTTCCATACTAAAAATGTATGGCGCATATTTTCGTGATTTTTGATGAATTTTAGTAATTTTTTGGTGTCATTATTCAAAAATCTAAAGTGCACATCTATTAACTAGTTTAATAATCTTGCGATTTAATAATGTTCACAAAATTCTGTTGTGTATTACTGTGCAAATTTGTTAGAATACCAAAGGCTGTTTTAATGGTTTTCCTCAAGGTATTTACAAAAAAAATAAGCAAAATGGACAATTTCAAACTTGCACAGATTGTAATGCAGTTATTTGAGAAGCCACTTGTGTGTTTTTTTTATCATTAATGATCTAGGACTCGCAGCATGAGTAAAATAGAAAGGCTCGTTTTGGGTCAAAACACACGGCGCCGCCTTAAAAGGACTAAGCATTGTTAGATAAAGGAATGCTGTCTCTTTCCCATGTAATCAGCCACGTTTATCGGTAAATTGAGATACCCTCCTATTTCACCCCAGTATAAGAGTACAGTACTGTACTGGGGGAGGAGGGGGGGGGGGATTTCATCTCGAATGTACAATAAACTTGAAGAACCTGCTAACATATTAGTTATTATTGATAGTTTTATTACTATAATTATTAAACAGCTTTTGAAGTTAGGGCGTTCTAGAATGGAGAAAGAATCGACAATGAGGAGTCGGCGAACAAAGCGATCTAGAAGCATTGAATTCAATTTTATAGGAGAGGCAAAAAACTAAACAGCTTATGCAATTTGTAGGACCCGACGTTTCGGTGACGTTGCAGCCGCCGTTGTCTAGGGTAGACTGAAGAGCTGCCAGTCCGTTGTTTTGCGGGTAGGCCGCAAACCGCTGCCGCCACTGCGTAGGTTATATATACTTTCCTCGCATGATCCGGGAAGCCATTGAAATAAGAAGAACTCCGAACTTCAATAGAGATGACGGCTACAAACTCTCTACTCTCTACGTGGAACCCTCTTCTTAAAATGTTCCCGCCGCCGAACGCCGAACGCAAAGACGTAAAACAGGATACAGTGAGTGTTGTGTGCAAGACGGATTTTAAAAATTCCCGCGCTCCGAGCCCGGCCCCCCACCACCGTTATAACCTACGCAGTGGCGGCAGCGGTTTGCGGCCTACCCGCAAAACAACGGACTGACAGCTCTTCAGTCTACCCTAGACAACGGCGGCCGCAACGTCACCGAAACTTCGGGTCCTACAAATTTCACGCGGTAAATTCGTTTTCTATCCTATTTATAATGTCAAACAACCGCGATAGTCTTCGATTTTATATCGTGATCCTTATTAGATTGTCTATCAAAGGTAATATTTCGTTTTTGCTTATTTACATACTGAAATACTTTGATATTAGCTCATAAAACCAATAATTTTTTTGATGTTTTCTCGAAAAAATAAATATGGAATTTTACCAGAAATATCCGCGAAATGACGCGCGAAATTATTCTAGCGGCCGTCTACGTATCTATGGTAATTATGAGATATTTGGTATTAATTATAGGATGATTTCGAATTAGAAAATAATATTACTGAGCGCTACGGGAGCAAGCCGCCAATATTGGTCGTTACGCAGTCAACGGTGTTCTGATGTGCAACCAAATTTTGTCGTTACGTAGCCGAAGGCTTAAGGGCTGTATGGCATGTGGCACTGTCTTGTTGAAACTACATGTTGTCCACGTCAATATCATCCAATTAAGGCCAACAAGCCTACAATCACGCATGTATTGAACGACGAAATTCAATTTTGCATAACGCAATTCCGTCACATACATGCAAAATGTTCATGGATTTTTTTTTAAAAAGGGTGCGTATGTACCAGCAAAGCCGCGGGGCCTTTTTCCCGATATGTTATACCATATATTACCCTATTCTGTGTACTTTACGATTTATTAAAGAAATAACAGTTTAAAAAATAAAAACGTTGTTTTTTTCGTAATTCAAATCTTGCGGTAATTTTCGGACACCGTTACAATTTGAATGTTTTTAACTTTTTTTGAATATTATTATAACCGAACGTCATACAATTCAGCGAGCAGAATAGCAATATCCAAAGTGAAATATCAGCATCTTTAGATACAGGGGTTATGGCTCAGTTAGGTATGCGAGTTTAACTTGTTTTCCTACACGATTTTTAACCCCTCACGTTGCGAGGTAAAAACACCTATCACTTTTGCGCGCGACATATTCGCGCGCAAAAAATCGACGCGAGTCAACGGCCTTGAGAAAAACGATCATAACTTATAAACCACTAAACGGAATAAAAAAAGATAAAGAGAAAAATAATCGCATTGAAATTTGACATATAAAACATTATAACCTTATCTCGTAAAACAATTAAGATAATAATGAATAAATATTACAAAATTGGCAAACTGAAAAAAACTCGCCTATAAAATAATTTCGATTTTTTTGTAAATACAGTTTTTGTAAATATCAAAAATTGTAAATACAGTTATGTTCTTTATTAAATGCTTTACCAAAACGATATATTTTTTTTACTTATTTTCATACAAAAATACGGAAAAAATATTTATTTATTCAGCCAAGAAAAATTTTATTTATTCTCGTAAAAAAAAATTTTTTTAATTTTTAATTTGTGACTACTTATGGTATTTTTTTATATGAAATTCTTTCAAAATAACTTTATTACTACATCACTTCTTCTTAGAAATCACACCAGAACTTTGACCTTTGTCTGATATTATAGAAAAATCTAAAGTTTTGAGAGTTTCCGCGTTCGAACCTAATAATAAACTTTGAATGCCCATAATATAAAATTCGTTAGATTTTTTCAATTACATTGTCTTATCATAGACTTATTATATGTCTAATAACTAATTACTATACTCCAAAGAGTCACATTTCATCGAAAAACTATGGAAAATCGCACTTTTTTCTCTCATAGAAATTATCAAAACAAGTTTCATTTTCGCGAGCCATATTAGAAAAACAACATGTAATGTTCAAAATACGCCTAATTATGTGATAACTTAGGATGTAAATGAAGCAATACCTATTTTATTAGTAAATTAAAGCGACATTACGTCATGTTTCGCGATATATAGGGATATTTCACAAACATTACAAAATAAAAACGGCCATTTTTTCACATTGTTGGCCATTGTTGACAAAGTGTTTTCTTCGAAAATTCGTGAAAAACAGCAAATTGATTGTGGAAATTGAATAATCCTAATGGCTAAACTACTTAAAAAGGGAAATTACTTACTTTTATCCGGTATACACTGCACTTATATCCACAAAACACTTCACAAAACAAACACTTCGCGGAACCTATACGCCGCCGCGGGGGGGCCGATCGACACTGCTGTTTTGACGTCTAATGCTGAGTTTTTAAATCGGCGGTCGATGTTATCGTCGTTGGCCGGCGAATGAAAGATTATTTGGCCATGTCGTCCCGCGGTCAGAAAGCATTAAAGTACGACGATTCGAATCGTAAATTGCATTTTTCGCAGCGGCGAGCGCGATATCCAAAATCGGATGTTACGGATTGTTAGGCGGCCGCCATACATGTCCCCAAATGGATGTTACGTGCTTGAGGGGTTTAATAATTAATATTGAATAGCATCACCTTTCTGCTTTAATTGTTTGGTACAAAGTTTAACTGTATTCATAATCTATACCGCTTTGATTACTACCGGTGTAATAAAAACAGAAAATTAAAAATATATATTTTTTGTATTTTACATAGCTCATGTTAATCTATTTATCCAATTAATTAATATGTCAAAATTTCCTTAAATAATTAATGTTTCTTCTTAGAACTGGCGTTGAGGCCGCAATCGTACCAGATAACATTTTTTTTCACTATTTACACCAAATCAATTTGCACAGTAACTTACTTTACCGAAGCTATGCTCAAATGTGAATGTTGTCATATGTAAATTAGGGATAGCACAACAAAAACAAGAAAAGGTGAAAAAAAAATATTTAAAAAGAAAACATTTTTACGGGCTATGAACATTTTATGGGATTTAGATTTCAAATAATCAACATTTTCAACTAGCGATAGATAGTTTTGAACGAAATTCATCATTTCTGCCTATTTTTTCTAAAGTTTCTAGATTGTTTCGGTAGTAAATAGTTTTACCAATCGATAGAACGGCCCAAGGCGTACCGATTAAAAAAAAAACATGTTTGGGTCCAAAACCGATTTAGATCGTGTTGTTCGCCGACTCCTCACTTATTCTTTAATTTGTTCGAAATATTATATATATTTAGATTATGATATACTCGTATCTATTGTTTATATTAGAATTCAACTTTGATAGGTAGTAAATGTATTTTGTATTTTATTTCAAATTTCTACCTAACATTACTATATTACTAATATTTACTATTTATTACTAATATGTCAGTTCGCAATATAAAATAGGTCGTAAATCGCACATTTGAATGTGTGATTTGCCTCGGGTTGCATGGGATTGGGTTGAATCAATTTGTCGCTTTATTTTAATTTAAAAGACAATATTTCTTTTTTAGTGTAATCTTAGTTGTCTAAGATATAAAATATGTAATAAATGAAATGAAGTAATAATATTATTCCTTTCTCTTGACGCAATTTCTAGTGTAAAGCACTCAATTTATATTAGCGTATAATTTGCATGTATGCTACATGTTTTTTTTTAATACGAATACATTTAACTGGTTTAATATTTGATAACCACCCTAAAATAATTTTAATTTGTGGCAAATTTAGTGTAGGAAACTCCATAAATATTTATTGTATAAGGTCGCGTGGCTGAGGCCTGGCCTTCGGTAACTTAAGCGAGGTTAGACCTCGCAGCGATCATGCCGCCAAACCCGAGATATTTTTATTAACCCTGTAATAGCTAGGGTTTTATACGCGGGCCATGAATAATCCGAATCAGGCTCAGAAAAATGTCTGTATCGGGATCATCTAGGCAGTAATGACAGCACCCACTGAGGCCATCTAAATCCTAATAAACCTAGTTATAAATCCTTATAAACCGTCAATAACGAAGAATTAACTCAGGTATCCTCAACAAAGTTCTTGGGATTCGTAATCGATAATGAGTTACGATGGCACCTACATATTGATGGTTTATGTGATAAATTGGAAAGAGTGTGCTATGCACTATATCGCATCGCTTCATTTGTCGATTTATCCGCGCTGCGCATGTGTTACTTTGCATACGTTTATTCACTGCTAACGTACGGCGCGGAGTTATGGGGGCGAGCAGCCGACAGGCAGAGGGCTTTCGTTATGCAGAAGCGTGAAGTACGCACAATAGCGCGTGTGACGCTTGATACGCCAGCTAGGCCTCTGTTTAGAGATCTCTGCATCACGACGCTGCCGTCCATTTATATAATGGAAGTAGCGCTGTTCGTTCGCAGAAATCTAGCCGATTTTAAAGTGAATGGTGTGCATCATCACTATCCAACAAGATCCCGTAGCATGCTACGTTCGGTAAGTCATGCAAAATCCAAGTCGGAAAGGCTAGCCTATATCGCCGGCCCAGCGGTTTACAACAAACTCAGCGAGCACATTAGGCAGGCGCAATCTCTTGACGTATTTAAGAGACGCCTTAAGAGATACCTTACAGATAAGGCGTTTTAATCACTGGAGGAATATTACTCGAGTGAGTTCTAAAATGCTTTGGTGGCTAAAGTATTATGATCTCTTTGCATTTTGTCTTCTATTTCTTTTTTTACATGATTCTTGTGTTTTTTTTCTTCGTTTTGTTTTGTTTATTTTATCTTTTCTTTATGATAAAAAAAAATGTTTGTTTGCTAATATGTATGAATGTTTGCTAATCTGTATCTGACTTGTATACCAGTAAATGAATATGAATATAAATATATTATATACTCGTCATAGCGGCTGAAGCGATACGGAACGTAGAAAGACTAAAATAGAGAGAGCGTGGAGCCGGGAAATGGATTTAATAACAAAGAGTCTAGTCAAAATATTGAAAATAGGTTATCGTTTTACTTGTAGAAGCAAAACACGTTTCTTTTAGGTAACTGGTCTATTCTATCTATTTCAGCCCTGCTGAAGCTGAAAATGCCGATTGCCCAATCGAAATTCTGTCAGGAAGTGAGATATCCAATATGGCGCCGAAACCCGAAATCAGCGCTGTAAACCCTCCCTTTGACTTAGTAACGCATCCAAAATATCTAGTTGTGTGATTTTGAGCATGAAGAATTCCAAAACACACTGCAAAACACTGTTTTTTACAAGATGGCTCTAGCACCATAATACTCCTTTTTGTCGTAAAGGCAATGGTTACGTGTCTGGATATAAATATTTATTATTATTTATTCCGTAGCCGGCGATTGGGGAGGGGGTCGCCCTCGCAGCCAATACGCTGCTGTCGGTGCCGCTGGATCTCGTACTCCATTCACGATTCGCTTCCATTCTTGACGATTATTTGCCACGTCTCGAGCATCCCTAGCCGACAATCGTTGATTTTTAAGATCGTCTTTGATGTTATTTAGCCAGGTTTTCTTCGGCGCCGATCGCTGAATTCTCCATTCTGTCGGACGGTCTCGCCAAAGAAGTTTACGTGGCAAGCGATTGTCGTTCATTCGGCAAACATGGCTGAACCATCTTAGTCGACGTTTTTGTACTTCTTCTTCGATCGTTGTTACTAGATCGCATCTCTCTCTAATGGTCTCGTTTCGAATTCGGTCGCGGAGTGAGACACCGAGAATCTGCCTCAAGCATCGCATTTGGAAGACTTCGAACTTTTTGAGGTCCGATTGTAGTAACGTCCACGTTTCCGATCCATAAAGAAGAATGGGAAGAACCAACGTTCGGTATAGTCGTACTTTGGTTTTGATGGTAATATTCATTCGCTTCCATATGCACCACTTGAGCGAGGCGAATGTTGCTGTTGCCTGACCGATCCGGCAGGATATAATATGTTTACATACATGAGGATTTTAACAGTTAACTCCGAAACAACGTTCAAACTAAATTTTAATTCAAATCTTTTCGAATAAAGTTACTTTATTCTAAAATTGAAAATTTTAGAAGAGACCAAATTAAACGGAAGGTATTTTAGTTCAAATATTCATAAATAAATATACTGACATCTAATATAATACATACATAGATACGATAATCGCACAAACTTTACATTAATTTATAATAAAAGTATATATAAATAAAAAATATTATAAATTAGTACATACATATAATATGATTATTAAAAAATTTAAAATTAAAAATATATTATTATGATAATACGAGTATATATTTACATATGCAAAAGTGCCTTGATAACTATTTATCAAAGAAAATTACAATTTGCAATGCCATTTTATTATATAATATAGAAGTTAATTAAGAATGCACTACAATACAATACAATATAGCCGTAAATTTGCATTATATATATAAATAGAAATATGTTCATTCAAGAGATTTTATTAATGCCTCGCAGTATTTCCTAGATTTATTTAGCAGCCAATTTATAACCACTCCTCGAAAGTATGGTATGGTAAGTCGGTCGTCGGTACGTCCATTCTCAGTTTATTGTATAGTCTCGGAGCTAGAAAAGTATAATGTCGTTGTCCATATGTCGTGTTCATTTTTACCTCAGATTGTCTGTATCGATGTCTAGTCTCATGTCCATGGTCCCGAAGTTTAGATATCGCAGTCCTGTCATTCCTCTGGAAGTACATTAAAACCGCTTTTAGGTATAACTGTCGGATGTCCATTACGTTAAAGTCTGTGAATAATTGGTCGGATGGGAAACGGAGCGGTTTTTTATTAATAACCCTAATGAGGGCTTTTTGAGCTTTTATTACCGGGTCAAGAATTGATTTAGCCGCTCCACCCCATCCTATCTGCCCGTATGTAATCAGTGACTGTGCGAGTGCGTAGTAGGTCGTTTTTAGCATAGATGGACTAAGCACGTTTCTAATATTTTTGATTACGTATATTAGTTTTCTAAGTAGTGCCGCAGTCTGGTCAACTTGATTGTGCCAACGCAGGAACCCGTCTATTAGGATACCTAAATATTTGATACATGACGTACATTCCAGCGGTAACACATGCAGTTTCTTCCGTCACAGTCGTGTAATAGTAGGTGTTTATCTATTCCAGGTTGGTTTCGCCCATCTATGCTAAAGGTGATGTATTTCGTCTTGTCTATGTTGTGTCTGTAGATAATCATTTAACCAGGCAGTTACCTGTTTTAGTCCTTTTGTTGCCTCTTCAAATACGGACTCCCAGGTGTTACTCTCAAATAAAAGCACCGTGTCGTCGGCAAAAGATGCAATAACACCTGGTATCTCCTGTCTGCAAAGATCGTCTATATATATACCAGAAATAGGATTGGTCCTAATGTACTTCCTTGAGGAACACCGTAGTCAATACTCATCCAGTTATTTGTTGTGTCATTTATTTTCACTCGTTGTGTTCGTCCTGTCATATAACTTCGGAACCAGTCCAGTTCTTTGTCTCGTATACCAATCTGTCGTAGTTTGTACAATAGTTTTACGTAATGTACTGTGTCAAATGCTTTGGCCAAATCAAGGACACTCCAAGGCACTTTTGGTTATCGTCAACATTTTGTGAAATAAATTTTGTAACTTTTAATATAGCGTCCTGGGTGCCCGTGTTTGACCCCGGATCTATTCTTTGCGCTCCGCGGAGTGAGTCGGGCCGACTGGGGAATTCGTTTCCCGGCGGTCATGACTATCTATAAGGGCGTCTTCGTCCCGCGTGCGACTTATGCCGCACGCGCTTGGACGGAGTCTGCTGTTCCTGAGGCGACGCGTGTCGCGCTGCTGCGCGGACAGCGCATCCCTCTCGTGGCCCTGACCGGGGCGTACAGAACGACGTCCACTCTTGCGTTACCCGTCATCGCTGGCGTTCTGCCGATTGACCTGGAGATTCTGGAGCGTGCAGCGTTGTCGCGGTACCGCCGGGGCGAGCCGGTAGTCCTTCATGGCCTATCGATCGACCCGGTGGCGCACCGAGCTGGGGAGTTTGCCCGCCTGATTCGAGTGGAGTCCTTGCGTGTCTGGCAGGCTAGATGGGACGCCGGGGGTACGGGCCGCCTCACCCATTGCTTTTTCCCGTCCGTTGCAGTGCGGATGGCAATTCGTTTCTGCGGTTCGACCACCATACCACGCAGCTGGTTGGGGGCCACGGAGAGTTCAGAGCCAAACTATTTGACTTTGGACTTGCCGATGACCCCCGGTGCGCCTGTGGGTATGGTCGCCAAACTGCAGAACACGTAATTTGGTCTTGTCCAATTCTAGCGGCTGCACGGGAGAAATTGATGGATGCAGTGGGCGCGTGCGTTGGGCGTTCTCCGATTTGGTACCCGGATTTGGTCAGTTGTAGGAGCTGCTTCCAGTCGTTTGGCGAGTTTGTGGGGCACTGGGTGGCTTCTTGGGAAAGCATGAGTCTTCCGGATACCCCCCAGGGGGTACCCTCTTCCTTGGTGGCGTGATTCGGCGGCTACTTCCAGCCCGAAGTGCCCGTCTTTGTGTCCGTCTCTTTACCGCCCCGAGGGGCGTTTCGTTTTTTGCAGGATCCAGGGATTCCTCCCCCCCGTGGCTGCTCTGAGACCTGCCCACGGACAGTGCGCCTTCACCTTCATTGTTCTGGAGCGTCCTCTACCCCGCTTTCCGGCTCGTAAATTTACGCTATTGTTGTTTTTTTTTCTCGTTAAGATTTGTAATATTTTGTAAATGTTTATTTTTTTTGTAAATACCTTTTATTTTTCGAATAAATGGGTTCTCGGGGCGGTGCGGGGGGGGTTGGTTTACCCTATTTCACCCCCTGCGCGTTTTACCCTTCTGGTACGCGCAGGGTTGTCGTAGCACGACATCCCGGCCAATCCCGGGCAGACAAGACGACCCTCGTCGTTATAACTGCCCGGGCGGTGGGCGGGGTTTGCTGCCCTCACCTATCGCCTTGAAACTCTTAACTGCCCGTGTTTGACCTAAAGCCGTACTGTCCTGTCGATAGTAGCGCATTCGTTTCCAGATAAGTTAGTAGTTTTGCTAAGTGAGTTGAGTATTGATATTGGTCTGTAGTTTGTCAATTCAGTTTTGTTACCCCCTTTGAATAGCGGCAATACATTGGCTTCTTTGAGATGTTTTTGGAAATCTACCTCAGATACCTAATGTTACGCCAGATGCTCGTAAGAAGCCAACGACTTACAGCGAGATAACCAGGTTTATCACGCAGCTGGCCGGCACTCGCGTTCTTACTTCCAGTTGCAACCACATTACTCCGATCTCCCGACTGGTTACAGGCTCGAGGTCGCTTGCGCGGTCCTCTCCCTTACACAATAGTGATACGGTATCTGATGATGATGTCCTCCTCGTCGTGATCCGACGACGGCGACCTCTTCGTTGACAGGACTTCTTCGAATATGCGCGCGAAAGTGACTCGTGAATCCCAGTTTGTTTTTGAAGAAGTCACGACCCCACCACCAGTGCACTATCGCCGCAGATCTTGGGTACAAGTCCGGTCCGATATTCAAAAACTAGAGGTCATCTGCGCGTGAATGATTTATAGTGAGTAAGCGGTTGCGCTGGTGCAGACTCACTCTCTCGTCCCTGCAATCCGTGCGCCAATGGAGCGGAGATCCGCCACGATTGGAGGAAAGAGGGATGCAGTTTCTGGCCGCCGGTTTTTAGCCCTCAACCGGACGCCCTAGGCCTTCCACGATGCCGTGCTGTCCCGCCGCTTCCGCCAACATCCGTCGCTTATCAGCTGTCGAGTTGCCTTCTTCGCCGGGCCAGTCTTCGTACACTATGCAGGAGGTATCCGCAATCAGACCTGTCCGCCGAAGCGTGCAGGCCTCCCTCGACCAGGTTTAGTCCACGAGCCGACGTGGTTTACCGTGGTGTGGCTGCTGCGTGTACAACAGCTATTTTGAGCCACTGGTGAGAGATACGGTATCTACCGAATCTATCACGGACCACGGCGTCCTTTATTCATCTTTCACTCGAAATCGGGTAGCCGACTGGTAGTTTCAAGAGCAGTTGCCGTAAGGTAAACAACTACCCCTGCTCTATAGAAGACAGTACTGTTTTCAGACTCCCCCGGCTGTGGGTCAGAGTGCACAATTGATAGGTTGACGCCGCACTGTGCGCTAACGCTAACGCTAACAGAAAGTTGACTCCTAGGGGAAACTGACCCGAAGGCCAGAGTCCTACCCTGGCTCGCACTACTACGTGGAGGCCGCCGGATGGGTGTTGACCCATGAGTATGACCGACCCTGAACACATTGGTGTTCGTGGTCAAATTGCAACAGGGCCTATTAGCTCCCTAAGCACCCCTAGCACTAAGAGAATAGTAGGATAGTACTAGGAAAAGGATAGCACTAAGAAGTGTAAGAGTACTTTCATCAACCATTTTTGTCAGGGCGAGGTTCATAGTCGACTAGGCTCATTTTGGCCCATCATTACCATTCAAAGGTTAAGTAAAACTCACCGCAGCTTCAGAAGCAAGGAAGTCGCCTCGTTAATCATTCAGAGCTCACTATTCACTCGTGTAAAAGGAAGAGGCGAAGCCGAGGTGGCCTCGCCGGGTCCCCGGGCGGCTTCCGAGCGTTCTCCGCCCCACTAGCCCCGCTCTCACCGCTACATTAAAGCGCAGTATCGGAGAAATTAATTAAGAGGCCTCTTCCAAGAGTCAGACGACGAACAAGATACAAATTAATCATTACAGACAAAACGCGCGATATGGTGTAATCTTTCATTTAACGCGCTTTGTCTTCGCCGGAACGCGCAGTGGCTGCTATTTAATTTTATCGTCTGGAATTAATTCAATTATTACGAGCGAACTCCTCGAATTTTTACGGCATTTAGATACGTTTACAGTTGATTAAAAAATTTAAGTTACTCCTAATTGTATTGTTGCTATTAAACACAAAGTTTTTGTGACAGTAAATGTACTTACTTTCACGGTAACATTTTAGCAGCTTTGTTTATTTACTTATTTATGTATGTATGTATTTTTAACTCTTTCACATACTACTTCTGACACATTTATCGAAATCGTAAACAATTTAGGGTTAGTGTATAATTTCAGGACCATATTTTATTGCATTTTTATGAGCATTTTGTAAAACTTTTACATAATTTATTTTAATGTTAAATCCCTAGATACCCACCCTAGAACGAACTAGACCTAGTTGGTTGTCAGAAATAGATAAGCATAAGGTTATGGTTTTGACGTTTTCTTTCTGTTATTTTTTAAAGAAAAATCAATGTTTTATAATAATAAATTCCAAAATAAATAAATCAGTTAATGATGTATATTTTTATATGTATTTTTTTAAGTAACCTCACATATAGTAAATTTATGGTAGGGTATTTACATAACCTATTTATACTAAACTAATTCACTACACTATGAAAAGTTTACAATTCTCGAATGAACAACTTACGATTATAATAGAAATAACACGGATACGCTATTAACAGGTGAGTTGGAAAAATGAGGTATAGAGCCAAAATTTAATTTGAATAATTGAATAAACTTTAAAATCCAGTAGATTTGATATATTTTTTAATTAAACCATATTATATGTGTAATCTTTTATAGGTGGTAACAATAATACGTCACATAAATTGGTCAGGAAATGAGTCATCTATCCTGTATTATTTTAACAATAATAATTATGATCTTAGTCGGCGATTTCAATCTAAACATTGTTAAAGAGACAAAATATGTGATAAAAGAGAATTTACGGATTCTGAGAAGTTTTTTTTGTGTATTACCAGTTTACACTTATTTCTACAAGCTGTCGTGGCCTCATCGATGGGTTTACGCAAAAAAAACATGCTTGAAGATGGATAATTAATTATATTGAAATAGGTAAATTTATTGATGATAAAATAAAACATAGTTATTTCAGTCAGCACAGTTAATCGTGACTCAGGTGAGTAAGACAGACATGTAAAGCTACAGACTCAACAAAATATGAAGTAGAGAAAAAAATACCAAAACCATATGAAAAATGGCTAAATAGCGAAACAACTGAAAATAGGGTCGTTTTATATGTTTTTCTAAATCAGTGTTTTTAACCTTCTTTAGATCACTACCACAATTTTGGTTTAAAAAAAAGTCTTACGCGATCCCCTTAGAATGTAACTTACAAGTATTTCTCTAGACCCCCACCCCCCTCTTCCTTAGTCTATTCCACAGCTGTAGCTCCAAGCATTCAATAAAATTTTTTTTGTGAAAACAATGACGAAAACCACATAAATTGTGCCTGTTTTTTACTGTCTAAGTTGTAAAGTAAAGTTCTATAAAAGGATCATCAAAAAACATATTAAATATGATTCCCTTCCGGCGCTGTAAATGTTTGCATATTATATAATAAGGATTTTTTAATATTTCAGATTTTTATTATTAGATAGCCTGCGAATCCCCCGGGCGTCTCTTTGCGACTCGCAGGGGGTCGCGACTCACTGGTTAAAAGGCACTGTTCTAAATTATAGATGTCAAAAAAGGCATATAAATTATATGAGTTGCTTGAGGCTATCTGAAAAAATAGGCTTTTAATACATATACAAATTTTCGGTCGATCGGATTAGATCGGTAATTATCGGAAAAATAGCGAAGTATATTTATTATTAGCGAGACAACGACTCGTTCAAACAACGAATTAGCTGTGAATAAAGTATATACATTGAGAAATTAACAAGGTCTAAAGTTAAACTCGCCAGATCGCTTAACCAATATTATTACAATCCCGAAAACTTTACATTCAGTATGCATAATGTCGCGCGATGTGAGTTCGCAACAAAAAAACTCGTTTCAATGAGCAGTAAGCCAAAATGGTTGTGCGGGAGCCCCGTGTGAAGCGTAACAGTTGCCGACTCCGATAAAAATTTCGCAGTCAATTTTGGCCCAGACTCGTGAATCGTATGCAAAGCAGCCATCCAGTTTCGAGTTTTGGCGACTAGCCTTCCGGGCCACACTATTTACGTATACTATGTCAGGGAAGTACCGTGAGGGCCTCAACTGTTCATTTCTTGGGCAGCTAATGATCCGTGCAGCTTGGGTCATATGACCTGCTCGTTAGCTTGAGACAGCTTAACCCACGATTCAACTCCCATCCGGTAGCCTGGTGAACACGGGATCGGATCTTCTGGGAGAGGACCTCGGGCACTGTTGTGTGCTTTGCGAGTGCGGAGTTAGCCAATCGACTGTACACTCCGGCGAAAACCGGGGGGGGGGGGGGGGTGGGGGCGGGATCTGTAAATGGTCTTATACGGTTCCCTAAATAGCGGCGGTGGTTCTTGACCTAATGTCAGCTACCCTTAAAACGACACGTTGGCCACCCGATCCTGAGTAGAAAACAGGCAACGGCGCCACGGTCCGCGATAAATTTGAACTGAATTACGGCTAACACCAAGTAGAGGTAAAGAATGTATCTAAATCGAACCTAGATAAACCTATGATTAGTCAGGGCTAGACTATGGCTATTAAGCGCTCCATATCGACTGAGCATAGCTTTCCTCGGAGACAAACGAGTTTTTAAATAACCCATTAACCTCCGGTGTTTGGTGCTATCTTAGGTTTTTGAGTGTAAATAGGATCTGATTAGGCTCCTACCAGAATTTACTAAGGTACTCCATAAATTGCGAGCAGAAAGTACTTCAAATATTTCCATTTGAAATTTATTTTCTCATACCTATTTTATTTTCTGTGGAAACTCAATATAGTAATATTAAATTCATGAGACCAGGAACGAGTCGACCTTACAGCACGTAACGATTGCCATTTTTATTCCGGGTCAAATCAACGGGTCAGGTCAACAACAGAAGCGTTTTTCTGGCAGTATATTTTATATTCATATTCATATTCATTTTATTAGTATACTGGTATACAAGTCAGATACAGATTAGCAAACATCCATACTTATTAGCAAACAAACATTTTTTTAGTCGTATAAAAAAAAATAAAAATAAAAAAAAAACGAAAAAAAAAACACAAGAATAATGTAAAAAGAGGAAATACAAGACAAAATGCAAAGAGATCATTAAACACTTTAGCCACCAAAGCATTTTAGACTTCACTCGAGTAATATTCCTCCAGTGAGCAAAACGCCTTATCTGTGAGGTGTATTGACGTGTTTAAGGCATCTCTTAAACACGTCAAGAGATTGCGCCTGCCTAATGTGCTAGCTGAGTTTGTTGTAAACCGCTGGGTCAGCGATATAGGCTAGCCTCTCTGACTTGGATAATGCATGACTTACCGATCGTAGCATGCTACGGGATCTTGTTGGATAGTGGTGATGCACACCATTTACTTCAAAATCGGCTAGATTTCTGCGAAGGAACAACGCTACTCCCATTATATCAATGGACGGCAGCATCATGATGCATAGATCTCTAAACAGAGGCCTAGCTGGCGTATCAAGCGCCACACGAGCTATTTTGCGGTCTGCACGCTTCTGCATAAAGAATGCCCTCTGCCTGTCGGCTGCTCGCCCCCATAACTCCGCGCCGTATAGTACTCTATTTGCTGCATTTTACCCATTGTGAGTTGAATATAAATACTTTTCCGACAAGCCAAGGTCCTTGATTTTGAAATTAAATGTTTGACATTTCACATTTAAAAAAAATGGTGTACGTTTTGGGTGTTATAATTGATACCAGCTCTACTTCATAGTTATCGCTGTGGATTATATGCTCTTCTTATTTCAATGACTATTATCATATCACCAGTCATCAGGGATTATTATTACAGTATACCAGACAGTAGCGTCTGAAACAAAATAGAAAACGAAGCGAGCTAAGGGCTCGCATATGGTCGCCAGATGTCTTCTACTCCGCCAAAGCAGGTGTTTCAACGTTTTGAGAAATTCACCACCTTTTACACGCGCGTAACGCTGACAAATGGCGTTTGTCGAGACGTACCCCTCTGCTCACTTCCCTCGCACCATATCCCCGCAATCCCCCGTCGCATGAGAGGGCCTCTACTTTTCTCTCAGTATACTGTGCTAGTTTTGTTCCAAAATATTTCGATGACGATAGTTTCGTTGGGCTTCAAATAGCCTTTCTATCGATAATCGAAATATCACTCACATTTAACGCGGTAACGAGCTGCAAATACGCTTGCATTATATGGGTCCTTAAATATAAAGTTGCTGTCCTATAAAGAAAATTTTAGGACAAAACTTTTTATGAAATATATAATATTTAATTAATAAAAATATTGTCCCCTATTATCGATGCAGATTTGTCATTTTAATGAGAGTTTCTTAATACTTCTTCTGTAAAACTCTCGTGGACAGAAACCAATGAATGTTTTGAAGGCGTATTTTCACCGACTCTTTAATTGTTTTTTGTAGTTGCTGTTTTTTTCCTTGCATAAAGTTGTTTAAAATCTTTTAAAAAAATAGCTCTAGGAGAGAAAGTTCTCGCAAGTACTATGGGTGACCAAGAGTCTTCAGCTGCAACTCCTGGAACTTTGCGACTGTTTGCAGTAAAATCTGTGGTAATACGTCATGCAGACGCACTGGCGATGAGCGGTTGACCAGGCTCGGTCATTTAATCACGAGCTTCTCCATCATTGTTTGTAGTGCTTAACGTTACGCATTTACAGTAACTGTAGATCCAGACTGCAAGAAGCTGTAAAAGAAAATACGGGCACAGGATCTTATATTTGAAAATAATGCTGATATAAAATAAATTAATAGTTTAAAAAAAACACTAAAAACACGCTTTTATAAATGCACGTAAAAACCAAAAAATCCGGCTTCATCATCAGACCTTGAAACTTAATCGTGGTCAAAGTTCATTACAAGACCTTTCTAACAAGTCCAAACACGGCTATGATACAATATTCCATCATGGAATGCCAGTGCCTATCTTCCGGCTTCATCATCAGCCCTTGACACCTAATCGAGGTCAATGTTCATTACAAGACGTTTCTAACAAGTTCAAACACAGCTATGATACGATGTTCCATCATAAAGTTCCAGTTCATATTCTCCGACTCCATCATGATATCAGTTCGACAGTACTGTGAGGGACCACCCCTCACTAGACTCCAATTTGCTCGATGTGAGGAGGTGGTATCAACTTGGGGTTTTCTCCGTAATGAAAGGCGGTCTTGATGAAGCCGAAGATGTTTATTGATGAGTTTGATTGAAGATTGCCAGTTATAACGCTTCCGAATATTTAACGCGGCGCGCGGTTAGAAAGTGGTTGCTCTAAGAGTGATGATCGCGGATGTGATGCCGGAGGGTGACTACCCGAGAATGATAATTGATTGGTCGAATGTACTGGTTTTTATACCATACTACATGACGCAATGCTGAGAGAGTGGTGGTAATAAGTGTGTCGATTGAATCGATTAGAAGAAATTGGCATGAGTCGCCGGCTGCGACTGCAGTACACGTGTAGAATACATTGTATTTGCGTTTATGAATCTATGGAATCTATTTGCTGGTCATGCTTTTGTTGACCGATATGTAGGTACGAAGTCCCTACAGTATCATATTATTGTATTGTCATCAGAACTACATACAGTTGCCAATTTTCATGACGCTACGATCCTTGGAAGATGGTTAAATTAGTTACCTTAGATTCCATTACATAGTTACATACAGGTCGACCTAATAAAAGCGTGTTAAAAACAGCACTTACATAAGTAAGGACCCAATAGTATCGAAGTGGATGGTTTTTAAATTACATACAACGCAATATTCTCGATGTCTAATATAGCTTTAAAAAATATAGAAACGCAGTTCCTCGCGGCCATATTGTTTATTATCTCTTTTTGCCAGTTCATCTTCTCGCTCATTTCTCATCGCTTCCAGCTGCGCTTAGACATCAGAGAATTATGTAAATATTTATATTCGTTCACCAATGCAATCCATTACAGTGTAAAGAGTTCATTTTCTAGCACGGCGGGCGGTGGAAAAGAAAACGAAGTAGTCACTGATCGATGCGACTCTCTATCGAAGCTGTGTAGAAATTCCCACCCCGATCCCTTAACTAGTGGAATTGGAAGGAGGTGAACCGATTTGTGAAAAACATTGCCCGTAAAACATTACTTTACCTGTACAGTTGGGCGGTGTCTACTACAACGGGCGAACCCGTCAATCCAGGCTGGTATAACGATATGTGATCGTTCTTTCAGCTGTGGGATGAATATACAATACTTGAGGACGGTACAAACCTACCGTCCAGCAACGCCACGAGCCTGTCAAAGGTCAACACCTTAAGTGGAGGCACCGGGAAAGGTAACCAGCGGGCAGCCTCGCTCCTTGACTACCATTTTTAGAAAGCATATCTCTGTCTGAAATTAACCATCGGGATACCTCCAACCTCCCGACTGGTCACGGGTCCGAAGTCATTTGCGCGAACTCTTCCTGTAGTATGTTCAGCGGTGATTTTCTGTTTTGAATATATCGCCAACAAAAGGTATCTTTTGCCCGGTTCTGAATTCAGGATCAGGTAGCCTAATGGTCAACAACCACCCCCGCTGCATAAGAGGCAGTATATTGCCATAGTCTCAAGACTCCCTTAGCAATTAGTCAGAGTGCACAACCGATTGGCGTCGCTGAACAACGCGCTAACCGTTCAGTAGTGCCGGCAGCCAATCCCCAGGATAAACCGATACACCAGCAGTGAGGCCTGAGACGCGAGAGTCTTACCCGTGTTAGCCTTTCACCCGACGAGGCTTCTGAATAGGAGTTGAATAATGAGTAGGATCGATCCGAATAACAAAAAGAATCTTATTGCCCAAGCTGCACGAAACCATTCGCTACCACTTTACTTTTCAGTTACCTTACTTTACCTATACAAAAAAATGTAGTATATGTACCGATTGTTTTATATTTAAAAGATTAGCTTAGATAATACGTTGCTTAGATAATACGTACGTTGCTTAGATATTGCTTAGATAATGCGTACGTTGAGGCCACCAGTGCAATGAGGAAGTCATGCATATGCCACGGATGTATAAGCGACCACGGAAGTGGTCGGCAAAATACAAAGCAAAATTATTTTAATATCTCTTTAAAAATGCACATACTGTTTCCAGCGCTAGCTGTTCTACTATAATGTAAATATTTCTTTAACGCATCTTCTAGAATAATATGCTACTGGGCCGTCGCATTAAGCATGATACTAATTTCAACGGCATTTTCAAATTAAAGGATTAAACAAAAATCACACGCACTCACTGTATGGACTCTTACGTTTAGTAGAATCATTTAGTTCATAACGTTCATTTAGGCATTACAATGAAACAAATATATAAAAAATAGATTACAAGGAGACATATCAAAAAAATTACATAATTATATAGACGAGCTGATTTATCTCCCATATTTCTAAATTTTAAATTCGAAGTGACAGCAGCAATAATTATGAATTTCCCTTATTAAAATCGTAATATAATAATAAAGCACATCTTCGACTGTCTGACCTGCAACCATGAACAACTATAGCTGTCAACTACAACGGGTGAATCCGTCACCTCAGGAAGTTTTGACGAAATTTATCGTTCTGTCTCCCGTGAGGTAAGCGCAGAAGGCCTTGGACGAAAAACAATCCACAGTCTAGATACGCCACCTGCCCGTCAGAGGCCAACGTCTTGCGGCGATGCACCGGGAAAGTACCAGCGGGCAGCATCGCCCCCTGACTAACAGTTTGTAAGGATATCTCCGTCTGGAACTAACCTTCAAAATACCTCCTACGTCCTGACTGGTTACAGGATCGAGGTTGCTTGCGCAAACCTCTTCCTTATGAAGCGGTGATACGGTATCAACCGAATCTATCGCAGACCACGGAATTTTTTGCCCGGCTTACTCACAAGGGATCCGGTGGCCGAATGGTCGTTTTAAGAGCAGTTTCCATAAGGTTAACAACCACCCACGCTCTATAGAAAACGTTCTCAGACTCCCCTTGCTATTAGCGGAGTTCACAATCGACAACCGTCCAGGTGCGCCCGAAGGTTGACTCCTAGGGGAGACTGGACCGCAGGCCAGCGTCTTACTCTGGCTCTCCCATCTGCGTGGAGGCCGCCGGATGGGTATTGACCCGTGAGTGTGATCGACCCTGAACAAATGGGTCTTCGTAGCCAACTCTAATAGGGCCCATTAGCTCCCTAAACAATCGCGGGACCATGAACATTATTAGACTACGCGGTGACAGAAGGGGGGAGAAACCCCGCCCACCACCCAGGCAGTTCTAACGACATAGGTCGTTTTATCTGCCCGGGATATCTTGCATCGACAACCTCATGCGTACCAGAATTGTATTACGTGAGGGGTGGACGAACGGAGATTTCTACCCCCTCCGCCCCCCGTGAACCGTTTATTTAATCAAAAAATATCAACAATTCACTTACTACCTCCGGGACCATGAACAATCGGGCGTCCCTGGAAACGGTAAGTCTAACTCACTGGCCAATCCTTCTACCATAGGACCAAAGGACACTGTGACAAGATGCCTGCCAATGTCGTCCGCTGGGGCTACACAGCGAATCCAACATACGGCTGGGGAACGCTGATAAAGATGTCAACCTTTATCACACACCAGGATCTACAAGAGATGAGTGACAAAACGACACAGGCCGCATATTTTTGGATAGACTTGTCCTAACCTGGCCCAGACTCATAACTACCTATCTTCTATTGTTAATTACAATAGGTAAATAAAATAATAATTCTAATTAAGTAAACTAAAATAAACTAGCAACACATAGAAAATGAATGGAAATATAAGACCTCAATTTAAGTTTTATTTTGTATACTCAATGGGAGTTAAAACTAAAAATAGGTAACTTGCTACAATAGTCTAAGTAATTAAAATTAACTTTTTTAGACGGCAACGAAACATTTTTTTTGACGGCAACGAAAAAAAAAATATAGAAAGATACTCGTACAATTTCTTATTAATATTCAGCTTTGATAATATTTCAGCTATTTTTATTTGATATTTTGATGGCTGTGTTACCCCTGGTAGGAATGTCTTATCGGCACTTGCATAATATTAGAATATATTCCTTTATATACAAATTACTCAAATATCGTGTTTCATTCTTGTCCTTACATTATATTCAGTCGTTACATTTTTGAACCCCTATACTAGCTTAGCATATGAAACATAGCCCTGGCCGAACGACGAACCTCCAGTGTCGCCGCTTTCAATTGCAAATAATATCGAACCCTGCAATATATTGCCTGGAGGATGTCGCTTATTTCGTGTTTTGATTTCTTTCTCTGTCACGGTTGAAAACTTGTTTGTCCTGGCCATCGTCGCGGCGTTTCTTTCTTTCTTTCTTATCATGGAGTCACTCCTGGTCACCACAGACCAGATAAGTGCCCTTTCATTATTTTATCATTTCATTTATTTAGTAATAAACATAATTTCAATTTGAAAATATATATATATATATATATATATATATATATATATATATATATATATATATATATATATATATATATATATATATATATATATATATATATATATATATATATATATATATATATATATATATATATATATATATATATATATATATATATATATATATATATATATATATATATTTCGAGATGTCACCTTCATTTATGTCACGGCTTTGCCGAAGTGATCAATTTGTTTAATTTTTGATTTTTTCGCTTTAATTCGTCTCAATTGGAGGCATTTTGTGTTGCAAAAGGATTAGCTTGATTTTTGAGATATATGGATGAATAGTGATCGTTAGTCGACTGCAAAAGGACCTTTAAACTTACATTGCACCGTCGAAAGTCGTGCACATCCGTAAGTATATCTCATTCAAATATTAGCATTTCCCGATCCAAGCTGGGATTTCCTTCGCTGCTTTTTAAGTAGCTTTTACTAATTTTATTTTATATATATATATATATATATATATATATATATATATATATATATATATATATATATATATATATATATATATATATATATATATATATATATATATATATATATATATATATATATATATATATATATATATATATATATATATATATATATATATATATATATATATATATATATATATATATATATATATATATATATATATATATATATATATATATATAATAGTTTGTAAATTACCACTGTGAACATTATTTTCGAAAATAAATTTATTCTTATGCTTAAAAAATATAAAATGAAGCATACAATATGTAATAAATATATTTTATAATAAAGTAATCGAAAGAAGTTGTGTAGTTAATTCAGTTTCATATTGGATTTGTAACGTTATTCCCTGGCCTCCCCAATTATTATACAGATTTTCAAATGGAAAGTATAATAAAAAATGCCTTTTTAACGGAGTAAATGAACGGCGGAGGCAGGACGGGGCGCAGTTAGTAGTATATTTTCATCTCAAAAATTACCTCCTCTGCAGATGTCGTTGAATTGTCGAATGAGTTACGGGCCCTCGCAATCTGGAGCAAATCACCGGGGACACGAGAGCACATCTAAACTTTGCTGAAATGTCTCCTCAGAATGGAGGTTCTTTATAAGGGCGAGCGAGGGCGGCGCGGAGGCAATAAAAGCGGCTGCCAATCTTAAAATTAGCTCGAGACATTGGCGCTACGACGAGATGACTCCGGCTACACCGTCGGCTCTAAGGCTCGCTACGATGCTACGACGCTACGCCGACCAACTGACGCCCGACCATAAAAATGACTGAAATTGTCACGCTTCCAAATTAAAATAAAACGGCGCGTCATGTCATTTATTAATGCTGCAACTAAGCGATGCCGGTCATTTTAAAAAGAGGATTATTTTGGGGTAAATTTAAAAATAAACGTCTTCAAGATGGCAATCAGATATTTTTATCAAGCTAATAATTTATTTATTCATTCGGCATATTTTTATTTTAGTTAAACTTTGTACCAAACAATTAAAGCAGAAAGGTGATGCTATTCAATATTAATTCTTAAAAATCGTGTAGGAAAACAAGTTAAACTCGCATACCTAACTGAGCCATAACCCCTGTATCTAAAGATGCTGATATTTCACTTTGGATATTGCTATTCTGCTCGCTGAATTGTATGACGTTCGGTTGTAATAATATTCAAAAAAAGTTAAAAACATTGAAATTGTAACGGTGTCCGAAAATTACCGCAAGATTTGAATTGCCGAAAAAAGCAACGTTTTTATTTTTTAAACATATCGGGAAAAAGGCCCCACGGCTTTGCTGGTACATACGCACCCTTTTTAAAAAAAAATCCATGAACATTTTGCATGTATGTGACGGAATTGCGTTATGCAAAATTGAATTTCGTCGTTCAATACATGCGTGATTGTAGGCTTGTTGGCCTTAATTGGAGATATTGACGTGGACAACATGTAGTTTCAACAAGACAGTGCCACATGCCATACAGCCCTTAAGCCTTCGGCTACGTAACGACAAAATTTGCTTGCACATCAGAACACCGTTGACTGCGTAACGAGCAATATTGGCTGGCGGCTTGCTCCCGTAGCGCTCAGTAATATTATTTTCTAATTCTAAATCATCCTATAATTAATACCACATATCTCATAATTACCATAGATACGTAGACGGCCGCTAGAATAATTTCGCGCGTCATTTCGCGGATATTTCTGGTAAAATTCCATATTTTTTTTTTCGAGAAATCATCAAAAAAATTATTGGTTTTATGAGCTAATATCAAAATATTTCAGTATGTAAATAAGCAAAAACGAAATATTTCCCTTGATAGACAATCTAATAAGGATCACGATATAAAATCGAAGACTATCGCGGTTGTTTGACATTATAAATAGGATAGAAAACGAATTTACCGCGTAAAATTTGTAGGACCCGACGTTTCGGTGACGTTGCAGCCGCCGTTGTCTAGGGTAGACTGAAGAGCTGTCAGTCCGTTGTTTTGCGGGTAGGCCGCAAACCGCTGCCGCCACTGCGTAGGTTATAACGGTGGTGGGGGGCCGGGCTCGGAGCGCGGGAATTTTTAAAATCCGTCTTGCACACAACACTCACTGTATCCTGTTTTACGTCTTTGCGTTCAGCGTTCGGCGGCGGGAACATTTTAAGAAGAGGGTTCCACGTAGAAGAGAGTTTGTAGCCGTCATCTCTATAGAAGTTCGGAGTTCTTCTTATTTCAATGGCTTCCCGGATCATGCGAGGAAAGTAGAATTGTTCCTTGGATAGAACAATGGGATTTTGAAACTGCATCCAGTGGTTACTTCCGCTATCCAATATATGTTCGCAGATCGCCGATTTTTCTCGCTGAACATTTTTAACAGCTTTGATGTGTTCTGTCAGTCGCGTGGCTATGGGCCGTTTCGTTTGTCCAACGTAGGCTAGACCGCAGCTGCATTCGACTTTATACACACCCGGGGTTTGCAGTGGTATTACATCCTTTACAGGCCTCAAAAATCGAGCTATATTTTGGGTCGGTTTGAAGATCGTTTTTATATCGAATCTGTTTAGCATCTTACTTATTCGATCAGTCACGCCCTTGACGTAATGTAAGAATGCTCTTGATCTGCTCGGTTTTTGAGTTTCGTCCGTATTAAATCGTGTGCGTGTCTCGTGATATTTTCCGTATCCATTTTTCCTAAGGACATCTTTGACATGTTCCATCTCCTTCGGAAAATGCTCAGTGTCGCATAGATCGCGTGCTCGATTCACGAGCGACGTTTGCACTGAACGTAGATGGTAGGGATGGTGGTGTGAGCTTGCATGCAAATATCTGTCCGTATGTGTGGGCTTCCGATATACCGTATGTCCGAGAGTATTGTCACTTCTCCTCGTCACTTTGACATCCAAACATGGTAAGGAGCCGTCCTTCTCTACTTCATAGGTGAAACTGATTTTTGGGTGTATGGAGTTTAGATGACCCAGGAATTCTTTCACCGTTTGAATGTTGCCTTTCAGGATGCAGAAGGTATCATCCACGTAGCGAAGCCAGAGAATGGGTTTAATTTTGGAGGTTTTTATGGCTAATTCCTCAAAATATTCCATATATAGGTTACTAACTATCGGCGATACGGGGCATCCCATTGCTACTCCGTCGATTTGTTTGTAATAATCGCCGTTCCATAGAAAGTAGCAGGATGTCAGGCAATGTTCAAGCATGTCGGCGTAGCTAATAGGGAGGTCCTCAGACCTTAGTTTATCTCTCACCACCGTAAAACACTCCGAAATGGGCAAATTCGTAATTCGACGTCAAAGCTCACCATTATTTCGTTTTCGGCCAGTTTTAAGCTTCTAATCTTCATCTAGAATTAAGCAGCGTACTAAGTGGCGAGGATTTTCACAAGTGCGACAGAGTTTCCTTCCCAGGTGCTGTGACAACTAGCAACGCCGCCGCTGCTCCATACAGACCTCGAAACGAGGACTGGAGTAGGGCTGCTAGAATCATAAGGCCCGATCAAGTTAAATGGGCCGTAAAATCCTTTAAACCTTACAAATCATGCGGGGACGACGGAATCATGCCCGTGCTTTTGCAACAGGGTATCGACATTCTAACCCCATATCTGGTTAAAATCTTCAGAGCAAGCTATGCATGGGGACATATACCAGAAGAATGGATCAAGGTCAAAGTGCTATTCATACCCAAGGCTGGCAGGAAGGACTACGCACTGTCAAAGTCCTTCAGGCCAATTAGCCTAACATCCTTTCTACTGAAAGCTATGGAAAAGATACTGGATAGCTATATCAGGGAAAAAATCCTAACGGTCAACCCTATCAGCTGTAACCAACACGCCTACCGCAGAGGCAAATCCACGGAATCCGCTCTGCTCTAACTAGTAGACAGAGTGGAAAAGGCGTTGGAAGACAAGCAAATCGCACTATGCGCATTTTTAGACATTGAGGGCGCCTTCGACAAAACCCCAATTAAATCACTGGTGAAGGGGCTAGAGTCAAAACAAGTTGACAACACCACAACCAGATGGGTGAAAGCGATGCTCTCAAACCGCACGGCCAAAGTAGCTCTTCACGGAACAAACCTTGAAGTCACCACTACAAGAGGCTGCCCGCAGGGAGGCGTACTCTCGCCCCTACTATGGACTCTTGCAATAGATCAACTCCTGCATAGGATGGCAGAGGCCAGGATAGACACACAGGGCTATGCTGATGACCTAGTAGTCTTTGTCCGGGGCTTCTGCCAAAACACGATCTCACACATAATGCAAAAAGCGTTAACAATCGTTAGCAATTGGTGCAGAGAGAACGAATTATCGGTCAACGCCGATAAGACCGTCCTCGTGCCATTTACCAACAAACGTCAACTAGGTGGACTAAAAATGCAAATCTTAAACCACAGGCAGATTCCTTTCTCCAAGGAAGTAAAGTATCTGGGAGTCACGCTCGACCAGAGACTCACCTGGAACAGCCACCTAGATAAAACAATTCAAAAAGCTAAAAGTGCTTTGGGTATAAGCAGAAGACTGGCGGGGAAAAACTGGGGCCTTAACCCCAAGATCTCCCACTGGCTATACACTGCCATTGTGAGGCCGATAATCTCGTACGCCTCGGTGGTATGGTGCAACAAAGCCAACCAGAAAACTGTGATTACCAAACTAAACAATATCCAAAGGACGGCGTACCTCATGACAACTGGCGCAATGTCCTCCACTCCTGGAGCAGCTCTAGATGCACTGCTGAACTTACAGCCCCTACACATTCATTTGCAGCAGGTGGCGAAAGCCAGCATATACAGGCTATCTGCCCGAGAGAAGGTAAACTGGATCTCACAAGCACTAAGATCAGTTCTTGACTCAGTCAGTGAAAATCCAACCCTCAACATGGTATCAGACACCATGCTCCCACTCCTAAACTTTGGAAAACTTTTTACATTGGAACTGCCGCCCAGAGACGACTGGCTAAAAAGCCAACTGCAATGGGAGGCCGGTAGCCTTAAATGGTATACTGATGGGTCAAAATCGGGACTTGACGTAGGCTGTGGTATATATGGAGAGCGACCAAACTTCGAAAGAAGTGTAAACTTGGGAAAATACGCCTCCATATTCCAAGCGGAGGTTGACGCCATTATTGAATGTGCGGATATCAACCTCCAAAAGGACTACGCCAACCACCGTATCTATATCCACTCGGATAGCAAAGCAGCTCTTATGGCACTAGCCTCGAATACCATTAATTCAAAGCTAGTGCAAAACTGCATATCACTACTGAATTCCCTGGGCGAAAAGAACAGGGTAATACTAAGATGAGTTCCCGGCCATGCAGGAATCGAGGGAAATGAAAAAGCCGACGAACTTGCTAGGACGGGAGCAAAGGGAACGTTATACGGCCCTGAACCTTGCTGTGGCGTACCAAAAAGCCTTGCAAACCTAATGCTCAAACAAATGTGTTTAGAACAATCCGTCAACCACTGGAACAACACGCCAGGGTTGAATCATTCCAAAGCGCTTATTAAGCCTTACGACCGTAAGACGGCCCGTGAGGCCCTATCGCTAAATAGGAACAATCTACGCATACTGGTAAGGGCACTCACGGGGCATTGTGGCCTGAACAAACACATGTTCAACCTCAAGCTCAAAGACACAAAAATGTGCAGGTTCTGCCAAGGGGCAGAGGAAACTCCCCAGCACCTCATGTGCGAGTGTGGCCCGCTGATGCGTAAAAGATACAACCACCTGGGTGGTCACTACCTCCAACCTGAGGAGGTAAAACAATCTGGCGCCAAAAGCCTGCTGCGGTTCTTAAATGACACGAGGCTTAGCGCAGAACTATAGTAGGTGGCGAGCACAATAGATCAGCAATGGTCGCAGTGTTACAAGGCTCATAAAGACCTTACAAAAGCCCCACTCAACAAATAAAAAAAAAATAATAATATGATCCGGGAAGCCATTGAAATAAGAAGAACTCCGAACTTCAATAGAGATGACGGCTACAAACTCTCTTCTACGTGGAACCCTATTCTTAAAATGTTCCCGCCGCCGAACGCCGAACGCAAAGACGTAAAACAGGATACAGTGAGTGTTGTGTGCAAGACGGATTTTAAAAATTCCCGCGCTCCGAGCCCGACCCCCCACCACCGTTATAACCTACGCAGTGGCGGCAGCGGTTGGTGGCCTACCCGCAAAACAACGGACTGACAGCTCTTCAGTCTACCCTAGACAACGGCGGCTGCAACGTCACCGAAACGTCGGGTCCTACAAATTTCACGCGGTAAATTCGTTTTCTATCCTATTTATAGGATCACGATAGTATTTACAATTTCTAAATAGGGTTCCGTATTTTGCCGTAAGACAAGTACGAGTTAGAAATGCCGAGGTTTTTTCACTTTTTTTATTTTCTCATATTTATTCATAATTATCTAATTGCTTACAACTATCGAAATTTGAACAAATTTATATTTAGTTCAACTATGACCATGATATTAAATACTATTCATATTCGCGCTTTAGCTAAATAGACCGAAAGCCGTTTGATTACATTACGAGCGTCAATTCGTTTCAGATGTAGCAAATGAACTTGGCAGTAAAATTGATACCAGACATTCGTTTCCAATCGGACGGGCAGCACGGGATCGACGATATTAATCTTCGTCCCTCTTCACTCTCACCCCAGACCTAGCCCATTCCCCCTTACCCCCACCCCTACGGCGTTCAAACTCGCCTCGTTCACAGTTGGTAAATTCTCTTTTATTACTTAACAGGATATCATGCAATCGAATTCGTTAATCGCTTCTGGAACACCACTTCAGGCAGGAGTTTAAAACATTTAATTATTGAGGCAATATTTCAGACCTTTTATAATATTTTTTCTAAATTAAAATCCTTGATTCAATCCGACACTAATCATAAAATATTATCTATTGATAGTTAAAATAAGTCATTTGTCATATGACATAAAAATTGTTTAATTTTAATTGATGTATACGAGACTGTCTGTATCTATCAATAGCAAGGTAACATAAACAAGCTACAGAAGTTCTATGACACACCAAACATTATTACTTATAATTAAATATATTACAAGATAATTTGTGTATGTTTATTCAGATATTGCCTTTCTCGAAATCAAAGAAGATCTAACCACCAGGGTAGAAAGGCTGAAAAATATCTGCATTCGCTTCGTTTATGACCTAAGAAAGTATGACTATATTACGGAGTACAGAAGGAGACTTCACTGGCTGACGCCCCGGGAAAGGAGAGATACGAGAGTCCTAGGTTTGCTCTTTAGAATCTTAAAAGGGGCCGCTCCGAACTATCTTATAAAAAGGTTGAAACCTTTATTTTCTCACGGGTGCCCTCTGAGATCTGAGAACAACCTACTGCTATCGATCCCTTACAGTCCATTCTGCTCGTTTATGCTATCAGCCATGCACCTTCGCTGCATACTATTAAAAAGTTGTTGAAGAAACATTTATTTTTAAACAGCCACTAACCAAATACCTCACCTTGTCCTCTCCTTTATCCTTCTTGGACAACCTTAGCATAAGTTACATATATTTGTATGAGTTTATTTGACATTATTATTATTATTTATTTATTACATTATTACATTATTATTTATTACATTATTACATTATTAGTATTATATGACATATATTTCTCTCAGTTTATTTTAAATTTACCTTTACTTCTTATTTGTGTATTGTACGGTGAAAATTAGGAATTATTTTATCAAATGACTAACTGTAGTTATAAATATCTATTATAACTATCTATTAGTGAGTCTCTAATGAAATATTTCTAAGTCAACTAAGTGAGTGTCTAATGAAATATTTAGTATCCATTTAGTATCCACAAGTTATTTTAACATTAAGCGGCTATATAAAGTGTCTATAAAAAAACAACTAAATAAAAGTTTTAGAAGACAATAAATGCGATTTGATTTGATTTGATTTGTAAGATATCGCTAAGCGATAAGTCCGCCATTTGTGCATAAATTGTCATTTTTATAAAACCAGTGTAATATTCATTAAGTTGTGTTTTATAGCACAATAAAGTTATTCTACTTTATTTATTCTATTCTATCCCTGGTCTCAGTAGTGATTTCTTGTCGCACTCCTTCTCTGTACGTGAAGCCCGTTTCTGGAATGCTTTGCCTGCACGTATAAGGATAGCACCGAGTTTGTTGTCCTTCAAACGGAAGCTTAAATAACAATTGAACCGTTGTCTCATAAACTTTTTTCTATCCCCCCCCCCCTTCCGTCCTACCCGTTTGCCTCCCCTGCTTCATTATAGGTTCATTGATTTTTTCGTTTTTAAACTTATCGTTTTTTTTACTGGATTTAAATTTACAAATTGCCTTTAAAATTTTTATTTTATTACTTTATTTTTATTTTACCGCATAACATGTTGTCGCAATAGGTTAAGGTTAGCTGTAAGATATTGCTTTTAGGCAATAAGCTCACCTTTTTGGTTAATAGAATAAAGCGTTTTATTATTATTATTATTATTAATATATGAGGGAAAATCAGTTAAACTGACACAAGCATCAAATTGATGTTCAAAAATTGGGTGTACAAGGAAGAACCACATAATATTTTATTTTATTCATTATGTTAACATACATATGCCAATAAATATTAATATATTATTATAGTAAACTTGCCATGTGGCTTCATATCCTCAATTCCAGGTGTTGCCCCCTTTTTCCACTTGTTATCACTTAATGATAGGCTGTCGATTTATTTTTTTATACTTCATCGTCTTTACGATTCAAACATGAACTTTAAACACAAACTTAAAATAATAAAAAAAAAAGATATTATTTTATTACTTTTGCTTTTAAACCTCATTATAACATCTGAAACTCAATTATTGCTACTTGTAATTAAAATAAATGAACATGCTTTCAGAAGAAGTGCATTTTTTTCGCCATTTTAAGCTTTATGATTTTGTTTAATATTTCATCTAAAAATGCAGTTAGGTTGTCTTATTGTACCGTTTTGTACCGCGAGAAGTTTGCAACATCCGACGTTTCGTTGTAACATCCGACCAGAAGTTTGTAACATAGAGACTTTTTCGTGGTAGTCGGATTTGCAAAGTAAGTCGGAGAATAAGCGGTCGAACGAAAACGTTTCTAACTAACGCTGCCTTACGATGACAGATATATGATTAAGTTCTTTCTAGAGAAAAGGTGTAGAGCATGATTATGCCTACAAAAGAGTCAGCGACAGCATATGTCTAACTTTTATATTTAAGTCACAAAAAGTTGTATTTTATATTTTAAAAAATAATTTAAATCGTTAGGTCATGTTTATTGGTTTATCAACAATTATGAATTCTTATCAAAATAAGTAAATGTATCGCCTCAAGTGTTTAAACCAAAAAACTTTTCCCTTTTACTGCATCTATACTAATTTTATAAAGAGGTAAAGTTTGTGACGTTGTAGGAAGTATCTACTGAACCAATTTTGAAAATTCTTTTACCAATAGAAAGCGATGTTGGGCCCAGCGTGTTGCGACCAGCGATTTGACAACCGCAAATCAAGCAACCACGATAGTCTTCATTAGTGTTTTTAGTACAATGGAAAAAGCCTAGTATAACAATATAAATCACACTAAATATTTATACAGCTACGACGTTATATATAATACTATATTATATATAACGTTATATAATATATATAATTATACAATATATAACGTAATAATAATATATATATATTATATATAATAATATAATATATATAATATAATATAATACTATATTATATATAATGTTATAATATATATAAGACTAGCGACGCATTATATATAAGTGTTATAATAATCGATCTTCTTGTGTATTGCAGATGGATTGGTAAAAGGTAGGATCTCTGGGAAAGTGATCGTTTTCTTTTTTCCCCAACTCATTTAGCGTCCATTCTGCTCGACTTTGGAACCAGCTTCCGCATGCTATTCGTCATGCAACATCGTTGCCCTGCTTCAAGGCGTTACTGAAAGAACATTTTCTCCCTCAAAATATCAACTAAGAACCAACCCTCCCCCCTTTCCCCTTCCCCCCTTTCCCCTCCCCCTCCCCCCTTCCGTTGGGCTGTTGATTGGATAGACTCATAAGAACTTTGTAAATTCTATCATTTTATATATAAGTAGGTATTTTTATTTTTATTTATCTGTAGTTCCTATGTATCTATTATTATAATATACATATATTATATTATAAATTATATTTTTTTATGTTTGTATGTATATGTATATATGTATGGGTGTATGTATATGTATATTTATGTGTATATGTTTATGTATGTGAGCTGTATGTTTACTTTTATTTAATATCACAACGGTTGGCTGTAAGAAATCGCAAAATGATAAGCCCGCCGTTTGTAATAAGTTAAAATAGAATTTAAGTTTTCTTTACCAATGTAATTATTTTTTTAGTACAATATAGGTATTTTTCATTTTCATCGTTTTACGTATATCAAAGGATCCATTTTGCTTCGCGGGTTGATAACCCCATTCCAGGAATCTTCCTCTTACTTACCTATAAACCCTGCTGCAAAATGTGGTTAAGTAGTTATCTGTGTATTTAATTTTTTAACCTAAGGATTATTCAATGACTCGCGTCAGTAAGGTTACACTAATTCTCGCGTGAAGCATATTTAACCCCAATTTCAAAAATTAAAAAAAATGCATTATATACAGCTTTAGGTGTTATTAAATATTAATATTGGAAAGAATCAACATATTAAAGGATTATTAATCAACATTTTTGATAACATAAGAACGAGATCAATTGATATACATAAATATCTAGGAACATTTTATCAGTGCAATTATCACATATCATGATGGAACGGTCATGACAGACCTACTGGCAGCATTCAGCATACGAAAATCTTAATCTTAATCCGTTCGTAGCACGTACTGCCAAGTTCCAGGCGACTAGTCGATACATCGGCCTCAAACTTTTAATAAATTGTCTGAAAAATTTAAAGCTATTAAAAACATCGATACTTTCAAGAGATCTATCCGAGTTTACCTCCTTAAAATTAACATGTATGCTCATAACGACTTTTTGAAATATTGTGAAAATACATTGCATCGTATCTAACCACTTGATACACATTTATTGTCAATCGTTTTGTTGTAAACTGTTATGATATAGTTTTTGTTTTCGTTAATTGATAAGTTTCAAGTTATATATTGTATATCATCTCTTGGCTAAATTTAAGATTAACTAGTTTAACCCTTGATATCGCGGGGTAAAAATTTAGTGTCACTTCTGTCCGGGACAGTTTTGCGCGTAAAGTCGATGGCCTTGAGAAAAAACGACCATAACTTTTAAACTACTATACGGATCGTAAAAAGAGTAACTGTAAAATGATCGCATTGAAATTTGAAATATAATACATCTCGTAAAACAATAAAGATAATAATGAATAAATATTACAAAGCTAGCACAGCGCGGAGCGCCCTAACCAATATTGATTAGATACCATTTTAGGCATTTGTAAGCGTCTAACCAAGAATGGTTAGCTCAAATAGGAAGGGTTAAGATTAATTTAATGGCATTCCTACGCAATTGTTATGGTTGTATTGGAAATACTTTGATTATATTATTATTATTATATATTATTATTATTATTAACTTTTTATTGCTTGACCTTCGGCATACATGGCATCTTTATAAGATGTCCGCCTGGTTATCTTATAAATCTTTACCAATGGGCTGCCTCTGGACACAGCGCCAGAATCCTAAACTTCTAGCACTTCTCTTGAGACGGTTTTGTATGTCCCGGGCTAGTTATGGTATTGTCACTATTGTCACTGGTATTGTCTCTAATGAGCCTTTCAAAAATTATTTGTAAGGTGTTTGAGAAATCTTTGAAATCGGTTCGAGCGTTTAGAAGTTATGGTGGAATAAAAAAAAACGGAAAACATGTATCAATGAACCCTGGACGCATTACACTCCTTTTTTGTCGGACAGTCTTGTAAAAAGAAAAAGTCGTAACCCTCACTTGTCAAAAAAAAATGTACAAAAAAATGAAGCATTGACGGAATCATCTATTAGAAGGGGGGTGCCGGGGGTATTTAGGCAGTTATGGAATCGCCGTGGAGGTAACTTTAAAAATGATTATATTGAAAGCGTCAAACATACCGTGGGGTAAAATATACTCTATACGAGTAAAGCGTGCAGTGCTATACAATGTACATTCCCAAGTAAACATTATCATGGAAGATCCTGTAACGGACCTTAAGTCCACTACATACGATCAACAAATTCATCGATTTCCAGTGAAATCCACTGACACAATTCAGCTATTATTTTGACTCGTGCAGCTATGAAACAATACTTTTACTCAGAATATTTCAAATTTCATCATTTCACGGCCTATATAAACCGGCCAAAAAGCAACCAAAGCATTCATTCACTAATTCAGTCATTCGGCCCGTGAGTCACTATATCCGCAATTACATAGCCTGTTCGGCAAGCGTTATAACTGGCAATATTCAATCGATTCAATCAATAAATATCTTCTGCTTTATCAAAACCGCCTTTAAATACGGAGATAACTCGTATGTTGACACCACCACCTCACATCGAATAATTTGGAGTCTTGTGAGGGGTGGTCCCTCACAATCCACTCGTGCGAGATAAAAAGGATCAGCGATATCAGATGTCGACAGGACAAAGGTCAGTGCCCGATTCCTAGATTATTGTATTATTTCATCTGTGTACAAGTTCGCATAAAATCGAGATGTTTAAGGCAGTTGAATTCTAATATTGTTCACTACATTCTAACTATAAACCCCATTTGAATATGTAAAAAATATCCAAAGAAAAAATATTTCTAACTTAATTTGGCTGCCTAAAGCTATAGATAGATCGATACCTATAGATAGATAGATAGTAATAAGCATGTAAGAAATATTGCACCATACCTTATATACCAAATAATAATATAATAATCCTACCTGTACCCACGAAATTGATATTATCCCTTGCCAACATAATAAGAAACCATGTATATCTGGAAAAAATATATTGTAATCCAGAGGACAGAAAATGGAATGGCGCGATATTGAAAAGATTGGGACTCTCTGTGGAAATTCTTGATATACGGCGACTGACATTTGCAAACTGTTACATTAGGATAATGTAAAATCCTCTAGGGTTGGTGATCCCTTGCCGGTTGCTAGTATAAGGGTCGAGAACAGGAGAATGTAATATGTTGATAAAGCATGTAATATTTTATTATTATTAAATTATTTGACTATTTCAATGCATGATGATATAATAATATTATAATTACACAAATTTCAATATATTCCTATTAATACTTTTTTACAAAACATCTTGTCGAGGTTTTCATAGTATATCTCTCCCAAAAGTTGAGCTAAGGTAAACACCTTGATGGATGTTGCAAAGTAGACGATACCCAGCATGGCTAATTCATTCTGGTGAATCCCACATAGCTATAACAGTTACTAAATATATTTTAGTAGATACTTTCAGCTGAATTTGAAAGGCTTACAGAAATTTACTCTGGCCGCAGTACACTTTGAATGTATAGAGAATTGATCAGAAAAAATAAATTACGAAAATTTCTGCAATATGTGTTTAACAAAAGGAAATCGAGATAGTAAATGAAAATCTACCTAAACATATATAAAATACGCCAAAGGAGTGCTCCCACGAAGTTGACGCTCGCTTGCCGCCATAATTCCTTATACATGTTGTTTGATATTTGTTTTTGGAGGTCTACTAGGTGTAACAATATTAAATGGCAAAATAATTCAACTTTTGGCAACTGCCCGATGTCGTTGATTACGGAAATAAACCAATGATCGCTGCACATCCCTATATTTCCCTATGGTATCGCCCAACTCTATCCATGACTATTAGGCAGTCTTATAGACACCACATAGAAGGAAGGAGATCGGTTACTGACGTCGGGGGTCAAAGAAAAGGGGCGTAATTCATCGGTCGGCAGGCTGAACTCCCACTCCACTCCATCGCTAAGCGATATCTTTTGCGTCTCAATTTACTCAATAATTTCGCCATTGTTTATTTTTGTTACTTTTTTATAAATTTGCCAGGTGATAAGAATTCCAGCTCTTGGTATAGTTTTTTTTTTTTAATGATATACGTTATTTGGTATACCAGTTTAATATTTCTTCCTTCATATTGATTATTTTATTAACCCTAATCGTAAAAACAATTAATAGTTAAATTCATTAAAAAATATATGAACTGTTTTAGAAATATTTTGAGTTGAAAAATGGAGCGTAAATAAATATTAGAGATAGTCAAAATATAAAAACGAATAGTCAGTTATAAAATACGCAAATTATAAATATAAATGCAATAAATCATTTGCTTAACCGTATAAATCTATTTGCCTAAATCGGGTAATAACGCCGTTTTGTGGAACGAAAGACTTCCATCCCAACATGTTGACTGTGAGATATAGTGATTACACATTAAGTTTTCCATATGTAATTTTCTTACCCAATTTACACACAAACAAACAAATAAACCGGTAACAAAAAACATTATAATTGTTAAATGAAATAAAACAAACATGTTGTCACCATCAAATGAATCCATTCTCCTGGCCGAAGCGGCAGAGCACTGCTGAATGTATTTGTAGACGAAGCGATCGGGCAAAGAAATCAAATTGGAAACCGGATACGTACTAAAATGTATTGAATACGGTGTAATTACCGACCGCTTGTCTCGGTTCTGTCAATATTTAGTCTTGTTCTGTTTATTTTGCGTGGCAGGAAAACGTTCGATTGGATTCGGAACGCTACGATTGCCGCTCCGAGGTTCTTTCATTATTTAGTTCCGTTTTTAATCACTCCGTCGAGCCTGACCTTATTGACCACCCTCTTCAAATATTTACTGTAGAATATTTTTCACTTTATATTTCGTGTACCTACAAAAATATTTAAGCAATGTTGATTTTATCTCTCTGGAAATGTTTACATAATATAATTTTCTTGCAGATATAAACATCTTTTCGTAAGTATATTATGAGCATTCACTAGAAATGGTTTCAGAATAGAAAGGCGCGCCTTGCTGTATCACTACCACTGTGGAGCTCTCGGCCTAATGCTGGCTGGGACTGTAAACAGCCAACGCCCCAAAGCACCAACCTTCATCGCACAATAAAAAAGTGCTGGCATGTAACGTGGCTAGCAGCGCGGCGATAGCTCAATTTTAGTGTATACTCGAATAAATAAAATAAACAGCTCGCGCACAAATTCCGATCAGAGAAGAAAGTAGAACACTACCGATGGCACTATACGGTGAATTCGAACATATCCCGGGTCACAACCCGTCGCGCCCCAATGGTGCATAATTCACGCTTGCTCCAGGCGACTCTTGCCGTCTCTCTCAGCACAGTTGCTTTAGCTACCACACCCTTCTCATCTCTCCTCCTTCACATCACTGTGTTCATATCTCTTATCTCGCTCAGATTATCGTTTATTTTTATATAATTACGGGTCTAGGTGTTCGATTACCTCACAAGAGAAGAAGACTAAGAAACTCTTGCGGTGTTTTACAAAGTTTGAATTTTTTGAAATTACAAATTAACAAGATATCTTACAATTTACCTGTGTGATGTTTAGGTATTTTTTTCTAAATTATATTACGTCATCGACGGCAACACACTGGGAAAAATAGCCGACAGCACAAACGTGGCCAATATTGTATCCAACCATAAAAATGCGCGGCAGACTTATTTGATCTATATCATTTAATGACAACCTCGAGATGTCCAAGAAATATAAATCTATACAATATGTCGACTTAGCTCGTGAGATTGCTAATGTGGGGACATCCAGTCATTTCTGTAATACCAGTATACGACGGGCGCTGTACCTAAACAACCTCAATAAACTCGGGGCTTAAACAGGTAATGTAGAATGTGATAATAATGGCTACAACCAGAAAATGTGGGAAGATTTCTGTATTTGCAGTTCTACACCAATTAGGCCTTTTTGTAAGGCCTGTCTCGGTGGTCTATCCTGGTCTAAATGGGCAATTTTTCAAATTTATATTTGAAAATAATAATAATATTTATTTTGCGAGTGCATATACAGAGACCAAGAGAATTTTGGGGTAGAGATATACGGATCTCGTCGTCGTGACACAGGTGGCGAAATTAGGCTCGCGACTCCTCTTCATTGTACATAGCTCCAGATAGATAAGGCGTAAAATGATGCCTTGAGACGGATTTGTATTTTCCGCATACGGATAATCAATATTCAATCTTTTATTTCCATGCGTGGCTAAATATAGAAGTATATTAAAAAGAATTAAAAAAACACGACTGCTGAACATAAAGCGAACAATTGCATCGAATATTAATAATTAAATAATAATAATAATAATTCAACGCTTTTTATGCTTAAACAAAAAGGCGAGCTTATTGCCTAAAAGCAATATAAGATATTGCTTTTACTAGTGGTATATATAGCTAACCTTAACCTAGTGGAATAACATGTTATGCGGTAAAAATAAACTAATAAATAAATTTTTAAACATTTTAATTCAGCAGGAAAACAAAACAATAAATTTAAAAAAAACAAACAATAAACCTATAATGACGCAGGGGACGCAATAGGGAGGAAAAAAATAGGGAAAAATAAGGAAAAGTTTATGAGCGTGGGTTCAAGTGTTCTTTGAGCCTGTGTTTGAACCAAAACAAACTGCATGGGTGCTATCCTTATACGCGTGGGTAAAGCATTCCAAAGACGGGCTCCACGAACAGAGAAGGAGTGCAAGAAGAAACCATTACTGTGACTAGGGATCGAGAGCAGTAGGTTGTCTTCATATCTCAGAGGGCGCCCGTGAGAAAATAGAGGTTTGAACCTACTTATAAGATAGTCCGGAGCGGCTCCCTTCAGAATTCTGAAGAGCAAACCGTTTTCTTATGAAATATTTGAGGTTCGTGTATTTAAACATATAGATATATGTATATTTTCGGAATATACTCAATCAGACCTTTCATTTGAAACTAAACACAATCTAATTATGTTAATTATTTGATATTTGGACAGGTAAGGTACCCTATGATAGGATAATATAACCATTCTATCAGTTATACACGCTTCTAAATCGGTTCAGGCATGTAGAAGTTATGGTGGAATAAAGAAACAGAAAACGTACATAGATTACCCCGCAAAACACATTACAATCCTTTTTTGTCGGGCATTCGTGTATAAAGCTACGACAACCAGATTTGTGTAAAACAATTAAACAGTATTCCTAAAATATTCGCATAATAAAATAAACTTTACGAGTATTATAATATTATATCTACGTAAATCAATTCAGACAATGGCATTTTATTACGCTCCTATAAATATAAAAGGCGACGTTTTTTATAGTGCGAGTATAAAATTTTCAATGCCTTCGTGACTTGTTAGTTAGGTTTATGAGCCATTTTCAATAGGATCACGAAAGTATCGCATCTTCAAAGTATTTTTATTGGAATAATAATATAGCAATAGCAAAAATAAATAAATAAAATACAAACGGAGCTGCCATGGAATTCACCGACCGGAGTCGTGCCCTTCATATTACTATTTTTTACACTTCTGGGGCGTGATCAGTGGATTCTGGACTATCGACCGGCTGTGGTAGGTTTAAACAGCTGTCTTGCCACATGTGAGCGTGCACCTTACCCTTCGAAGCCATAGAATTTGAGACGCGCAAATCGCGGTTTTAGATAATTTTTTTAGGAAAGAGTTGATTATTTTTCTGGAAAGGCCAAAATCTTTAAACAGGTGAAATAGAGATTTAGCTGGCAGGTCACGAGCGCCAACTTCCACCGTGTGAAGGTGAACAGTGAAGCTGTTCCGGGTGACGGCATTTGGGAGATCATGGTATTTATTTAATTTGTACTCGTTGTCTTTTGGGTAATTTGTTTCCCATGGAACAGTTAATTCTACAATAAGGGCCACCTTCCGAGATAGAGAGTAAAAAGTTATATCTGGACGGAGAGCTGTGCATCCGCGACTTTCAGGGAATTTATACTGCTTAGAGACCGAATCAACCTCCAGAATTCAAACTGAAGCTTTCTCAATTATTGAGAAAGGTTTTGTACTTAAATGTTTTTTGCCTTTAGAGCCATCCCGCACAAACTGTATCGTTTATATTATGTATATGCTGCATTAATTTGTATAAACATTCAACTAATTAGATAACAAGTTCAAAAGGGAAGAACTTATATATTATGACCTCTGAATTTAAAATCAAATAAAAATATTCACATGCCGGCCTTAAATTTTGAGTATTGCAATCAAACCAATTCATTAGCATTAAATTTAGTAAACAAAAAAATCATTTTAATGATATTTTAATAATCAATTGATATTAAATATTTACAGAAATATAAAATTATTGTGTAACTATTAATAATATTAGTATGTTGATTATTTCATTTTTTAAAAAAAAGATTATTGGAGTTTACTCCTTAAGAAACAATTTCATTTGCAGCCCCCGGTACGACAATTTGATGGTTAGTAAAATCTAGCGTTAACGAAAACGGTTACGTTTAATGCCAGTGAAGTTCTATTATAAAATTTAAAAGATTGCAACAATAACCAATAGCAGACCATAACTTCGATTAAATTTATCAGCTTTCGAGCCAACCCATACAGCCATACATTTGTCGAATGATGAAATGAGACAGATATCAAATTAGCAGATTGCAATCTGAGAGAATCAGGAGCTGACACACACAGTTTTTTTTTAATTTTGAAACAAAGACTGCGCGACGTGGATCGAAAATTGCTCAGCGAGGTCTGTTTTTGCACGCATGCGAGAAAGAGATAGAGAGCCTTTTTTTAACCCTCTGATACCGGAGTCTTAAACGACGAATGTAGAAATGACGTACAAATAGAAATGTCAGATATGATAAGGGGCAGGCGGCGGTCTTACCGACGTATTTCGAGGGCCGCTCGATAGATGGCGACAGTATGTTCGATTTGAATCAAATAATCAAGAATGAAGTTATAATAGGTAAATTGTAGCCATATAAAAATGACATGTAATAAAAAAATCTTTTGGGGTTTACTCCTTAAGCGTAACATAGTAATATACGTTCAATTAACCAATCAATCAATCAATCAAAGAGAAAAAAAAAAAAAAAACAGTCATCAACTATCAATCATTCAATCTAGTAAGCAATTTTTTTATGAATAGAAGAACATACATGCTTTCAGTATCATAAGAGATGCGTTTATTTACCTCCTTTATATATTGCATATTAAATGACAATCGCATTTAAAGAGCTCCAGTCGCGCGTCTGAGCTGACGCGCAGATTTAAAACAAAAACATTTTTGACTCTTTTCGGTTCTGCTGTGACAGTGCTTTTATATATTTATTAATTTCGTTTTATTTTACTGCTGTACATATTAATTTATAGAATTATTTAAATGATTTAAAACTTAATTTTAAAATTTGCATTGCAAGGTAATAAGGACACCATGAATATCAAAATAAAATCTCAAAATTATTTACGATCTCGAAAACTAGTTTAAAATAGACGGTCTGCTCTTAAATGCTAAGAAAACTACTCCTAAATTAGTCCACTACTCTACACCAATCCACTACTAAACTACCCGTATTCCAGAGACCGGCGGAGTCGGCAAATTGCTAGGTTTCTAGGTAAAACATAGCCTTAGATCAAACTTCCACATATATGTACTATGACAAATTGAGACATCATCATTAATGACTTTGAATATTGCGTAAATTCATCCAGTATCCTGATATGCGCTGGTTATACAAAATGTTCAAGAAAACAAATTTTGCAAACGACTGTACCCATTAGTAGGAATTAATTCACATTTCTTAAAATATAAATTAGATGACACCAATTTGTTTATATTGTCTGGTGTATGGGACGTGTCTGGGAGTAAATGGATAAGAATTTCGATAAAGCGTCTATTATGAACTATGCCACCATAACTCACGAATAATTAAGTTTATTATCCTAATTCATATATATATATATATATATATATATATATATATATATATATATATATATATATATATATATATATATATATATATATATATATATATATATATATATATATATATATATATATATATATATATATATATATATATATATATATATATATATATATATATATATATATATATATATATATATATATATATATATATATATATATATATATATATATATATATATATATATATATATATATATATATATATATATATATATATATATATATATATATATATATATATATATATATATATATATATATATATATATATATATATATATATATATATATATATATATATATATATATATATATATATATATATATATATATATATATATATATATATATATATATATATATATATATATATATATATATATATATATATATATATGTATATTCATATCGTTGTTTCTAAATAAAACCAAAACATTGTGAGGGATATCGGTATTAATGGGCTTACAAGTATTTTTTAATTTGGTTTTCATGATTTCTTTTAAAGTTGACAATTGTTGACATGCGTAATGCACATATTGGATTATCGCCGACGATATATTATAAACAGTGGTAAAAAAATACGACTTTGATAACTCGCTATACCTAATATTTTTCAAAAAAATATTTTAATCTCTCAAAGCTTAATAAGCTTTTACAATGGGTTTTAAATGTCGTCTCAGACTGCAAAATGGCGAAAGCGACTCCGTTGACAGAACGAAACGACCTGCGCCGCTGCCGAACCTGAAAACTTGCCGTCCGACAAACTTCGGCGGACAAATTACATTTCAGAAAACGCCGCTGCTCGTTGCACTTTGAATGCAAGCTGCTCCCTCTCTCTCTCCCTTCCTTTCTCACTCTTTCCAACGGGAAACTTTACAATGGGGGAAAGAATTAAACTTATAACGTCTGCATTTTTCATATTGCCGAATAGTATTATTTGCCTAGGCACTAATGAATTGGCATTGCGGCGGTATGGTATTTGTCTTGCGGAAACTTGAGAACAAGAAAATCCTTTGGGTTGACGCTTTCAAAGAGTACTTGGGGTAATAAAATGTTGCTAAGTTAACTAAAGTACGATCAGAAGCGATCATTGCTAAAGCAAGAATTGCTGGTTGTGGAAATCAGGGCTGGGATTCTGAAGCGGCGACACGATATACGATTGTCGTCTTTTCAAAGCGGGAGCGGAAGACTTTTATCGCATGTTGACAGACTGTAAATTATCGCACTGCGTGTAAATAGCTTATCGATGTTAATCGAAAAATAGAGGGTTAAGTTGTTCTGGAGGAGGAAAGTATTGTGAACTCACTTCTGTGTGGCTGTGTATCTGTGTGTATTCCTCGACGATAGCGCCTAAACGCTTTATCCGATTGAGCTGAAGTTTGGCATGCAGACATCATTCGATCATGGCATCATTCGATCTTGAAGTTGAAATCGGCCTACCATAGGGCGAGCTAGTCATATTTCAATCTCGAAATATCGCAGTTAGAGGCGTTAAATTCGGTACGCATATGCATCGTAGGGCCTAAACCACATGATATCAAAAGTAGTATATTTTGTATACAAAATATACTACTTTTGCTATCATAGTAACTATCCTAGGGAAGAAGGGGAAGGGGTAAGGGAGGTCGGTAAGGGAGGGGGCTGATTGAGGGAGGTGTTGGTTGTAGGGTTTGGAACGAGGGGGTGGGGGGAGGGGGGGGGGGGGGTTGTCTGCTTGTCGGGAAAATCTTTGGATGATAAAAGTGTGTAACGGACCTTAAGTCCACTACATACGATCAACAAATGCATCGATTTCCAGTGAAATCCACTGACACAATTCAGCTATTATTTTGACTCATGCAGCTATGAATCAGCACGATGAAACAATACTTTTACTCAGAATATTTCAAATTGCATCATTGCACGGCCTATATAAACCTGCCAAAAAGCACCCAAATTATCAGTCCCCGATTGATCACCTTCCCCCAAGGTTGCGACGGCACATCCGGTACCCCTCTACGAGGTCGCTCAACGGATCCGGCTCCTTGGTTTCCTTTCCTCATTTTCCCTGAGTCTCGAAGCATCAGTCTGTAATCCCACAGACTCGAGCCGTGCCCAGTACAAGATACTAGGAGCACACATACAATCCTCATCCACTCTCCTACATAACCGCCGTCGCGCAACCCTCGCCTCTCGATAAAGTAATCCGGGCACTTGTTATTTCAGCAAACGATATAACTGGCAATATTCAATCGGTTCAATCAATAAATATCTTCTGCTTCATCAAAACCGCCTTTAAATACGAAGATAACTCGTAAGTTGACACCACCACCTCACATCGAATAATTTGGAGTCTTGTGAGGGGTGGTCCCTCAAAAGTGTTTATTTTTTTTTGCAAAATCTGTTACTTTAAATGGATAAATTATTAAAAATAAAAAATGGAAAATAGATAAAAACACTGTATGAATATTTTCAAAGTTTCAGTATAAAAACTAATTCGGTTCATACTTTGATTGTATGGATACTAATTTTATTAGGTCTCAAAAAATATACCCTAAACTATGACGAATATATTATCATGATCCAAAAAAAACTAGGAAGCTCGCTGACTTACATAAAAATAATACATAACAACTATGCAGAATATATGTATGTATATAAAAATTAGAAAACCCCCTGCTTTAAAACTGGTCCTAACACCTTGTTGGGCGGCAGCAGCAAATTTTAATGCTCATATCGGTCATATTTTTTGTTTTTTTTTTTTAATAATATTAATAAATGTAAATAAATATAAATTGATGCTAATATTCGCAAGAGATAAAAGGTTTGTTAATACTAATAAATACTTTCAGCGTAATTTTAATTTTAATTTTCAATATGACCGACACCGCCTGCCATATAACGATTCGAAATTTGTTGTCCCGCTTTAGCCCCGCGTCTGTTTTGTATTGTCTTGTCACTCTCTAATTATTCAGCGGCTTCGGCCTAGCCGCCCAAAAATCATCGTAATGAAGCGCGCATCCACCCGCCCAGCGCCGAATAAATTGCGTTGTCGGCGTTGGGCGGCGTTTTATTGTGGCTTCGCGGAAGCGCCCTAGTGACTCCTAATTTCATGCTTCTCCCATTTCGAAAGAAAAAAATATGGATTGGCTATCCCGTGTTTTAGATATATTACAAATATACTTTTTGTTACAAATTTATTTTACAATACACTAATACTAATATAGTTAGTTTTTATTGTAGTGTCTTTTTGACGTGACAACGTCTTATAATTCGATGGACCGGCTGCAGGCACGAAAAAACATGACTCATGCGGCGTTACCTCGCTCTGAGGCGTTCCATCGAGAGCGCGGAACGAGCGACAAAGAGGCACAATCGGCCTCCGCGTTCGGCAGCGTTCGACATCTGTTTCTCTCCTTGACATAATTGGATTTATTGTATGAAAAAAATTGACATAATTTTATTTATGCGTACAAATAAATGTAACTTGATCAATTCAATTGTGATTTCCATTTACCTCGTTCTCTATATCCATACAAAATATCTATCAAACAAATGAAATTAAAATTTTCTTTTGAAAAATGTAACCATTCCATCAGTATTTTCTTATGACGTTGTCACGTTCAACTATCGTCAGTAAACCGACTTTATAAAAAACCGTTTTTTTTCTCTTTATGTTATTATTTCAGCCGTTTGCTGCAGTATTTATCATTTCCCGGCCCACCAACCGACCAGGAGGGAAAGTATTCTGAATTCCTTTTTTTTTTTTTTGAGATGGAGACGGAAAAAAATATGTTATGCAGATATGATTAAGACCATTTACAGATTAAAGTCTTTGTGTCTGTCTGACTGCGTGTCTGTCTGTGTCTGTATATTCCTCCATGATAGAGCTCAAACTATTAATCCGATGGACAGAAAATTTGGCATAAGTATATGTATCATTTGGTAACGGCAAGAGTTGAATTATTATTGTGGTTGAAATCGGTCCCCCACCTGTTGTTTATGAATCTCGAAATAGTGGAGTTAAAGACTTGAAATTTGATACAGAGATGCCTTGATGGGCCTAAATCACATTGTCAAATTTAAGTTGAAATAACTCGTATATAAGGTATACTAATATTATTTCAATTCCGCCATACATTACTATGAAATATTAAGACCGAGCCGCCCGAGGCTAGCCGAGGGACGAACTGCGCCACCCCATGCGGTTGTACAGCGGTACCTAAACGAGTTTCTTCACCGGCCGAGAGAGGGCGCTTCGTTTTCAGACAAAATTAGTCTTTGGCTAGTAATCGGGAAAGACTTGGGGTGACATAATCGATTTATTTTAATTATACGCGTAATAAAAGATTACAAGTAATCGTATAAGCAATAGGCACATAACATACCCTTAATAGATCCGAGAATCAATGACAGAACAATACGTTTTTCAAGCATTTTTTGGTGGGGTGTAGAAAAGAAAACCGCAATAAATTGTAAATAATATAATGTTGTCCTTTATTTTAAATTAATAAATGTGTGTATGCTCCAGAATCGATCCATGAAATGCAAACCAGTAGTTGGTTGTTGATACTTATATTAAAACATAATAAATATCCTTTTCCCTCTGATATTAGGTATTTCACCGGCGATGTAAAATATTTCGCCGGCGATGTAATATATTTAAAATAATAATTTCATCATCATTCCAATTTCTTATAGGCACGCTTTTTTTTCCTCGCTCTAATAATGTCACTACAAAAATATAAGCCATTCATCTGCTGGTGCCAGCGGCGAGCGCACGCCCGTTGCTCCCGTAAGATATTTTTTTCTAATCGGCCCCAAAACCCACCTCCCTCGCTGTAGAGTCCTGAAAGTAAAGACGATGGAAACCCCCCCGGCCGTCGGGATTTGATCTACCGCTGATATTCTTCTGCAGCACCCGATCTTGACCTCTTGTTGCTGCTGCGTCCCTTACTCGTAAAGAGCCGTCTCGCTCTGTCTATGATGTTGCGATAACAAACGCTCAGCGGGCCGAAAGGAAACTCTCGTCGATGATATCGGAAGTACCAACGAAGCATCTCTTACCACGTAGTGCAGTCGTCCATATTTCCTGTTAGTATGTTTACGATGCTTACGTTGCCGACTTTCGTGTATAATATTTATTTGCGTTGTTGTATAATGTAGTATATCATTGCATCATAATAAAACAGTTCTTGCAAGAACAGGGCCGAAAAGTTGTGTTATTATAAATTGTTTCGTACTTAGCCTAAACCGTTCTAGCGTGGCAACATTACATCGAGCGATGCCGCTGAACGCAACCAACGAGTGAAGGGAAGACGGGTCGAACGCCGCCACTAAAAACGTCAGATTACCATACGATCGGAGCGGACGGTCGATATCGTCGCCACTGCAATTCCTGCTTGTATAAATTATATATTTCGCTCGCGTGTACTTTGTATTGTACGAAATAAATCTGTGCCACCACGAACAAGGCGTTTACCTGGAATCCTGCAATCCTGCACCAGCGACATTTAGAGGTTGTCCGAGGAGACCGCACCTCATTACATGGTCCTTCGAAGACGCGAAATAGGATAAGCCCTCGGATTCTGGGTAAAAGTCAACGCCTGTGTCCTGGATAAACGCATTAGTGCTCGAAGAAGCGGATAGAACGGAAAAGCCGAATCATTCGGTGATATTCCGCGAAGCAAAACTGCCCGTCGCCAACCCGTGGAATCTTCGCCTACCTACCATTGTATTTCATTAAAATTCATCGTCATCGAGGGCACTGCTGCCGCGCTGCTGATAATCCTTCGCAATCTTCAGGATCCATCATCGTTTTTGGTCAAAAAGATATTTTGAGGTTGTGAAGATTGTTTTTAATCTGTTCTTTGTTTGCATTTTAGCACTTCGCAATGGCAGATGAGATTATCAAGGCACTGCTGAATAAGCGCAAATATTTGAAGGGGCGCATCACAAATTTGGAAAGGTCACTGCCAAATGTTGATGAAATTGAATGCGTCACCGACCTTCAAATATCTCTCGACCGACTAAATGACATCTTTAAAAGATTTGAGGACGTTGAGATAGATCTGGAGGCACTGGACGAGGTAAAGTTCATGCAGGAAGGGCTGGACATTGAAGCAAGGTATTTTCAATTAAATAAAAAGTTGCAAAACCGGTTAACGATACTGAGAGATCGCAAAACGGCCGATTTAAACACTAGCTTTTCAAGTACCGTGCTCAATAATGAACAAAAAGGAATCTCGCTACCAAAAATTAATTTGCCTGTTTTTAACGGTAATTATTCAGACTGGTTGAGCTTTAAAGACATGTTTGTAAATTTAATACACAATAATAGTGAACTGTCAGATATTAAGAAATTCTATTATTTAAAAGGTGCATTAAAAAAGGATGCTGCAATAGTCATTTCCAGCATCGATTGTTCTAAGGAGAACTACGATGTCGCATGGAATGCGCTCTTAACTCGTTATGACAACAAAATTCTAATTGCTAATTGTCACCTAAAAAATATATTTGGTCTTCAAAGCGTTAAACAGGGCTCAGGAACCAGCTTGAGAAAGCTGTTAACCGAGTTCATACAACATTTTGATTCACTAAAGGCATTAAAATTGGATAACTTGGCGGACACTATTCTAATTTATTGGCTATCGCAAAAAATTGACTTTGAGAGCTTAAAAGAGTTTGAACTCCAAAAGAAATCAAACGAATTTCCGTCTATTCAAAGCTTCATTGATTACTTGCTGCATAGATGTCAAACGTGGGAAATTTTGTCCGCAGATAACATCCTAGGTAAACATGAAAGCAGCCATTTTGAAAATGATAGCATGTCATATAACACAGTAGAGGTGAGAAGCGATAAAATCAAACGCTCCTGTTCCTTCTGTAAAGGTAACCATTTCATATCAAAATGTTACAAATTTCAGAAAATGAAAGTTGATGACAAACGTAAGTTTGTTGAAAAATCACGTCTATGTTTCAACTGTCTGCAAAGTAATCATATGGTTCAGCAATGCAATGCGAAGCCAGCATGCAGGACTTGTCCAGGTGCTAAGCATCATTGGTTATTGCACACTCAACCTCAACAAGTAAGCTACGCAGCATCTACTTCCGAGAAGAGTGAGAGCACATTGCAAAACAGTCCGAGTACGTCGTCGAGATTCAATAATTGCAATAACGTAAAAGCTACATCTGAAAATGTCAGTTTGAATGCAACGTCAACTGCACCCTCGAGTAGTAGCATCGTATTGCTCTCTACTGCTATTGTTTTAGTTCCTGACGCGAACGGCAAAAAGCACGATTGTAGAGTATTATTGGATAATGCGAGCGAACGGAACTTTATAACCCAAAATTTCTATGACCAGTTAAATATTTCTGGCGATAAAGCAAATTGGGTTGTTTCTGGTGTCGGTGGTGTTAAAACCCCGGTATCCACCACTGTTTCTTTAAAAATTAAATCTAAAATAAACAACTTTTCTTTCACTGCTAATTTTGGAGTCTTGCAAAGTATGACTAATTATTTGCCTGCTTGCACGTTCGACAACAATAATTTGAAATGGCCGAAGTTTGTTAAATTAGCCGATCCTGCTTTTAATGTCTCACGCGAGATAGATATGTTGGTAGGCGCGGATATATTTTATTCCTTGTTGCAGAAAGGAAAAATTGATTTAGGTAGTGATAAACCTACTCTGCAAAATACCAGTTTGGGATGGGTCTTTGGGGGAACTCTAAACTTACGGTCAGCCCCATTCCATTATAATAGTTGTCATTTCACTTCATTGGTTTCCGACACGGAAAGTTTAAATGATATTATGAATAAATTTTGGCGACTCGAAGAATTTCCCGGAAAAACTCTGCTCTCCAAAGAAGAAAAAGAGTGTGAAAAATCGTACGTTGAGTCCGTTTCTCGTACTTCCACTGGGAGATATGAAGTTGATTTACCGATTGTAGTTGAGAAACTTCAAAACTTGGGAAAATCTTACAACTATGCGTATGGATGTTTTTTGTCCTTAGAAAGAAAATTTAAGAAACATCCAAATTTTTTTGTAATGTATAAAAAATTTATTGATAATTTTGTGTCATTGGGTCACGCACATGAAGTCTTGAATTTTCTGCAGATATCTGGTTCTATTAAAAAGGAATACTACATGCCGCATCATGCAGTAATTAAGGACTCATCGTCCACAACAAAACTGAGAGTAGTTTTCAATGCATCTGCTCCAAGTTCATCAGGTGTGTCATTAAATAATGCTATGTTGGTCGGTCCTGTCGTACAACCAGACTTGTTTGCAATATTATTGCGGTTCCGTACTTATGTATATACCATCATCACTGATATAGCTATGATGTATCGACAAATTAATATTAAACCTCGATATCAGTCACTTCAAAGAATTTTGTGGCGGGACAGTCCTCAAGACAACCTTAAATGCTATCAGCTTAGCACGGTTACATATGGGACTGCCTCAGCTAGTTTTCTTGCAACTCGAACATTGATGCAATTAGTGGCCGACGAAGGCCACAACTATCCGTTAGCATCCCGAGCTATTGAGTTAAATTCATATGTTGACGATATAATTACTGGAGCTAACGACTTTGAAACTGCAGTAAAATTACAAAAGGAGCTTGTATGCCTATTGCATAAAGGTCAATTTGAATTACACAAATGGTACTCAAATAATGAAAACATTCTCAATTTAATTCCTGAGGAGAAACGAGAAAAATGCAATTTTGTTTTATCTGATGGAAACTCTTCGCTTAAAGCATTAGGTCTAATTTGGAGTCCTCAGGCTGATATATTTCAAGTATTAATTCCTGAAAATATTCGTAATGTCAAAAATACAAAACGTGAAATATTAGCATGCATCGCTAAAATTTTTGATCCACTCGGCCTCGTATCACCCGTTACTGTGTATGCAAAAATTATAATGCAAAAAATCTGGTTACATAAGCTAGATTGGGATGATTCAGTTCCAGAAAGCATAACCGATTTATGGATTCCCTTTTGCAAAAATATTGTACATTTGCGTGAAATATCTATACCCCGATTAGTAATTAATACCAATGCGACTAAATATCAACTTCACGGTTTTGCCGATAGTTCAACCAAAGCTTATGGTTGTATCGTGTATTTAAGGGCAAGTGATAAACATAATAACTGTTCTGTAAAGCTATTATGTGCTAAGTCTAGAATTGCACCTATAAAAATGGTAACTTTGCCACGATTAGAATTATGTGCAGCCTTGTTATTATCAAAATTGATGCACTCTGTATCATCTACATTACAGATCGGCGACCTGCAGAAATTCTATTGGACTGATTCAACAATCACTTTGGCATGGATTCAATCAGATGCCTCTCGCTGGAATGTATTTGTGGCCAATAGAGTTGCTGAAATACAGGAATTGTCAGTGCCAAATTGCTGGAGACACGTGTCGTCACCAGATAATCCCGCTGATGTTGTATCACGAGGACTAGAACCGCAGCTTTTAAAAGACTGCAAATTATACTGGAACGGTCCAAGCTGGCTGAGTTCAGGTGAGAACTTTTGGGAACCTTGCACAACTTTTGAAATACCAGAGAATTTGCCAGATGCAAAATCAGTTGTATGCAATGCGGTAACCGAGAACTCAAACTATATGTTGCATTGTTGCCATAAATATTCAAATTGGTTTAAACTCCAAAGAATTGTGGCTTTTGTGATTAGATTCATTTTTAATATTAAAAAAGGAAATGTTAAAATTCACGGCCCGTTAACTACCCAAGAATTGAAAAAATCTTTTAAAATTATCATCGGTCTCGTACAGCAAGAGAATTTTGCTCAAGAGATTAGCATCATAAAAAGGCCAAAGAAACTTCCAATTTAGTGAATTTAAATTCAAGTAAAATTAAACTTTTAAATCCTTTCTTAGATGAAGAAAACCTATTAAGAGTCGGTGGACGTCTTCGTTATGCTAGTATAGCGGTTGCTCAGAAATTTCCATATATTTTGCCTTGTAAACACCACGTAACAAAAATAATAATTGAGTATGAGCACCGAAGACTATTGCATGGGGCGGCGGGGACCACACTTGCCAGTCTTAGGCAGAATGTGTGGATTTTAAATGGACGTAATGAAGTTCGTCATGTAATTCAAAAATGTATAAAATGTGCTAGATTTAGAGCCAACACAGCAGATCAGATCATGGCAGATCTACCGTCTGAAAGGGTTACGCCAACACGTCCCTTTTTAAATGTTTCAGTAGATTACGCCGGCCCGATTGCGATCAAACAGTCTCGTATCAGGAAAAGCATTATTACAAAAGGTTACATTTGTCTATTTATTTGCATGTCAACAAAGGCGATACATTTGGAACTTGCTTCAGATATGTCCACCAGGTCCTTTCTTAGTGCCCTCAAAAGATTCATGTCACGTCGAGGGAAATGCGCAAAGGTTTTCAGTGACAATTGGAAGAATTTCCTCGGAGCTTCCCGAGAACTGGAAAACCTCTATAAAATATTCAGGGAAAATGATTCACAGATATACGATTTCAGTGCAAAGGAGGGGATTGAATGGCATTTTATTCCACCTAATTCTCCGCATTGGGGCGGATTACATGAAGCAGGTGTGAAACTCGTCAAACATCACTTGAGGCGTATTATGGGCAACACGACCCTGACGTACGAGGAATTAAACTCCCTTCTAATTGAAATTGAAGGTGTAGTAAATTCTCGACCACTCATACCTTTAACTGCAAGTGGCGATAATCTTGAGTATTTGTCTCCGGCCCACTTTCTGATTAATGACTCCTTGACATCGTTTCCTAGTGCTGATTTGAGCGATATAGACATTGGAAAACTTCAAATATACAATCAGATCACAAAGCTCAAACAGGTATTTTGGAAACGATGGTCATCCGAGTACTTAAGTACACTGCAGGAGCGCAGAAAATGGAACCGAGAAATGCCAGACATAAAAGTCGGTGATATGGTCCTTGTAAAGGAAGACAATCTCCCACCTCTCCAGTGGCGTTTAGCCAGGGTGGTTGAGGTATACCATGGCAGGGATAAGAGGGTGCGAGCCGTCTCTATCAAAACTGCGGACGGAACATATGTTCGACCGATAGTGAAACTCTGTCCATTGCCTGTGTCTTGAAAAATGCTTATGTATTTTATTAAATTTTCTAAAGTTTTGTTATTTTGCATGTACTTTGCTTTAGATCTTTGATTTTGACCTTTTTTGCTAAAGTTTTTGTAAATTTGCTAAAGTTTTTGTTATGAATTTGCTTGTATTTTTGCTTTAGAGTTTTTGTTTTGCTTTAGATTGTTAGTAAAATTTTGTTTGATGCTAAAGCAATGCTTTGAAATTTTGTAGAAAATTTGATAATTTGAATTGCTTGTTTGAATTGTATATTTTGAAATGTTGGCATTTCAAAGGGGGCGGTGTTTCGTACTTAGCCTAAACCGTTCTAGCGTGGCAACATTACATCGAGCGATGCCGCTGAACGCAACCAACGAGTGAAGGGAAGACGGGTCGAACGCCGCCACTAAAAACGTCAGATTACCATACGATCGGAGCGGACGGTCGATATCGTCGCCACTGCAATTCCTGCTTGTATAAATTATATATTTCGCTCGCGTGTACTTTGTATTGTACGAAATAAATCTGTGCCACCACGAACAAGGCGTTTACCTGGAATCCTGCAATCCTGCACCAGCGACATTTAGAGGTTGTCCGAGGAGACCGCACCTCATTACATAAATTAATAAAATACAATACAAACAGTGCTGCCATGGAATTCACCGACCAAAGTCGTTAAAAAATATTACATTATCATAAAATATTATTTATTTATTTTACACTTCTGGGGGGTGAGCGATGGATTCCGGACCGATGACTATAAAAGTGAATGTGTTTAATAGTGACTTTTTTTAGTGAATGTGTTTAATAAATCTATCTACCCTTTTCCCCATTCAGTGGAATCACTCCTCCGCGCGAGTGTTTTGTTTGTTAGCCGACGGAGATTATTTGGATTAATGGTGCGGGGACATCCGCCGCTTTGGGACGAGCCAGCGACCGTCTCGAGTGCCTTTACGTCCTTCCGCTACCAACCCAGAAAAAGAACACCTTCTGAAAGAAGAGCTTTATCTAGTAAATATATAAAATGCAATAAACTGACTAGTAAACAAATTATTACAAGTCTGATTTAAATAAAGTCCCTAAATCTGCCTCATATAAACCTCCATCAGAAGTAATAGGCTGTCATGCTTGGCAAGAAGTATCTTTCACCTAACCATTACCATAATCAGATGCTGATTTTTAAATTTGGAATGTTTTTCAAATGTGTGGTTCTGACTCATAGGTCAAATAAAGAGATACTACAAAGACTCCTGGTGGCGCATGTGCTCCTGATACCTCAATCCGGATGTTGAAGCCAGATCTTCCGTATGTAGGAGGGTGATTGATTACATGCAGCGTTTCGGGTAGACACTCCTGCTTTTACATGAACTCCTAACGTATGACATCAGAATAGCTGTCACTAGTACTTGTTGATAGAATAAGAAATCAAATATTTTTATCACATTGCCTTAAAAAAAACCTGCCTAAAATAATAAAACTTTAAAAATTAAATGATCCCTGAAAACGGATTTTATTACGTGAAGTTGGTGGTACCAGATGTTTTCGCATTGTTGCAAACACCGTTGTTCCAGGGCCGACTGAGGTGTTGATGGTTATTTTCAGCTATCGCTATGCAGATAGTCGGCACAGTAAACCGAGTTAGAACAGTGAGCGCACTCTCGAGCGGCAAGGCTTTGCGGAAATAGGGTGCGAGTATAGTATGTATAGGGATAGGTTACAGGAAACCCCTGTGTTTGGACTGGGAAGCCGCCCAGTCTACCCTAGACAACGGCGGCTGCTACGTCGCCGAAACGTCGGGTGCTACAAACTTCATGCGGTAAATTGATTTCTATCTTATTTATAATTACTAGGTTATTTTCTAAAACTTGTCTCGTTGGTCTACGGTTCTGAAGAATTCTGAAATTACCAGTGACAGCGGCAGCGAAAAGGTGAAGGTGAAGGTCTGTTTATGGCTGCAAAAAAGTTATAACTTTGGACTTTAGACCCAAATAAAATCTCGTCTGCTAATCCGAATGCAAAACACTGCAGGATTTTCTTAGCTATACAGGAGGATGGTGTGTAAACAAGATAAACTAAGAAATAACTGTCTAAACAGTATATGATCATGTTCCTAAAAATCGGTAGGTAAACAAAGAGGTTTATATACCTAAATATTTCATTGCTTTAGTGGATTCTTTCAGGAAAAGTGCAATTAGTGGTTGCTGCCAGTCTAGCTATCGCCTTAATGCTAGCTGGGACTGTCGCACAACCACGGAGCAACTGCTCCGTGCGCACAACGAAAGGTGCAGGTAAGTGACGTGATTTGCGGCTTATCGATAGATTGCTTTTTAACCGACTTCAAAAATAGGTTATCAATTCGCTTGTATTTTATAAAAATGTTTGTTACCACAGAACTCCGTCATTTATAAACAAATTTGGAAAATTATTTTTTTATTTGAAAGGATATACTTCCAGATTGGTCACATTTTTACCACGCTTTTATTAGGTCGACCTGTATGTAACAATTTAATGGAATCTAAGGTAACTAATTTAACCATCTTCCAAGGATCGTAGCGTCATGAAAATTGGCAGCTGTATGTAGTTCTGATGACAATACAATAATATGGTACTGTTGAACTGATCTGATGATGGAGTCGGAAGATATGAACTGGAACTTCATGATGGAACATCGTATCATAGCTGTATTTGGACTTGTTAGTATGGAATAAGTCTTGAAATGAACTTTGACCACGATTAGGTTTCAAGGTCTGATGATGAAGCCCGAAGATAGGCACTGGCATTCCATGATGGAATATCGTATCATAGCCGTGTGTTTGTGAATATCGTATCATAGCCCAAAAGCGTGTTTTTAGTGTTTTTTAAACTATTCATTATTAATTGAATAAATGAGCTAACCACTTGCCAACTATTTGAAAAAAATGTCAAAAAACCATATTACTCAATAATTTTTTAATATGTACCTACTAATTTAACTTAAAAGCAAATTTTAAAATTTTAAATATTGCAAATTTTATTATCAAATTTTTGTTTTCATGATGCGATCCATGAGAAATTAAGAGAAATACTCAAATATTATCATATGAATTTGAAAATATACACATTGGTTTAGTTCCGATGACAATGCAATTTTTATGGTAAGCATTACTTGGTTCTACACCCAGGATTGGCTTCCGACGGGGGGAATATTCAACGGTCAACCGCACAGACAAGAAATTTTGTATACATATTCAGTTATTATAGCCCACCGCCTGCCGCCGGTCTGCGCACCGTGCGGCGTAAGCCAATCGATTGCGCACTCTGACTAACATCTTGCGGTGTCGACTACAACGGGCGAGCCCGTCACCACAGGACGTTTTAACGATTAGTCGTTCTGTCGCCCTGCAGTGAACGTAGAAGACTTTGGACAGTACAATCCTACGTCCAGCTACGTCACAACCCGTGAGAGTCCAACGCCTTACCGCGAGTTAGCCAGGAATAAACCCGGCGGGCTCGAGATACTCGCGTCCTCACTTCCAATTGTGACCAGATTTCTCCGGTATCTCGATTGGTTCCGAGTTCGAGGTCGCTTGCGCGGTCCTCTCCCTTATGAAGCGGTGAAACAGAGTGCACCGAATCTATCGCGGACCAAGGCGTCCTTTGCCCGCCTCTTACCCGGGATCGGATGGCTAATGGTCAATTCAAGAGCAGTCGCCATAAGGTACGCAACCACCCCCGCTCTATAGGAAACAATACAGTTCCCAGACTTCCCCGACTGTTAGTCGGAGAGCACAATCGATTGACTTGCGCCGCACGGTGTGCAGGCCGTCCATGGGCGCCAGAGGTTTGATTCCCAGGGGAGACTGGTTGACCCAGTGTCCTACCCAGGATTCGCACCCCATGCGGGGAGGCCGTCGGATGGGTGTTGACCCGTGAGTGTGACCAACCCTGAACACATGGGTCATCGTGGCCACCTCATCATGGGCCCGTTAGTACTCTGACTAACAGTCGGGGGAGTCTGGAAGCAGTACTGTTTCCTATAGAGCGGGGGTGGTTGCGGACCTTACGGCGACTGCTCTTGAAACGACCATCGGCTACCCAATCCTGGGTGAACAGCCGGGCAAAGAACGCTGTGGTCCGCGATAGATTCGGTATACACCGTTTCACCGCTTCGTAAGGGAGAGGATCGCGCAAGCGACCTCGAACTTGGAACCAATCGAGAGACCGGAGTAATCTGGTCACAATTGGAAATAAGGGCACGAGTGTCGGCCCGCCAGGTAACATTCCTGGCTATCTCGCGGTTAAGGCGTTGGCCTCTTACGGGCTTGTGACGTAGCGATAGCTGACGGTTTCGCCCGTTGTAGTTGACAACCCAAGTTGCCATATGTCATCGGTGGCAATAAGTCATATTGTGTGATCTATAAAAGCTAACTTAACTGACCTCAATCGCTGTCCGAAAGCTTCACTGACATCGATCAGTGCTTGATGGAATATTTTAGGAATGTGGCTAAGACTGTCGTTGAGTCGCTGGGTTTGTTTGTGCTTACGGGCGCGTGAAGAGTCGTATATATACAAAGTCCCTGAGGGCAATGCGGTTTGTCTGTCACAAAGGCCACGGCAGGAAAGTTTATTTAGACTAGCGATTGTATTGTAGACTGGAAGCGGGTCGTATACTATAATATATAATAAGCAAGGTTAAAGTTTGCTTTAGCCTTGGCATAGCTTTAGTTTCTTGACTACATATGTATGTTCAGTAAAGACTACTAACGAGACTTACTACCTAACTCAATTATTTTGACACGTCCAAGAGCGGTCTTTAGCCGTCAATTGTACATGTCGAAAATGTAATGTAAGCAACAAATATTTTATAAAAAAACTTTATAAAAATAATTATAAATACATTGGTTCACTTTCTGTAACGGCACTCGTTTTTTTTATTCTTTTTAATATATTTACACGGAGCGATTCAGTTTATCCTGTCTTCAGAGCAAATCCTACTTTGCTCTTTTCACAGTCCAATAACATCGACTGAGTGACTTCGCAAAGGAATAACTGACGGCAATAAAATTGAATAAAACACAATCGAGGAGATTTTTCGTCTATTGTGTAGTGGGGTCAGTCCCGCGCCTATCCGTGCGTCGTTCGGAATTTGCAACTATTCTGCAGGCATTCACCGTTGTAGGGAAGAAAATTCAGTTGGCGCTGCACAGCGCACGGCGCAATTGTGCACAGCCAACAATCACAGTATCACGCTTGCCTGCACAATAAATCACGTGCATTCGTATGGGCGCAGGCGAATTCCGGATCACGTATGTGCAAAGGCTACACAACATTTTATAGCTCTGTATTTAGCCTTTCATTAAAACAATTTCAATTTATTTTAGTAATATCTTTACAGATTGTTGAAACTTACTCTATACTTGAAAATATTTAAAATTTATCAAAGTAGACTGATACGTAATAAACATATAGAGTTGTCAACTACATCGGGAGAACCCGTCACCTCAGGAAGTTTTAACGATTAGTCATTCTCTCTCCCATGAAGTGAACGCAGAAGACTTGGACAAAACAATCCACCGCCAAGCTCCGCCACATGCCCACAAAAGGCGGGCATGTGGCGGGAGAACGCCTTAATCGCGAGATAGTCAGGAGTGTTACCCAGCAGGCTTACACTCACGCCCTTGCTTCCAATTGCGACCAGATTGCTCCGGTCTCTCGATTGGTTACGAGTTCGAGGTCGCTCGCGCGGTCCTCTCCCTTACGAACCGGTGAAACGGTGTATACCGAATCTATCGCGGACCACGGCATCCTTTGCCCGGCTGTTCACCCAGGATCGGGTATCCGATGGTCGTTTCAAGAATAGTCGGCGTAAGGTCCGCAACCACCCCCGCTCTATAGGAAACAGTACTGCTTCACTGAGAAAAAAGCCATTTGGTCGAAACGGAAAAATATCGTTACGTCATTCGTTAGTATCAGTAGAATGATAAAATACCCGTTTTTTTGTAAAATAAAAGGCGCACCTGTATTTTTATGAGTTTTATAAAACTCGAAATGACAAAATTAAAGTCCTATTCATGATTATGGGCATGTAATAGTAAACCTTTTCACATAACATTGGGAATTCACGAAGACCTAACTGGACGCTGTCATGATAAGGTAGTGATGTCACAATCGTATTGGGAAGTACTGGTGGGTTAATGGGAACTTTCCTAACAACGCCTTGCTAACCTAAAAAACATCAGGAACGGAACAACAAAACGCTCTTATTATGATTACCGATAAAATATTTGTGGCATTGCCTCAAAAATAATCGATTCGTAATGATATTATATCAAGATGTCGTCAAGATAATCAAGATTCGTAATGATATAATATCAGTAATTTAACGGCCACTATTTATCATGCCTTCCTGATGTTTTATTAGTTCTTACTGAAACTGTATTCATGTCAAAATCCCTGTATTGAAATAACGGTCTATCTAGTTAACATGACGGCACTATATTTTGTCGAGTCGTCATGACAACTTTGAAGTTCAATACCGTTAATATAACAGGTGTCGTAGTTCCATTGCTTCCCGCTAGGGCACGCTGAGGCGACATTTTGACAACCGGGTGAGCGATGCCGTGGCGATGCCGCGCAAATGCCGCCATTGTTAACAAATATTGCTACGTGTATGTATGGTCAGTGATTGCTATGTACTGCCAATATTATATTATCTTTGTGTACTGCAACCGTGCTGCAAACTTCGTCAAACAATTTATTCCAACACAATGGACCAGTACACCACTGATCTACTGGTAAAATGGGGTTTGCTGGATTATGTTAACGCATTTGCTGGTAAGTTGCCTATATTTTTAACCTGAGTTGCCCGCTGCGATCCGTTGAAACCGTTGAATGATCGTTTTTAGGCTAATTTAAAATAAAAGTGGCGTGTGTTTTGTGGCGTTTTTCGTGCATTTTTCACCGAAATGGTTTTATACAAATAACGGACCTTTCTGGCAAAAGAATGTCATTAAAACACTGAATTCGATAACAATGACAGATGAGAGCGCCTAGAATTCTGTTATTTAATTTTATTTGATTCCGTGACATTAATTTAATTGGTAGGCAATGTCCTAATGGTATGTTGTGCACATTGTAGCTGCTCGCATCGACTGCATGACCCTGCAAATGCTTGGCCGGGAAGACATAGAAAAATTGATCGGTCCCGTTGGAGACCAATTGAGACTCAAAGCCAATTTAGACCTGTGGAAACAGGAAATGACAGTGGCAGGAAACAGCATGGTTAGTGTTCCTATCTTAATTCTGTTATTAGGGTTATGCTCGCTATCTAGGGATGCATTCCGTTTCGTGCACAGACCGCACATCATAAAGACATCCCCCGGCACGACATACGTAGACTGGTTAGGTTGTGTTTTTTTTTGCATGGGATTTGGATACCCCAACCTATAAATGGTTTCTGTGTTTTAATTTAATGAATCCTTGCTCCGTGGCACAATCATTTAATGATTATTTTTTTTGCTTAGGGCACTAATGACAGTTCCGTGGGATTGGATTCAAGTTTCCTCAACAGAGTGATACATGATCTCGACAGTAATAGTACCCGCGAAGATTGCTCAGTGACCCAGTCTAACCTTGTAGCCGAAAATGAGCCCGAATCAAATGAGGTGAGTTGACTGTTCATGCATAATCCTGGGTTTCACTTTAATTTACCGACGCTGACTATTCTTTCTCATCAAATTATGTAAACATTTGTGGTAAATTGCTGTCTATTACAGGTACATAACATACTCAAAAAGTGTGCAGAGGGGAGAGCCATACTGACAAAAGGCGAACACAACCAAGGCTTGCTCAGTCCGGAGCTAAGAAAAGAGCTTGCAAATATTTTAATTAGGGACCTACTGCAAGGAGACCCGACCAAGCCCATTACTGGGTCATTACTTTTAAAGTTTTCCCTCCAAATTGGCACAATCTTTCCCAAAGAATCACCGGGACATTTCTATGCGCCGTACCTATCAGCGACTGTCTACCAGACTAAAAGAAATGCTTCTGGAATATTGTATAATGCGTACAATACAAGGAAGAAGCACCTTCGATCACTAGGCGCATTGCTACCTATGCGTCGAGCGCGGTCCAAGTCGTCCACCAGCCAGCAATCCTCCGACACTGCCACTGAGTTGGCTATACCTTCATGCGGTGCGTTGCTGTGTCAAGACAATGGTAGGGTATTTTTCTGCCTTGTATATGAATTTGTACCTTGTCATGTGCCTAAATATTAAATGAATTTCATGCTTCTCCAATATCTTCCAGACAGTATAATACAATTGTTTTCCAAATCACAAACAGCAAATTTGGCTGAATTAATTAAAAATACCTCAAAATAATGAAAAATTATATATGTCTTCTTACCCACCATATTTCTTAAAATGGATCGTTATTACGTCTATTCCATACTTATGTCTCCAAAAAGAATCAACCTGAAATTGTGAAAATATACACTTTTGTTCTTTCTCACAGGTGACTCGCAGTTAGTGGAAGAACAATTAAAAATTCTGGAGAGCCCCGACCCTGGACCTTGGCAGTCGATTGAGGAGGCTTGGACCGCAACACTTCCAGCGAGACTTCGCTACCTCTATCACGAGAAGGGGTCTTTGGCAGACTATTTCAATCGTTTCCCCATCCTGAAGTCTGCGAAAGGCTACCAATTGCTCCTTCAGGACTTTGAAAAGCTTTACCCAGCGAATGGCGATGGGCTGACAGTCTTCCTCGGCAGCACTAAACGCATCGTAGAGCTTGCCTTCTCCAAGGCCCAATCAACCAAGGACGGTTACCTTAAGAAGACCATCCAGGAGTACATCGGGACTATTGATTGTAAGTTACATATTATTCATCTTTGCATTTTTTTATATAAAGGCAGCAATGTCACTATTAAACAATAAGAATTGTTTGTTAATAAAATAGAACATGCATGTAAGGGTGTAATGGGCCAAAATCATGATACTACTTGTAAATGGTGATGTCATATGATTTGTGCTGCGTTGGTTCCGGCACGTAAAAAACATACACGTAGGACCACTACATTTCGTCCCGTACTTATCGTAAGAGGCGAATGAGGGATTCGTTGTTCATGGTTACATGCTAACATTTAGGTCGCCTTCCTTACTAACTAGGTATGGTTGTGTTAATTCCACAACCATACCTAGTTAGTAAGGAAGTTTATTCCATATGGGTTGTTACCACCGAGCTGAATGAACGGTGGTCGAAGCGGCAATGATAATTTTCCGTGTTTTATAGCCGTGCAATAAAAAAAGGTCCTGGTATGGCACCTAGTTCCTATGCGGTGCGAAGGGTTAATATCACGACAGTAGGTCTGGTATTAGAAATCAAGTCAAGTTCCATAAAAAAAAATGTATAGTAATAATCTAAATTATCACCGCCACATCAGCTTCAGTTTTGCAATGCTCCCTTACTAAACAATGGCCTAAATTTTGTTCTAGCAAGCATCGAGGAGTCTGAAGCAAATGCGAGCCTGTTACTTCTGACCTACATAATCAACATTACTCCTGTGCGAAGGCGTAAGGAAGCGTGGAAGGCTTCCCGATGCGAGTTCCGTGATGGCTTCATTACACACATTCCAGCTGAAGGTGACATCCTGGCGGTACTTGCAGAACGCCGTAATAAATTAGCCAAGGTTGGAGCAACTTTTCAACCATTCATTGTTTATTGTGGCGAATCTCTCCAGTCAATAGTAAAGGTTTTTGTAGTATGTGAGACAACTCTTTATGAATGTACGTCTCTTTTAAGTGGAGTTGATACAGCCTTCAAAATTTTTCATGCCACTGCAACACAGTATCCTAATGAATCGTATGATATATGGATTCTGATTCAGCAAGCTTTTTATGACATATATACCGAGTATGATCGCCCTACTGCAGCAGTCAAACAAGTAATGGTAGATCTTCATTTTAAAGCCAAAGTTAAATAATCGTTTCTTAAACTGTTGAGAGATTTCAGTTCCTACTTGAGTGAAAAAATGTTAACTTGCTACGCATGTAAAAAATCTTTTAGTGATTTGAGGGAACTTATGTATCATATCCGTAGAGCTTGCCAACGATACTCAGTACTGTCTATGTCTTATAAATGTGGTGAAATAGGATGCTATCGGATTTTTAATAGTTCTGACTCATTTAGGCGTCATGTAAGGTGTAATCATTTAGTAAAAAATGTTTCTGTACAAGAAGTGGTATCCACTTCTATGGAATGCGAAGAAACCTCTCCGGATGTTGACTTACCCGTTAATCTCGCTCATGTTGAATCGAGTTGTATTGATGCCAATAGTCGCTTATTTCACCAAACTTCTGAGTTTATAGCGGCATTGTATAATAACCCTATGATACCTCGCTCCGCATGAGATAACTATAGGGCATCGTGTTGACACGGGGTCAGCACAAAATACATTTTCAATACGAAACCGGTCATGTACAATGCAAGTGATCCCTTTGAGGCTTGTTTTCCAGAAGTTTTTTTCTATCGAAGCAATTTGGTTGGCCACGTCAGATTACTTGAAATATTTAAAATCTAGCTACCATCAAAGTCTAGAAACCCCGTGTGTTCCGTTAGCTATAGAAAATGTTATGCAAGGTAGTGTTTGGCTAAAAATGTGTCCATTGAACCATCCTCAGGACAATAGTGTCATCACATTGCCTTTAATAGTGTTCTATGATGACTTTGAAATAGGCAACCCTTTGGGTAGTCATGCAGGGATACATAAGCTCGGTGGGATTTATGTCTCACTTCCAGCATTGCCACCACATTTGTTTTCATTATTAAATAATATTTTTATGTTAGCTCTCTGTCATTCTTCCGACAAAACTAAATACGGAAATAAAATTATTTTCAAACCTGTAATCGAAGAGCTAAATTACTTGCAAAACACTGGTATTGTGGTGAATACCGCATTCTGTAAAGCGACTATAAAATTTCGAGTTGTTGCCGTTACTGGCGATAACCTGGGGCTAAATTCTGATTTAGGCTTTACTGAAAGCTTCTCTGCAAACTTTTGCTGCAGGGTGTGTAACATAGAAAAAAGCTCTTTGCAATCTATGATATTTGAAGACAGAACCTTATTAAGAAACATGACTTCATACATGCAGCAAGTACTGCAGAATGACTTGAATCAGACAGGTATAAAAGAGAAATGTTGCTGGCTCAGTCTTCAGGATTTTGATATATTTGAGAATGTTGCAATGGATCCTATGCATGATATTTTGGAAGGAATTGCTCGGTATGTTATGACATTTGTTGTAAATCACTTCATTAATGCTCGCATCTTGCATTCTAATACATTACGAGAGAAATTGTTTTCATTTGATTACGGCCCAGATTCCAGTTCAAAACCAAGTAACTGTTTCATTTTTGAAGGTTCAAAGGTTAAAGTCAAAACTTCAGCAGCTGAAATGCTAACGCTTATCAGGTATTTTGGGCTCATTGTAGGATATTACATTCCAACCGGCGATGAAGTTTGGGAGTTATACCTATACTTAAGAAAAATAACTGAAAGGTTGCTGGGTCATAGAATCTACAGTGACACCTCGGAACAGCTGAAATATTTGATATCAGAATTTAATCAATTATATTGTAAATTGACAAAGGAACCTCTAAAACCTAAATTCCATTTCTTAACCCACTATCCAGCAATGCTAATGAAATTTGGGCCCTTGTATCATATGTGGACAATGAGGTTTGAAGCTAAACATAGGATATCGAAAATAGCTGCTAGAGCCTCTTCTAGCAGAGTAAATATCTGTAAAACACTAGCGATAACAAATCAGCTCATGTTAAATCATTTATTTTTAACTCGGACGCTCGGTTCTACCCGGGGAATTGGAAAAAAATATGTTTTACCTTTAACTAGTGCTGCTAACTTCGACTTAGGTACTAAAGTGATGGCAAAACATTCTGTTAGCTGGGTAAAAGTGAATGGGGTTACATTCAAAACAAATGATCTTGTCACTATAGATATAAACGAGGAAACATCACTACCTCTGTTTGCTTCAATTGAAACTATCTTGTTAACTAAAAATGATGACATATATTTTCACTGCTTATTATTTAAAACATTATCATTTGATGAACATTATCACGCGTATGAAGTTCTTCGGACTAAGCAGTTCCGCTGTTTTTCTTATGCCGATGTTCTTGGCGCTCGTCCAAATACCATGACGTTGATGAGAAATTTAACTTATTTCGTAACGACCAGATGGCTCCTAAATTGATCAGTTTTAACTTAATACACTCTAATAATATGATTTGTCAAACCCTACAACCTAATAAAAATATACCCTAACAAAGTCATGATCTTGAATATGAAGAGAAAAAATGCACACCTGGATTTTCATCGGAAGCAGGAATCGAACATGCGACCTCTGGATTGATGCACCATATGCTCTGACCCCTGAGCTATCCCGACGACACACCGCGGCGTTCAAATATTCTGTTCTTCTAATCGTAACATGCCTCCTATGTCTACTAGATAGTGTAGACTTCGCGCATTAATTATACGCAAGGCATTAATTACACTACACTTTATTGCTGTCATATTTGGTATCGGACACTAGAGTCAAGCCCGAATTTTACTTTATAATTGTATGTTTTAGTGGCTACGCCATCATCAATGTTATTTGATGTCTTACGCAGGCTTAATGCGTTATGTCAACACCATCTAAGAGACATAGGAGGCAAGTTACGATTAGAAGATGGACAGAATTTATGAACGACGTGGTGTGTCGTCGAGATTCAGTGGTCAGAGCACTTAACCTGCAATCCAGGTCGCGGTTCGATTCCTGCTTCCGATGAAAATCCAGATGTACATTTTATCAATTTATTTTCAAGATCTAGTTAATATACTCCTAATGTAGGTTTATTTCGATGATGGTGTAACCATTAAAATATACAAATGTTAAGTCATGAATTGAATTTGTGGCGTGTATATATGTATTAAAATATGTACATTTAGGCTGAGGGTTGCGAGCGAGGTACTATGTTGGTAACACTATCCCACTGTGTTGTGTTGTACATACATATTTCATTCCTTGCCAAGGCTTCGATTTTAAACATGAGTAAAAGAAGACAGCTCCATCTTGCGACCCTTGTACTGAAGATAGTACGCAATAAACAGCCGCAGTATCTCTACTCTCTCATGACCTGGTACCGTAACCGACAGGCCTTTTAACACGGGCGCGAGAAAAACTGGCGATAATTCCCAAACACAAAATCACAAATTTTCTAACTATTCTGCGGTTGTATGGAATCGGTTGGGTATGGCATTGCGATCGAAGTCAATTGGAATATTCAAGGACCAGTATAAGAATATGTTATTAAAAGAGTGTTAGAAGTCAAAGATTTTTCGATTTGTTAAGAATGGTTATTCGTTAACTTAACTATTATTTTAATTTTGACTTGAATTTTATCTATGCCTATTTCTTAATATTTTTATAGTGATATTTGTTGTTGATTATTTTGATTTTAATTTATTCTTTGACTTATTTGATATTATTTTAATTTATTTACATTAAAAGATTGTACCAATAAATAGGTGTATCCTGAAAAGTAGGTTGAGATATCCTGAGGATACCTCTAATTTGTAGGATTTGTAGTCTTATTACATAGTCTTCGATTTGAAATGTTGTGTTTTTTTCTCTATTTTTTGTATCGACAGCTGCGAATTAAAAATAAATATGTACCTAGTAATAAATATCTAGTAAATAAGAATTATTTTAACATTGAATGTAAGTACATATTAATGTTAAGTTAATTATACTTAAGCATATTAACCTGTACCTTTAATTAAATAAATTGAAATTAAAATTTAATATTTCTGTGGTTTCATTCATATTAGTTGGTAGAGGCATTAAATCATATTGTCTTTATTATTAAACTAAGGCTGAGTTGCACCATCTCTAGTTAATGTTAAAGTTATGGTTAAAATATATCCTCTCTCTTTATTTTTTGCCTAAAGTTGAAAGAATATAATAAGCATAACGTTAACATTTACTAGACATAGTGGAATTCAGTCTTGATATTTTCTTTTCAATTTTTTAGCTTACTTCCTGGAAACTGCATGCTGTGCCTATACTAAAATCATAATTGGTCCATAATGATGTGACTTCCACTCAGGTGATTCTGCAGCTAGTCAAAGTTATGTTCTGATTTTGAAGTTCAAACTTCAAGATTAAGAACTTTAACATTTGACTAGCTTCAGGATCACTTTGTGATTGGATCATTATGAACCTAATTTTGTTTCGGTAAGGCACGATAAAATCGTGTGCGGTTTCAACAGGAAATAATGATGATGTATGATTAAATGGACTTATAAAGTATCAGTACGAAAGATACAGATAACAGTATTCGGTTGATAAATCATCAGGAAAAGCACTAAGACATAATAGTAAACTAATAAAAAAGATCTACTAATTCATGATAAAATATCAGGTTATATTCATGAATCATCCTACTTCCTGATAATACATCAGGTTGGATTGAAAGTGTAATGGGCAATGTTCGATAGAATCAAGAGGATCGTAAGTATAACTTATCAGGAACAGTGATAGTGTTCTAGGGCACAACTAATCATATAACAGTTCTAGCATCACCGATTTATGAGGATTTTTTTCGTTAGCGTCAGTATTGTCATGTTAAATTATCAGGATAGAAGAGAAATTTACAAGGATTGTAGTGAAACTTTAGACAAACTCATCGATACTTTATCGTGACATAATGTAGTTTCCTAAGTTAATAACCGTCTTCCGACTGACGATTTATGAGGTCTTCCGGTTACATTGATGACGTCATTAATTTTTGACGCCACACCTCTCACAAGACAGGTAATGATAAATTAATATATATAAATTACGTGTCACGTTGTTTGTCCGCGATGGACTCCTAAACTACTTAACCGATTTGAATCAAATTTGCACACAATGTGCAGTTTGATCCAACTTGAAAGATAGGATAGCTTACGTCTTAATTTATAGTCGCGATATTATTTTATTGCAATGTCTATTATTTGACATTCGCAATTATCTGTTAGTTCCAAACGATTTTAACAGATGGCGTTATCTATTGAGTAATCCATAGATGGCGCTGCTATGTTAAACCTACAAACGTCATAGTCGGCCAAGCGTTATTCTAAATTCAAAATATTGTGAAGGTAATACAGTGAAATTATTCCTGCTTTTTAATTATTTGTGCTTCATTGTTCAAAACTCTTTAATTAAAATATATACATGTAAGTATTATCACATAGTTATAAAAGTGGAATAACTGCAGTATCAGGAACCTCTCTCCATTTTTTTTCATTTTAATGCTAAATCTGGAAGAAAATTGTGTCGGTCGCTATAAATAAGCGAGATATAGGCATTCAAAGTTTAAATTTTAAAAACAGGCCAAAATAATATAATATAAAAATGGATGTTGGTATATCTGTATGCCCGTCTGTCCGAGTTTAATAGACTCCGAAACCGTTTGACCGATCACCATGAAAGTTGGCATATATATGTATTTTTTCATGGTTAAGGTTTTTATATATATCCGCTTTGTTGCAACTTTCAACTAGACGGCGATGCAGCACACCAACTTCTATACTGCTCAACCGATCGCCATGAAAATTGGTATACATTGGTATTTGAGAACAGATATAACACGGGCAACGCCGGGTAATACCACTCGTATATATATATATATATATATATACATTAGAACAGCTTGAATTTGGAATGTAATTATATAAATAGTTACATAAATAGTTTGCAGAATAATGACCTTGTTAACAAAGAGGTATCAGATGATACAATGGGGTGGTGTCGACTACAACGGGCAAACCCGTCAGCTAAGGCTGGTGTAACGATATGAGATCGTTCTTTCAGTCGTAGGATGAGCATTGAAGACTTAGAGACAATAACAAATCTAGGTCTAGGATCTAGGAGACAATAACAATCATGGGGCGAGGCTGCCTGCTGGGTACCTTTCCGGGTGCCTCGCCGTAAGTCGTTGGCCTCTGACGGGCAGGTGGCGTAACTAGACTGTGGATTGTTTTTCGTTCCAAGCCTCCTGCGCTCACCTCACGGGAGACAGAACCATTAATATCGTTAAAACTTTCTGAGGTGACGAATTCGCCCTTTGCAATTGAAAGCTCTAGTTGTACCGAATAGCAAGTCTTAAAGTCAAATATTTCAAGTTTGATGACTAGCGCGCCCTCTGGTGGACCGGTTTCAACCACATATTTTTCAACTCTTGCCATGACCGAATAACACAGGGGTGCCTAGCAAGGCGGGCTCGGCTGCTCTTTGCTTAGCATAATAGAAAGATTGTCATTTGCGTTTAATGTATGCGCTATGTAACCTGTGCTCAGACAGATGTGTATATAACTTTAAAAGCATACGACGGCATTGTCTAAATTGTCATTTTATTTTCTGTTGTGCTCATGAATTTGAATGTAAATGTAAATGTAAAGAAATAAAATAATAAAAAAAATGCCTGCATGCCGAAATTCAGCTCAATCTTGTGAAGTCTTTGGGCGCTATCGTCAAGGAATACACCCAGACACATACAAGTGCGTTCACAATACTTACCCGGAAAATTAAAAACTACATGTCTGAGTGGATACTTAGCTGCAAATTGCACACTTGTATATATTCAGACGTATTCGGGCCAGATTAGCGTAATAAATGTGTGCAGGTGGGGAGGGAGAGCGAGGGACTTTAATCCGCCTAGCGAAGTACATTTTGGTCGCCGAATGAGTGCTTATCTTACGGAATTGTTTTGTTGGTTGGAAATTTGGTGGCCGCCTGCTGCCGTTCGTTTGCATTTTCCGCCGCTTGTATATAAATTAATATGACCGCTTTTCCTGTTATTTAATGCGTAAGGACTGTGGGTCTGTTTTAAAGAGGAATACCCCTTTATTTATTCGGAATTCATCTTAAAACTGAGGTGCATTTTTCTCAGTGCCAGTCTCCCCCGACTATTAGTCAGAGTGCACAGTCGATTGGCTAATGCAGCACGGTGCGCAGACCGTCCAGGAGCGCCAGATGTTTGATTCCTAGGGAAAACTAGCCCTAAGGCCAGAGTCCTACCCTGGCTCGCACTTCATGCCTGGAGGCCGTCGGATGGGTGTTGACCCGAGAGTATGACCAACCCTAAACAGAATGGGTGCTCGTGGCCAACCCAGCAAGGGCCCATTATCTCCCATACCTAATAAACAATCAAGAGATAAATAGCAACAATAATAATATAATAGCAAAATTATAGCATTCGGTTTTACAGATTTCCAGTTTCTTACTTCACGCCAGGCTGCATCGCACGAAAATAAATTTTATATACAACAAATAATAATGGTATTTATTATATAGGGCATTAGACTGCTCAATGCCATAGTACGTTTTGGCAGCTAGGATTTTATTAGAAATAGCAATTTATAGATGGCACTTATAGTTTCAAATATTGATTAATCTTTTCTGATGTTCAATATGGCGTCGTTCGTATTATAGCATATACAGTATGACGGCGCACTATAGATGGCGCTCTAAACATCCCAATATTTAATTTTAGTCATTTGTTTTACTTTCTTTTATTATCTGTTTCTTTCTAGTTTCTGTTTGTTTCTTTTTATCACTTGTATTTTTTATTGTTGTCTTTGTCTTTTGCGTATCCAACGTACTAAATTTGTTATAAACTCAAGCTATAGGTTGCTATAAACTATAGTTTAGATGATAGACATTGCTGCAAGGCAATAAGCTCGTCTTTGTTATTTAAAATAAAGTTTTTGATTATTATTATTATTATGATCCTGAAAGACGCTGTTTTCTATACAATGATAAAATGCAATGTATGAAAGAAATGAAATTATTATTTCTTTAAATAATATTAGTCGTCAGGCAGGTAACTTTTGGGCAATCGGTCTTTTATCCCTATTTCGACCATGCTGAATCTGAATATGCCGGTTGCCCAAGCAAAATACTGACCGGAAGTGAGACATCCAAGTTGGCTGTCAATATGGCGCTGAATCCAGAAATCGGCGCTGTAAAGCCCCCATTTTGCATAAGATCGCGTCCAAAATATCTAAATATACATATGTTTTTATGGACGAGAAATTTAAAAATATACTATAAAAACATTGGTCCGGTATTTCAAGATGGTGGCCAAGTGGTGCCAACACCATATTGCCCTATTTTTTCGTAAAAAGGACCGTGACGCGTTTCGATATCTGTTTTTAAACATAAATATTTCAAAAAATTACTTTAAAACAACTTTTAGTTAAATGTTGATTCAAATCTTTTCGAAAGTAAAACAAACAAGCGACTTTTTAGAACACCAACTTACAGAAGCTAATAAAGATTACTATGTGTCCCCAGAATAAGGACAGGTACGTTTGCAGGGAGTACAGAGTTTTATGGAAGGGATGTTTCCTTTCCTGCAACTGCAATTCTGTGCAATCACAGTGTTGCTCAACGTTGTCTTAAAGTAATTTCTTTATAACCTCATATTTAAAAACATATATCAAGTCGCGTCACGCTTATTTTTACGAAAAAATAGGACAATATGGTGCTGGCGCCATCTTGGCCGCCATCATTAAATACCAAACCAAAATATTTTTGCAGTTTATTTTTAAATTCCCCGTGCTTAAAAACATACATCGAGACATTTTGGACGCGTTGCTATGTCAAAGGAGTGCTTTACAGCTCCGATTTCGGGTTTCGACACAATTTTGACCGCCATCATGGATATCTCATTTCTCAGCATGGTTGAAATAGGGAGAAAACATCTGTTACCCAAAAGTTACATGATTTGCTTATAAAAGTTCGTTTTTTCAGAAAATTTGACTAAACTATTACCAGTCCATACAGATCACTGACCTTCAATTTGCGCAGATCGCTGGGTTCGAGAAAGGCTCTTCCCAGTAAACTGTGTCTTTTTGCGGCGAGGCCTGGGCAGCGACCACAGATGTGTATGCTGTCTTCAGGTTCTTCGCCACAAATTCGGCAGTCCTTGCTCTCGGTCAAGCCAAGGTTAAATAGATGTGTTCTAAGGGTCGTCTGTCCGGTGAGGAGACCGATATTAGTTCTAAAGTTCTTCTTGCTCATGTTAAGTAGGGCCTTGGTTTTCTTAGGAAGTGGTGCCTCCATTATGAATTTTGCCAAGCGACATCGTTTGGCTCTGTTTCCAGGATGCCCAATGCTCCTGCTCCAAGCAGTCCCTGATAATTTTCTTACCTATAGGGAACCCCAACAACTGGCTCCAACAAGTATTAGGGTGATACAACCGATTTTTTTGTAATGTACGGATATTATCTCCGAACCAATCAGCTTTTTAATTTATTTCATTAACACACTTTAATTTAATTTGGTTTATTAAAACTAAATTAAAGTAAACTGTGTTATTGTACTAAATAAAATAGCTGATTGTTTCAGAGATAAGCACGTTTACGAAAATAGTAGAATTAAAGTGTATTAAAAGACTCGACGAAAGGCGGAGTGGAACTTGCCAAATATGCCGCAAATACGTACAGAGCACTAAGTGGGTGAAAGGACGGTTGGTGAAAATATTTAGCGGTTCCGCCCCCAGGCAACGTTCGTGTAAAAGATACAAGCGGCGGAAAATGCAAACGAACGGCAGCAGGCGGCCACCAAATTTCCACCCAACAAAACAATTCCGTAAGATAAGCACTCATTCGGCGACCAAAATGTACTTCGCTAGGCGGATTAAAGTCCCTCGCTCTCCCTCCCCACCTGCACACATTTATTACGCTAATCTGGCCCGAATACGTCTGAATATATACAAGTGTGCAATTTGCAGCTAAGTATCCACTCAGACATGTAGTTTTTAATTTTCCGGGTAAGTATTGTGAACGCACTTGTATGTGTCTGGGTGTATTCCTTGACGATAGCGCCCAAAGACTTCACAAGATTGAGCTGAATTTCGGCATGCAGGCATTTTTTTTATTATTTTATTTCTTTACATTTACATTTACATTCAAATTCATGAGCACAACAGAAAATAAAATGACAATTTAGACAATGCCGTCGTATGCTTTTAAAGTTATATACACATCTGTCTGAGCACAGGTTACATAGCGCATACATTAAACGCAAATGACAATCTTTCTATTATGCTAAGCAAAGAGCAGCCGAGCCCGCCTTGCTAGGCACCCCTGTGTTATTCGGTCATGGCAAGAGTTGAAAAATATGTGGTTGAAACCGGTCCACCAGAGGGCGCGCTAGTCATCAAACTTGAAATATTTGACTTTAAGACTTGCTATTCGGTACAACTAGAGCTTTCAATTGCAAAGGGCGAATTCGTCACCTCAGAAAGTTTTAACGATATTAATGGTTCTGTCTCCCGTGAGGTGAGCGCAGGAGGCTTGGAACGAAAAACAATCCACAGTCTAGTTACGCCACCTGCCCGTCAGAGGCCAACGACTTACGGCGAGGCACCCGGAAAGGTACCCAGCAGGCAGCCTCGCCCCATGATTGTTATTGTCTCCTAGATCCTAGACCTAGATTTGTTATTGTCTCTAAGTCTTCAATGCTCATCCTACGACTGAAAGAACGATCTCATATCGTTACACCAGCCTTAGCTGACGGGTTTGCCCGTTGTAGTCGACACCACCCCATTGTATCATCTGATACCTCTTTGTTAACAAGGTCATTATTCTGCAAACTATTTATGTAACTATTTATATAATTACATTCCAAATTCAAGCTGTTCTAATGTATATATATATATATATATACGAGTGGTATTACCCGGCGTTGCCCGTGTTATATCTGTTCTCAAATACCAATGTATACCAATTTTCATGGCGATCGGTTGAGCAGTATAGAAGTTGGTGTGCTGCATCGCCGTCTAGTTGAAAGTTGCAACAAAGCGGATATATATAAAAACCTTAACCATGAAAAAATACATATATATGCCAACTTTCATGGTGATCGGTCAAACGGTTTCGGAGTCTATTAAACTCGGACAGACGGGCATACAGATATACCAACATCCATTTTTATATTATATTATTTTGGCCTGTTTTTAAAATTTAAACTTTGAATGCCTATATCTCGCTTATTTATAGCGACCGACACAATTTTCTTCCAGATTTAGCATTAAAATGAAAAAAAATGGAGAGAGGTTCCTGATACTGCAGTTATTCCACTTTTATAACTATGTGATAATACTTACATGTATATATTTTAATTAAAGAGTTTTGAACAATGAAGCACAAATAATTAAAAAGCAGGAATAATTTCACTGTATTACCTTCACAATATTTTGAATTTAGAATAACGCTTGGCCGACTATGACGTTTGTAGGTTTAACATAGCAGCGCCATCTATGGATTACTCAATAGATAACGCCATCTGTTAAAATCGTTTGGAACTAACAGATAATTGCGAATGTCAAATAATAGACATTGCAATAAAATAATATCGCGACTATAAATTAAGACGTAAGCTATCCTATCTTTCAAGTTGGATCAAACTGCACATTGTGTGCAAATTTGATTCAAATCGGTTAAGTAGTTTAGGAGTCCATCGCGGACAAACAACGTGACACGTAATTTATATATATTAAGATAATCCTCATTTTATCAGCTCGGGATTCCGGCTCTTACATGTAAGATTCATGGCATCGGAAGTAAAACCAGGAGCCCAGAAGGTACTAAACCCAAGAAGGGAGGAGATGGCAGCCTAACGCCAACGACGGCGTCGATGTTAGTCTTTGACGGGGTTCCTCTTTTTACTGCTTATATGTGTTGGATAGATTTCTCCGTCGCCCGCAGCAAGTCATGCTCGATGCTGCTTTGTGCAGGCCCTACTCCATAAATACAATTACGGAGTTGAGTGTCCAAGGCTTAGTATGGAAGTAGTATGGAAGTACCCCTCTAGGATATTGCAGTGCCAATGATCGGTTGTAAAGGTTATCAACAGTCGGGGTCTATTTTTAAAACTATTCCGACCCCACGCCACTTCCTGCCACGAGCAACGTAATAGCTTTAACTTTTTGGGACCTGTATGGGCCATGATATATGAGCGTAAATGCTCTCAAGCGCTATTGATAGAAGAATTAGATGCATGCACAGAAGTGCCGAACGGGGCAAAGCAAATTGGGTCTGAGGGACAGTTTGCATTGTCGATCGGCCCAACTCTTGGTTTATCTCCAATCCGGTATCTTCCCCGAAGAAGGTGAAATACCTTGGAAGGCCCGAGTAAACTCTGCCTATGATTGCATCCTTCAGTTTAAGGCAGTTGCAATCTATAGTGCGCCAGGGGAATTGCCTCGGTCAGTTTTGGGCGGCTGTACTCGCCAGGAAATGCTGTGTATTTAGCGAATTACCGAGGGAGTCTGGACACGTATATTTCCTAAGAAAGGGGAGTAGATTTTGACCTATTGTCATTTGTCATTACAAGTGACTTTTGACTACCTGATCCTGGTCCTTAAGGTGAAACGATACCTGAGAACGACCATATATTAATAACTTTCGTTTCACGATTTTTTTGAAAAATATTTACACAAATTAAAAAAAGTTTCTCTCTCGGTAAGGAACGAATTTATAATGATAACTCCAAAATTTTTTATTTGGCTTGGACATTGAGGATTTAAACTGATTTCAAATTATTCAGGCGTGATAACAACGACATTGTAAGCAGTGAGTGTGTTTAATTTTATTTTAATTATATTTTCTGGATAATTCTATAGCGTCGCGCTTAGCCATATTTTTTATTTAGGCCCCAAATTAATTACAATTAATAAATCGTGAGAGCGCTCTGAAAGTAACACTAAATATGCTTTACCATTAATACCCCTATACCACCACTGAGCAAAGATAGTTTTAGTCGGACAGCGCTGCGATCGAACATTTAGTGTCCGCCCGCTTGCCGTCGCATATGCTCGTCGAATTGTGCCTGACGCTTTATCAACGCAGGATTTTCATTGGACAAACCCTACAATAGTGACCTTGCCTATTTCTTCGCGGGTCCGCCCATTTCAGATATTTTTCTCAGGTAATATGTCACCTTAACGCGAACAAAGGGCGCAACAGGTCTACGGGCAGCACGTTCACAATAGGTAAAGGTTCACGTAAGTGACTGTGAACTGCAACAAAACTAGAAGGCGGAAAAATTGAGATGGACTATATCGGGCATATGGCGGATCTGCCATCTGATCTATTCGGAATACAACATCCTATTCGGAAGCGTTACAAACTGGCAATATCGAACTCTCAATAAATACCTTCTGATACACTTTAAATCGACTTTTAATACGGAGATAACTCGCAAGTTGACAACACCACCTCACACCGAAAACCTTGGAGTCTAGTGAGGGGTGGTCCCTCACAGTGTAATGAAATCAATGGTATTACGTTCTATCCCCATTTGAACATTTAATAGAACAGCGTGTCTTTTGTCGATTAACTCTCATATAAAATCTGCCAATGCCTGCGGTACTATTTCCAAACAACAAACGATCGCAATTTCCTAAGCTCTCCTTTTTCGACTGCCAGATTGTGAACAAACCTTTTCAGTCCGCGCTGGAGTCCGTGACCGGACGATGACATTAAATTATATGAAAACAACAATGGTTTATAAAAGGTTTTCAACTCCAGTTATCAAAAAGCAGCCACTTTCATACTTGACATGTTATTAAACATGTAATATTTTGTAGAATTCCCATACAGCACATGACTAAAACGAAATATCCGCACTAAAAAGTCTACTTCCAGCTTTACTATAAGCTGTGGCGTTATGATTGTTGATGGCAACAGTTGATATGTCACTTTCGTTTTAGTTTTCAGGTGAAGAATAAGTATTTGTATATTGTATATATATATATATATATATATATATATATATATATATATATATATATATATATATATATATATATATATATATATATATATATATATATATATATATATATATATATATATATATATATATATATATATATATATATATATATATATATATATATATTGATGTAGTGTAGCAATAAGTCCGCCATTGTACCTTATTTTATTGTGCAATAAAGAGATTTTCATTCATTCATTCATTCATTCATATTTATTTTGATCAAAAATCAGTTTCAGTAAAATTATTCGGTTACAAAATTGGTGTCTCAGATTTTGATGAAAAAAGGTTACTCCTGCACAATGAAATACGTATGTGATTATACAGCAAAATCATTCACCGTGATGATATTGTGTGACATGATATTTTTTAAATATATCTATTTTTCCTAAAGATGTAAAAGTTAAAAGTAATTAAATGATAATGTTATGAATAAAATATTTCGCTACTATTGACAATGTTTTCTTCTCTAATAATATAAAATCGAAGACTATTGCGGTTGTTTGACATTATAAATAAGATAATAACGAATTAACCGCATGAAGTTTGCAATCCGTTTCTTCGATGTTGAAACCGCTGTTGTTCAGGGAAGACTGTCTAACCTGGACGACAGCGGCTGCAACATCGCCGAAACGTCGGGTGTTACAAACTGCACGCGGTAAATTCGTTTATATCTTATTTATGATTATGTAAAAATATTGACAATAACGTTAATATACCTTAAAATAAAAAGGTTTAAATAACATTATATTATTATTATTATTTGAATCAAATTCAAGATGACAGATAAATGTGAAGTCATGTATTATGTATGTATATATAAATCAGTTTGTGTTGCAAGATGTACTTACGTCAAATAATATTTACGTTGAATAATACCATTTACTGACACCATAAAGACAGAAGAAATCATAATCTGTTGTGAAATGCTCTTCGGTGATGTTAATATGGAACATTGTTTTAGCAAACCTTCTATTTCATGAAACTGACTGACGATTAGCTTCAGTATCTTGCTGTAGTCAATAAGCTCGCCTTTTCTTATGAATGAAGCATTTTATTTCTGTTATCTTTATTACTAAATGTTCCATCTCTTGCGAAATTTGCTCAGCGCTGCACAGATCGCATTCATTAAAATTTCATTTGAGATTTTAATATTCGCACAACGCCAATACCCCCCCCCCCATAATCTTCTTCACCCTTCTCCTTCGCGTGCTATAATCTGCTTTGCAACGCAACTAGAGTTGTCAACGACAACGGGCGAACCCGTCACTTCAGGAAGGTTTAAATTAGTCGTTCTATCTCTTGTGAAGTGAGCGCAGAAGACTTAAACAAACCAGTCCACCGTCAAGCTCCGCCACATGCTCGTAAGAGGCCAACGTCTTAACCGCGAGATAACCGGGTGTGTTACCCAGCGGGCTTACACTCACGCCCTTATATATCTTACGGGCAGTCTTACGGTCGTAAGCCTTAATTAGCGCGTTGGAATGATTCAAACCTAACGTGTCGTTCCAGTGGTTGACGGATTGTTCTAGACATATTTTTTGAGCATTTGATTTGCAAGGCTTTTTGGTACGCCACACCAAGTTACAGGGCAGTATAACGTTCCCTTTGCTCCCGTCTTAGCAAGTTCGTCGGCTTTTTCATTTCCCTCGATTCCTGCATGGCCGGATACCCATCAACTCATTCAGTCAGTTACGACAGTACCTGTGACACTTAGAGTTATATAATGATTCTACCAATAACACACACTTCTCAATTGGTGCAAGCGCTTAAAAGTTATAGTGGAATAAAGAAACGGAATACATACTCCTTTTTTGTTGGACAGTCTTGTAAAAAATGACATATCAAATTTTACCGTAACGCAGCAAATAGAAACTGGAGCAGCGGTATGAAATTGCTTGCATAGGTTGTACCCATGTCACATAATGTTTATTTCAGTGTTCAGGAAGCACAGTGTCCGCGTCGCCCGAACAGCGTGCGCCTAGAATTTAGTGGCTGCGAGATATTTTATTTCGGAAGCGGCAAACCAAGCAACAAATCTGCAGATGACGTCGAGCTGCATCCCCGTGAAATATTTTACCGGCGTGTAGCACTGCTTTCAGCGTTAATTTGAGCTACCCTTTTTTCAGGCCACAATAGAGGCAATCGGACATTTCTGAAAGGATTTTCGTGTATAGCCAGCCTACACGTAGGCTACGAGACCCAATTCTGAATTGGGTTGTATGCACCCAAATAATAAAAAAAGACTTTTTACGTGAAAGGGAGAAAGACCTGGTAGTACTGAATTTTATATTCACAAATAATTCTTTTTAATTTTAATTCTTCGTCCGTTATAGTCGCCGCCATACAAACTGATGACTGGGTCAAAAATCATTAGAATCATGACATCCCTTTCGCACTTTCATAACGTTACGATCCCTCACTCAGATCTGTAGTAAAGGTCATGTCATGTCATGTCGCATGAAGAAATATCGATAAAAGATTATCGATATTGTTGATATTGCTTATTACACAGGTTGAATATTTTAATAGTGACATCCTTTAAGTGGGCGATTCAGTACATCAAACTAAGCCAGAAAATCAAAAATCGATGTACTAAACCACTCACTTGAAGCTTGTCGCTATTAAAAAACTCAGCCGTCATAAATAAATAAATAAGTATGTAACTTATTATAACATCGCAAATAACTTATAACGCCTTACACGCAATATTTCAATCACTAGACAATTACATGATTAGTGAAATAGTGATTAATGATTAGTCGCCAATAATTACGCCCATCCTATTACCGATTTTAAATAAATGCCTAAAGCAAGGCATTTTCCCCACTGCTATGAAAACAGCAAAGGTTTTGCCGATATTTAAAAAAGGCAGTGAAACAGATATAAATAACTTTCGCCCTATATCTTTGTTGCCGTGTTTCTCAAAGGTCTTTGAGAAAATTATATTTAATAGAATAAATACTTTTTTACATACTTTTAATGTTATTATAAGAAATCAATTCGGCTTCAGAAAGCATAAGTCGACCACTATGGCAATTAGCGAGTTAGTAAAGCAAATTTTAGAATCACTTGACACATCTCAAAACCCCATAGCCGTTTTTTGCGATCTATCGAAGGCCTTCGACTGTGTGAATCACCAGATTCTTCTTGATAAACTAGAGAGGTATGGTATCCGCGGTAGAGCTCATAGCCTGATCACATCATATCTAAATAGGAGATACCAAATTGTGGAAATAAACAATGCTAAGTCATTGCCAAAATTAATTTCACGCGGGGTACCTCAGGGCTCTATACTTGGACCACTACTATTTATTATTTTTATTAATGATATCGATAGGACAATTACGCCGCCAGTAAAGACGCTTCTATACGCCGATGACACCAGCTTCTTTTTTGAAAATAAAAACACCCAGGCCTTGGAAAAGCTGATAAACGAGCAGCTTCTTGTGGCTAACACTTGGTTTGAAAAAAATCAACTTTTCATAAACCCATCAAAAACGGTAGCGATGAAATTTTCAACTACTAAAAAGAGTGACAAAAATATTACGATTAAAATGGAATCAGAAAATATAAATATTGTCAGAAATACTAAATTCTTAGGGATCACTTTAGATGAAAATTTAAACTGGAATCAACATATCGATAATTTGTGTGCAACTTTGTCATCGGCAGTCTATGCTATAAGAAAGGTGAAATTTCTGGCTGGCGAACGTGCAGCGATCAGTGTGTATCACTCCTGCTTCCATTCAAAGATGTCTTATGAGATACTACTATGGGGTAATGCAACCGATACCCATCGCATTTTTGTGCTACAAAAGCAAGCCGTTAGGACAATTTTTGGTGTAAGCAGAGAAACACATTGCGCCCCTTTTTTTATTAAAGCTGGTATCCTTACCATGTCGTCTATGTACATATATCAGTGCCTTTTATACGCCAAAGAGAATATTTTAAATTGCGAGCTTCACTCCACTCGGCATAGCCATAATACGCGATATAAGAACAATGTGTTATTGCCTAAAGTACGCTTGACTAAATATCAAAAAACATTTTTATATATAAGTTTTAAATTGTTCAATGCTTTGCCATCATCAACGAAAAGACTTGAGATGGCAGCATATAAAATCTGCTTGAAAAATCAGTTAGTCAAACATGCCCTTTACAAACTGGACGACTTTTATGATATTGCGTCCACAATTGCTTGATTATATATATCCATATTATGACTATACTTTCGAACTAAGTTTTAGATTTTATTGACATTGTTTTTAATTACGCATGTTTCAGAATTTTTCTTTTTATGGTATTGATTATTATTTGTTTGATTATTGATTATTTTGTAAATTTGACTATTTTTAAGTTATCACCTCTGATTACAATTATTTTTTTTTTCCTTTTAATTAATCAAAGCGGTTTTATCATCCGGTAAATTATGATTGTAAAATTTGACATGTTCCTCAGTATTGTGAAATGCTTTTATGGAATGAATAAATGATGATGATGATGATGATGATGATGAGTACGTAGGTATATATAATGATCGATTAATTAGCTAACTAAAATGTATATTATTTATTGGGACACCCAGCTATTTTCGATATTTTCAAGTCTTGATTTGTAATAAATAATCTCACAATATAAAATCGAAGACTATCGCGGTTGTTTGACATTATAAATAGGATAGAAAACGAATTTACCGCGTGAAATTTGTAGGACCCGACGTTTCGGTGACGTTGCAGCCGCCGTTGTCTAGGGTAGACTGAAGAGCTGTCAGTCCGTTGTTTTGCGGGTAGACCGCAAACCGCTGCCGCCACTGCGTAGGTTATAACGGTGGTGGGGGGCCGGGCTCGGAGCGCGGGAATTTTAAAAAATTTCACGCGGTAAATTCGTTTTCTATCCTATTTATAAATAATCTCACAACTGTAATGATAATTGAATAAGGTACCTGTAATGTATTGCAATACTGGAAAATATAAAATATTGTAAACTACACTACTCAGTAGTTATTTCGTGTCAAAATTCCATATTAACTATTTTATAGCATCAAAATTATGTGTGTACTCTCTGAATACCGTTACCAAAAGCGTTGTAAAATACTCAAAACAGGCTCCGGTATACACGTAGTATACTGCCAACTAGGTAACAAAATATAATGTATCCACATTTTAAATTTATTTTGATTGACGAATTGATGTGGTTTGTTTGCCGACAGCATGTCTACCTGCCTACTTTTCTATAGTGCTTGAACATATGAGTAATTAAATAATGTGTATAACATATGTCTAAAAAACCAAACAAAATATAATAATGTTACCAACTTTTAAATAAATCTTTTATCGTCAAGCGACCGTCCCTACGCTCAATGGCAGGTACGGGGCCGGTCATCAGTTTGTATGACGACGACTAAACTATAACAATGCTTTCTAGCCAGTATAATATTTTCTATAAAAGTTCATATGTATATTAACATTATAAATACTGTGTGATGTATATTATATACTTTTATATTTTATTATTACCTTATCGCGTTAATTATATTAATATATTATTTATGCACGTGTATGTATGTATATATGTATGTACATATGTTATATATCATCATATATCTTAAATACATCTACATAACCCATAATGTGGCTTCTCTATCCCTTTCCCCTTACTTAAACCTGCATTTTTTTCATAGCTTCTTGCGCTGTAACAAAAGATTTAGTTTAAATATGAAAACTTTTAATTGGCCTTAGATTCGTATAATATTTTTTAGCATTAAGTATAAAACGCTGTAAGATTTCCAAAAAAAAATAAAAATAAAATAATGAATTGGTGGCTCATATTGAGGTCAATTCGGAATTATTTAATTTAAAGTTATATTTTATTAATTTAATATAGTATATATTAAGGGCTTAACCTATTTTAATATCAGGAACATAGATAATTCGTAATTATCTTAAATAAATCAATTCACGTTCAAAATAATTTTTTTTTGTAGAATGGTATGTGAGTACCTCAATAGGCATTTGTCTGGTGATGCAAATGCTGACTATTATAATAATTTTAAAATTACTTATTATATGTTTTTTTTACTGTAACTTTTGGTTTCCAATATTAATTAATTGTTCAATCGTGCGCTTTATGTATTTTTGTGTAGTATGAAAAATGGTTTTTTTTGCCCATTTCGGAGTGTCTTACGGTGGTGAGAGATAAACTAAGGTCTGAGGACCTCCCTATTAGCTACGCCGACATGCTTCAACATTGCCTGACATCCTGCTACTTTCTATGGAACGGCGATTATTACAAACAAAGTGTCTTACGGTGGTGAGAGATAAACTAAGGTCTGAGGACCTCCCTATTAGCTACGCCGACATGCTTCAACATTGCCTGACATCCTGCTACTTTCTATGGAACGGCGATTATTACAAACAAATCGACGGAGTAGCAATGGGATGTCCCGTATCGCCGATAGTTAGTGACCTATATATGGAATATTTTGAGGAATTAGCCATAAAAACCTCCAAAATTAAACCCATTCTCTGGCTTCGCTACGTGGATGATACCTTCTGCATCCTGAAAGGCAACATTCAAACGGTGAAAGAATTCCTGGGTCATCTAAACTCCATACACCCAAAAATCAGTTTCACCTATGAAGTAGAGAAGGACGGCTCCTTACCATTTTTGGATGTCAAAGTGACGAGGAGAAGTGACAATACTCTCGGACATACGGTATATCGGAAGCCCACACATACGGACAGATATTTTCATGCAAGCTCACACCATCATCCCTACCATCTACGTTCAGTGCAAACGTCGCTCGTGAATCGAGCACGCGATCTATGCGACACTGAGCATTTTCCGAAGGAGATGGAACATGTCAATGATGTCCTTAGGAAAAATGGATACGGAAAATATCACGAGACACGCACACGATCTAATACGGACGAAACTCAAAAACCGAGCGGATCAAGAGCATTCTTACCATACGTCAAGGGCGTGACTGATCGAATAAGTAAGATGCTAAACAGATTCGATATAAAAACGATCTTCAAACCGACCCAAAATATAGCTCGATTTTTGAGGCCTGTAAAGGATGTAATACCACTGCAAACCCCGGGTGTGTATAAAGTCGAATGCAGCTGCGGTCTAGCCTACGTTGGACAAACGAAACGGCCCATAGCCACGCGACTGACAGAACACATCAAAGCTGTTAAAAACGTTCAGCGAGAAAAATCGGCGATCTGCGAACATATATTGGATAGCGGAAGTAACCACTGGATGCAGTTTCAAAATCCCATTGTTCTATCCAAGGAACAATTCTACTTTCCTCGCATGATCCGGGAAGCCATTGAAATAAGAAGAACTCCGAACTTCAATAGAGACGACGGCTACAAACTCTCTTCTACGTGGAACCCTCTTCTTAAAATATTCCCGCCGCCGAACGCCGAACGCAAAGACGTAAAACAGGATACAGTGAGTGTTGTGTGCAAGACGGATTTTAAAAATTCCCGCGCTCCGAGCCCGGCCCCCCACCACCGTTATAACCTACGCATTGGCGGCAGCGGTTTGCGGTCTACTCGCAAAACAACGGACTGACAGCTCTTTAGTCTACCCTAGACAACGGCGGCTGCAACGTCACCGAAACGTCGGGTCCTACAAATTTCACGCGGTAAATTCGTTTTCTATCCTATTTATAATGGTTTTTTTTTATACCTAATGCTGTTTGACATTTAATTATGTTACATATTTTACCTTGTTTTGGTTCTTAATTTTTCGTATTTTGATTTTATTTATAGTATTCTACGTGCCCTAATATATTTTATTTGAATGTTTTAATAAGTTGTATTTAAATTACCGTTATTTTTTTTTTAATTTAATTTATTTGGTAAATTAAATATTACACTAATTTTAATTATAGTTTTAATAATAAAATACGTGTGGCACTCGGGGACTGCCGCTGTAAAGCTATTGCGTAGCATTAGTTTTTAACTTAAGCATTTAACTTAAGCAATTATAATTATTTATTTATTTTATTTTTTCTGATATCAGATAACTGCGCTCTATCGAAAAACGTTGAAATTATTCCGAATAATTTGCGGCTGCTGAAGCAAATGATTCGGAATAATTTAAACGTCTTCCGATAGAGCGCCGCGCACGAATTTTATTCAATAAAGCAAAAAAACGGATATTATTCTTTGACTATTCGGAAAAAATAGTAGATAAAAAGATAGATAATTAAATTATCTTTAAAATGGTGCAGGTTTCATAATAATACGCCAGATAGTATTAGCGTAGTAGTAGTTTTTGTGTTCGTTTAGATCTAATTTCACAAATTAATTACACTATGTAATGTAAACAAAATCTAAAATATTCAAAGCTAAGAATATTAGGAAAATGTTCTTGTTTAACATATTTTTTTTTCGAATCGTAAGCAGTACTCTTTTAGACGTAATTATCAATTTATAATCATTAATTTTCGTTAAGAAATTTCTTCATTCGGTCGCCGCGCTGGCCTAGGCCCGCGATAAAAGCTATGCAATAGCTTAATTACTCATTTATCGATTAAGTTGTCAGGGCAGATTTCACAACCATATATTTAAAAGTCTTCCTAACAACAGGCTTAGGCCTTGCTAGGTAACTTTGTCAAATAAACGCTAACGTTTATTTGACAAAGTTACCTAGCTTTATTAGTAAGTTACAAAGCTAGCTACAAAGCAAAGTAATAAAGTTACAAAGCTACCTAGCTAATATTACTAATAATATTATATCGCATATTGTTTTGCTAGGATCTCAAGTATGAAAATAATTGTTTCCTTGATGTAATGTTGAAAATAATAAACAAAAAATACGTGTGGCACTCGGGGACTGCCGCGGTAAAGCTATTGCATATTATATATTATATATCATATATATTGCAATTATAATTATTTATTTACCTATTTTATTTATGCAGTATGAAGAAATTTTTTTCTGATATCAGATAACTGCGCTCTATCGGAAACCGTTGAAATTATTCCGAATCGATTCGGAATAATTTAAACGTCTTCCGATAGAGCGCACGAATTTTATTCGATAAAGCATAAAAACCGGATATTATTCTTTGACTATTCGACAAAATTCGTAGATAAAAAGATAGATAATTAAATTATGTTTAAAATGGTGCAAGTTTCATAATAATACGCCAGATAGTATTTGCTAGTAGTCGTTTTTGTGTTCGGTTAGACCTAATTTCACAAATTAATTACACTATGTAATGTAAACAAAATCTAAAATATTCAAACCTAAGAATATTAGGAAAATGTTCTTGTTTAATATATATTTTTTTTCGAATCGTAAGCAGTACTCGTTTAGACGTAATTATCAGTTTAAAATAATAAATTTTCGTTAAGAAATTTCTTATTTCGGTCGCCGCGCTGGCCTAGGCCCGCGATAAAAGCTATGCAATAGCTTAACCCTTGGAGTAAATGGGTATTTTCATAGATGCATCTGTCTCTTTTGCAGGATTTTCGGCGACATCGACCTTAAAGTACTATAACTACGAAACTACTACACCAATCATAAAAAGAATAACTGCACAATGATTGCATTGAAATTTCGAATATAGAATTTTGAAATATCATTTTGTAAAACAATTAGATAATTATGAATAAATATGAGAACGTCAAAGAAGTGAAAAAAACGCGGAACCAGATCTGGTCGTATCATACTCAACGGATAATTGTTTCAGAACCAGATTTGGTCGTATCATACTCAAGGGGTTAAAAAGTGACTGTGGCTATTATCGGTTATCCGGATCGCCACTAAGAGTATAAATAGATAATACTGACAATTTGATTTTCCCAGGGTAGATATCCATTATCGACTGCTCCAAAAATCTAAATTAAGTTTTACCCAACTACTAACTTTATTATCATTCTCTATTCGCGTTTAGTTTTGAACTCACGATTCGGAAGTCCAACAGAGGAATACACTCAGCATGTTATTTCAGGAAACAATCGCTGATACATTCTTCGTCGGCGAAGTGCTAAATTGAGACAGAAAGTTCAGCATACGTCGATCTTACACACTCGGGCACGCGGCTGCGGAGGCCGATGGAAATGCGCAACGGGGAAGAAGGCAAACAGGAGAGCGAAGTAAGTTGAAAGCCCTATTTCGCAGACTTGAAACGGATAACTATTCCGGTCGGCACCTCGGCACTTTTACAAACGCTACCTATACGAAGAAAGGAGACATTAGCATAATTTCCTCCTATAGTTAGTAAGTTAACGTGTCCAGGCCAGGTTAAGACACGTCTCCAAAAATATGCGGCCTGGATGGCCTCGTTGTTAGTTCATTGTAAGTCCTGGTGTGTGATAGGGGTTGAATGCTGCGAGCAGGATAGGAGGTGATTTTCATCTTGAAGTGATCCACAACTAGAGTTGTCAACTACAACGGGCGAACCCTGTCTACCTGAAGTGAGCGCAGAATACTTGGACATAAACAGTCCATCGTCAATCTCCGCCATATGCCCTTAAGAGGTAACCGCGAGATAGCCAGGAGTGTTACCCAGCGGGCTTACACTCACGTCCTTACTTCCAATTGCGACCAGATTACTCCAGTCTCTCGAATGGTTACGAGTTCAAGGTCGCTTGCGCGGTCCTCTCCCTTACGAAGCGGTGAAACGGTGTATACCGAATCTATCGCGGACCACGGCATCCTTATTTTAGCGGCTCTGCTCATTTCACTTACTATAGACTATACTATAGACTTTCACTTTCACTTACTGCAGTAAGCGTAAGCGTACAATTAACCTGATTTCCTGTAAGCGTACAATTTGTAAAAGCGCCCTATGAAGATCTGCAGAATTCCTGCGCGGATTCGACCGATCAGCGACTCCGTGTAATTTAGTAGAGCGCGTTAAGGTCTCCCGTAAGAGGCGGATGTGTTATTTGACGCTCGCCGGGGCGACATACCCCAACTTACCCTTAGCCGAAAGTTGCTCACAATGCAACTGTGCGAACAAACTTCGCCGCCGATAGACTCTGGTGCAAATTCTCCAGTTTATTTCTGGCTCTTCGAGGGCCCTTGCAAATATGTGCACTCTTGCAAATCACGTCGCGAACAGCACTAGAATAGGCTCAATGTTTTTAATTTTCCGGCCCACCAACCTACAAGGATGGAAAGTATTGTGAACGCGCGAATTTTTTTTCGAGATTAAAACTGATATATACATTTTGACGATTAAGACCACCCCTTAAGACGATTAAGACCATTTCCAAACTGAAATCTCTCCGTCTGTCTGTGTCTATCTGTCTGTTTGGGTCTATTCCTATACGATAGCGCCCCAATGCTTCATCCCATTAGGCTGATGGAAAATTTGGCATGCGGGCATTATTTAACATAGCAATTGTTAAAAAGATTGTGGATTAAGTCGGTCCACCAGAGGGCGCGCTAGTCATACTTTAATTTCGAAATATTGGAATTAGAAACTTGAAATTCAGTACACAGATGCCTTGTTGGACCGAAGTCACGTTGTAATATTTCGATTGGAATAAGGTATACAAACAAAACAAAAAATATGGACGGAAAATACTACAAATACTCGACGACTGGCGCACCGGGAGGTGGTTGGTTAGGTTGGCGCGGAGGGGAAAAGGGGGGGGGGGGGGGTGTTGGCGGAGTCGGTTTGTCTACTTACCGTTTTTGGTTTGACATAACCGTTTTTTTCTTTCCTGGCCCAGCAATCAACGAGGAGGGAAATTAATGTGAACGCGCAGATTTTTTTTCATCGTGATGAAAACGGAAATATCCATTTTGTAAAATATATCATCTTAGATAACGCCCAAATTCTACTTAGATTCAGGAATATTATTATGACTTATTTTGGGTTCGACACGGTCATAAAAACCAATGCACCATATCACATATTATTTCGTATTCGCCAAACAGCACATAAGTATATTTGAAGATGTCGACTACAGCGGGCGAACCCATCACCTCAGGACGTTTTACGATATTGATCGTTCTGTCTACCGTGAGGTGAGCATAGAAACCTTTTGGATGATATAAATCTACCGTCAAGCGAAGCCATGAACCCGCCAGAGGCCAACGCCTTACGGCGAGGCATTAGGAAAGTAATGCAGTGGGGCCACCTCGCCCCCTGGCTACCAGCTTTGCAGGATATGTCCGCCTGGAATTAACCTTTAGGATATCTCCATCCTCGCTACTGGTTACGGAACCGAAGTCCCTTGCGCTGCCTCTAAATGTTGTATTACGGCTGTAATTCAATATGCATTGATCGCTGACCTGGGTTTCCTTCGCCCGTGATTCCACTTGTGACAACAGGTCAGTATAATTCCATAGTCTCCGAACTCATTCAGTAATTAGTCAGAGTGCACAATCAATTGGCTGACACCGCACGGTACGCAAACCGTCCAGTAGCGCCAGAAAGCAATCTCCAAATGAAAACCGATCCACCGTAAGGCGTGAGATGCGAAAGTCCTACCCGGGGTAGTCCGTTACACGAGGAGGCTACTTAATAGGAGCTGAATCGTGAGTTTAGTCGACCCGAGAACACATCGAATCTTGTGGCCCAAGTTACACGAACCCATTCGCTATCAATTTAAGTATATATAGAAGGTTGTAGTCCATAAAAGCTAACGTCTCCTCTAAAGCACGATCAATTTAAAATGGCTACTTTTTACCGCTTTTAACCCATATATTTGGTTAGGTGTATTTTTTATAACAAATTAAGAACACCCATAACTGTCGATGGCCTCTACCTAGAAGCGAAATTCAAAAATGCACAATGCGAAAGTGAAAACTATGTCTTTCTATTTTTAACAAACTAATTTTCACCATTCACTATTTTGCAAATATATAATACTTAACCGGCCTACCGACCAACATCGAGGAGAAGTATTGTGAAAGCGCTTGGTTTTTTTCGATATGAATACAGAAATATCCATTTTGAGCCCCCCTGAGACGATTCGGACCATTTCCAGGTGGTGGTCTGGGGTCTGGGGGATATTCATATGGTTGATTTTTCGGTGGGTCTGTGCGTCTGCTTGTATTCTTCACGACAGTGCTCATACACTTATTCGGTTGAGCTGAAATTTGGCATGCCTGCGTCTATTCGTCATGGAAAGAGTTGAAAAGGGTTGAAATCGGACCACCGGGGGGCGCACTAGTCATGTTTTATTCTCAAATTATTGGACCTAAAGACTTGAAATTTAAGTCTACAACACAAGCCTCGTTGAGCCGAAATCACTATATTTGCGTAAACGAATGAATCGAACATTATTGATGCGTTGCAATCTCACTATCCGCGCCTATCATCGACTATCCCTCTCACTCAGGTCAACCTCCTTCCCAAAGGCATATCACGCTCACGACCCTTCCATAAGTCCTTGATTATTTGCCGAGGAAGGCTTTATTTCATTGATACAAGATAAGTGAATCCTGTAAACTCATATTTCTCGACCACTGTCATGCCTGCCTTTATTTAGCCGCAATAACGTTAGTATGTATACAATATACTGTTATATTCATCTGTTTATACCTCGTTCACACAGGTAACAGTGTTAATATAGTACAAATACCCAATTCCCGTACATATTTATATATAACTATCGACTTACGGTCTCAAAGCAGTTGGGAGGTGTCGATTACAACCGGCGAACCCGTCACTCCAGGCCGGTATAACAATATTAGATCGTTCTTTCAGCCTGGATAAGCTTAGAAGGCTTTAGACAATGACGATCCACTATCTAGCTCCGCCAACTACCCCGCGAGATTTCAACCATTACCGCCCAGCACCGGGAACCCAGCGGGCAGACCGAGCGCCCTCCCTACCTGTTTCGACCGGATTTCTCCGGCCTCCTGACTGATTACTGTCGAGGTCGCATGCACGATCCTATACCTAATGTAAGCGGCGACATCCTTTGCCAGACTATTCAATCTGGATCGGGGACCCGATCGGTCGTTTCAAGAGCGGTTGTCATTATGTCAACTGCCACCCCCTCTCTATAGGAAACGAAGTCGTTTTTAGATCCCCGGTTATGAGTCGGAATGTACAGTCAATTGGCTGACGCTGCACGGTGCGCAAACATCCAGGTGCGCCCGAAGAACGACTCCCAGGGGAAAATGATCATCAGGGCACAGAGTCGTGCCCGGGCTCGAACTAGTACGAGTAGGCTACCCGATGGGTAAAAATGGCCCAACTGCAATAGACTCCTTTTTAAACCAAAACAAATGGTCTCGAAACCAAGCGAAACTCATTTTAAGATGACAAATATGTACAAAAATAAGATCTTTTCGCAGACTATGTCGGAGAAAAATCGATTTTTTCGGGCAATGTGTAAACGCCGCCGATTCGGTTTATTTCCTGTTTACAAAATACTGTCGATAAATACATCCTCCTGATATGAATAAGGCCAATATTGAAATTGTTTACTCGCTAGGCCTAAGACAATGTTTTGCCCTGGGAAAACAGCCCGGATGATACGTTTTCTGATAAACTAACAAAGAGAAACGCAAAAATGGGGCAGCGTCTTATTCAGGCCAGTCTTGTCATAGATTACATTCGCGTGACGTCACCATATTTTTAGTAATATACTGTCAAAAGGCTTTATACCTGCTTTCTTTAAATTAAAAGTATTTATTTATTGAGTACCCATGCCGACTTTCACCGATAACAATAATATTAAATGCTGCAACCTGTTTAATATATAAGTGCTTGGATTTTCATTATTTTTAAAGGACTATTGAAGAATTGAGAGAAAGGTAATATAAAATGATTTCCATTAGTTTTCTCCTTCCTAGTGGAACGTACCTACATAAATGAGTCTTAAAAATAAGTTACTTTAGCACTAGGTATCCCTATCATGCATGTAGTTGTTTATCTTAAAATATGAGTTTTTTACAAATTAGGTTTTTAATAAAAGGTCTAAATTGTTTTTCTGTCAACTCTAAAATCTTGTAGTTAAAGTGCACCCAGCCCCATAACAGAAATTTCTCTCAATTTAAGTGCGTTTTAGGAATTGAAATATTATTTCTTTTCTTGATATTGAAGCGGTGACCGATTTTTATGGACAGTTTTTAAAAAATAGGCTCATAGGCAACAGTTGGAGGTGACGACTACAATGGGCGAAACCGCCACCCCAGGAAGTTTTAACTATAATAATCTTCCTGTCTCCCGTGAGGTGAGCGTAGAAGACTTGGAGACGAGTACACATCTACCGTCTCGCAAAGCCAATATACCCGTCAGGGACCAACGCCTTACGGCGAGGCACTGAGAAGGTAATCCAGAAGGCTAACTGGCCTCCTGTTTATCAGCTTTGGCAGTATATCTCCGTCTGGAATTAACTATGTATTAGGATTTTGCAGTTTTCTACCTTCCGTATGTTCAGCGGTGATTTAGTCTGAATCTATCCCGGATAATGACACTTTTTTCCCGGCTCTAAAGTTAAGATCAGGTAGCCGAATGGTAATTTCAAGAGTGGAGGACGACATGTCAACACCCATCCCCGCTGCTTAGGAAACAGCTTATTTCCATAGTCTCCCGACTCCTTCAGTAATTAGTCAGAGTAGAGTGCACAAACCGAATGGCTAACGCCGCACGGCGTGCAAACCGTTCAGTAGCGCCGGAAGGCAATCCCCCAGGGGAAACCGATCGACTCGCCGTGAAGCCTGGGACGCGGAAGTCCTTACCGGGGTGGTTCCTCAATCGAGATGGTTTCCTGAATAGGAGCTTAATCGTGAGTTGGGCTGATCCTGAAAACAAAGTAGATTTGATGGCCCGAACTGCACGAAACCGTTCGCTACCGACCGCTGATAAGCAGCAGTGAGCATATATATATTTTTAAAGGCTACCAAAATATCTCTCTAGAACCTAGTCCATATGGCGAACGAATATCCTTTTTTGAAGCACAATACATATTGCTACCTAAATACATATTGCGTACCGTAATACATATTGCTACCTAAATATCTAAATTGAACTAATCGGGACAATGCCACGTTCAGTGCGTTTCCTGATTTTCCTTGCAGCAACAACTTTATTTCTCAAACTCGAATATCGACTCATAGGCAACTTCGCGGATTTTTTTAAATTTGTATTTTTGTAAGTTTGAACAACATAACTTTTGAAGTGTTGAGCGCGCTGCGTCATCTAGCAGTAAATAAAATATCGCGAATAAACAATATTCGCAATATTTTACTCACTGCTAGTGTAATATTTTACTTACACTCAGCGCTTGTTATACTAATTTGAAAAAATACTTTGTTTTTTAACAATTTTTATTGAAAACTGCCTATTTCCTCGTAGTTACTCACCCACTTCATGGATGCAGGTTAATTAAAACTCATCCTGTATAACCTAGAAAATCTGCGCAACGTCCTATCTTCTTTTAGGTAAGTAGACCTTATAAAGTAGATACTTATTTATATATACATATTCGAGTGATGTTGTGACTTGAGTAATCGTGTAATTTTGTTCCTTATATTTTGTAACTCGAGTAAACTTGTAATTTTGCTTTTCATATTCAGTATTCGAGTAATTTTGTATTTTGGGTTTATATACCTATTCGATTACTACTTTTGGCCTTAGCAAGTGTAGGAATTGCTATCATCTGGTTTTTAATAAAATAATTCAAATAAAATGTAGTAATACCTATTATTATTATTACCATTATACCATTTGTAGTATATCTATTTTTTAGATTATGCAATATGATTTTTAGGGTGGTACTTTTTAAAAATTATTATTATATTATTTTTATGTTTGTTTCGTTCCGCTCCCGCAATTTTCTACATGACCTGGTTATTCTATCCGATCCGATCGGTCTGACGTCATTACTGATTCCGCCTCGGGGGCGCCACTGTAAACATTTCATGTTCTTATAAAGTCGTACGAAGTCGGGCGAATTCCTCGGGAGCTTTTCCGCGTGGTGGGAGAGCGGGCGCGACTGGGTAATTTATGTATGCGATTTCATCGTCGCTCGCTCCAGGACACGCCCGGCGTCCTCTTTAACCTCCCCCGCACCGGTCGGCCGACACGCCGACGCGCGACTTGCAGATCTTGATTTACGGTCAAGCGTCGAGTGGGATAATGAACCCCGGAACGGAATACGCGTAATTAAAAGTTCGCGAATCCAGCAACGTTCGCGCGTCGCGTGCGCTCAAGCGAGAAGGGAGGTCCTCTGGATTTCTTTAATTTAATTTATGGAACGGCATTTTTATACACGAGTCGGCAGTTTGAGAGGCAAGTAACGCCACGACGACATTTAATCCAGTGTTAGTCAAGTGAAATTTATTCAGCAGTGATCACGCTGCGTCTTACATATACCAAAACAATAGGCTTATCATACGCGAGGTGCGCAAGTGGCGAACCGAAGGCCCGTACCGCGCAGCTCTGTGCTTTATTGGAATTGTATGTTATGCTGCGTACAGACTGACGAAAGGTAACATGAAACTAAACATGAAATGAAAGAATTTGCAGTCCACATTAGTGCAATGCATCATGCAATGGAACACACTTTGTAACAAATTCTCATAGTCCAGACGCCTTGCGCGCGCGAAATGTAGATTTCATGCACACTCTTCAAGCATTTCAAGTCGCGCGCGAAGTGATCCGTGATTTATCGGTTTTTCAAACGAACGCAAATGGGCGCGCAGTGTGCTCAGAGCGCCAGTGTGTACGGGTGCGTAAACACGAACTGAACCAGTTATGGATACAGCTACGAACGAATCGTGGAGTTAAGAAGAAGCCATACAATTATTTGGGGCGTACAAAACACGAGAAATGTTATGGAATCCACAAAATTGGTCGTCACACTCCATTATCTTCGTGTGTTATCAGCAGACTGATGCTACGTTCGTGGGCGGAAATAGATGCGAGTAGGTACATTTTCGGTTCATGCGCGCGCTGCATCCACACTGATGAAATGCTCCTTTCGTGTTTACATTTTTTGTTACCTTTCGTTAGTCTGTACGCAGCATTACAATAAACTACCCGAATATATTATTATTATTTGCAGAAACGGGAGAATACCACACTTAAGGTTCAAATTAAAATGTTATCCTTCTGAGTTATCTTACGGAGTGAGAGTAACACATTCTAATTAGGTGACTTACAATGTCAATTTTGAATTTCTTCGTTTAGTTTGATATTTTTTTTTTTTTTGAGTATTATATTATTATGACTATTGCTGTCCAGGGTAGAAAACGATGGTGCAACATCGCCGAAACGTCGGGTGTTACAAACTTTACGCGGTAAATTCTTTTTATCTTAACTATAATGTCAAACCACTGCGATAGTCTTCGATTTCATATTGCTATAATTATTTATATGATTTGTGAATATATGAAATAATTCTGATGTAATTCTGTAGTGTTTTATAGTTACACCTACATATTATTATTATTATTATAACATTTGTAATTATACCTACCTATTATTTTGATTATGTAATTTCACTGTGATGATTATGTAATGTGATTTATGTATATGTGATTGCAGATCTTGATTTACGGTCAAGCGTCGAGTGGGATAATGACCCTGTAACGGAATATGCGTAATTAAAAGTTCGCAAATCCAGCAACTTCGCGCATCGCGTGTGCTCAAGCGAGAAGGGCGGTCCTCCGAATTTCTTTAATTTAATTTATGGAACAGTATTTTTATATACCGAGTCGGCAGATTGAGAGGCAAGTAACGCCATGGCAATAGTTAATCCAGTGATTATAGTCAAGTGCAATTTATTCAGCAGTGATCACGCTGCGTCTTACATACACCAAAACAATAGTTAGGCTTATCAGACGTTCCGATTTCTGATAATTAGACTCGAAATAAAAGTAAGCAAGCCCACCAACGAGAAAACTAGATCTGGACAGAGACATTACGCATTTCTGGCACCGCGTCTGTATGATTCCATGTACTCGGCTTCTGGTGGATGCTAAAATGCAGAGTTCAATCAGAACAGCTACTAAAGAAATATGGTAACAAGCTGCTCATGTGGAAAAGAGAGAATGAATGAGTGATCTGAATGATCGTACGAAAAAAGTTTTTACAGTGACTTACTGTGTTTTAAATACTACCCGCCCAAACATACCTACATACAATCTAATGATAAAATTTACACAAATCTCATCTAATCTGCTTTTCAAAAAAAGATATAAAATATTATATTATTTATACCCTTTTCGTGTTAAAATATGTTACTCTTATTGGATAATTAAAAAAAAAATAAACGTATGAAATAAACATATAAAATAAAAAAATAGCTGACCACGCCCAATGCTGCCTTATTACACAACTGCCCAAGAAAAAGAGTGTAATTTGTTTAGGATTCATCTATGTATGTTTTCCGTTTCTTTATTTCACCATAACTTCTAAAGTCTAAACGCCTAAACCGATTTAGTAGTTTGGGGTATTGTTAGACTCGTAATGTCATTCCGTATATCATAGAATGTCCAAATATCAAATAAATAATTGTCTAAATGTTTAAAAATAAATACATAAATATATCGTTTTTATAGTCAAATAAGAATAAAAATAAGAATAAATTTATTTTCGTAAGTAATTTTCCAAAAACATTATTCAAAAAGTCTGCCTAACTAGGCTGAAGCCCGTACCAAGGTAGACTCGACTAGGTCACTTGTACGTTTTATATTGTGCGCACACTTATTAAAATACTATTACTGAGAAAAAGAAAAAGTAAAAAATAAATGAAATATAGTAAATCTAATAACTCTAATAAATACATAGCATAAATTTCAAGAGTTATTTTAATGATAACTAATACCTAAATTATAATCATGTTGAAAAATAAAAAAGTAATAATGAAATCAAAATATATCCAGTAATAAAATTGTTAAAATAATAATAATAATAAAATACATTAAAATTATAATTGCAGTGATAATCAGTAAGTAGAGAAAAATAACAGGGTAATAATTTAAAAAAAAAAAAAAAAAAGCCACTAATTAAAATAGTTAAGTAGCTAGTCAATAAATAAAACAGAATAAAAAGATAATAATTATCCTAGTAGCAACAAATAAAAAGATAAGATTTATTTGTCAGGGTAAATATTAGGTGTTTAATGGAGAATGACGGAGATGAGCACCTCAATCTCATGTCTTCCAAATTCCAAAAGTAGCAGAGAAATTTGTTTTTATTCCATTAGTGGTCGACTTCAAATTAAATTGTAACTCATTAAAAATCTTGGGCGCTATGTATAAAAAGTGTCTTTGCGCAAACGTTGTCATTGTTTTGGGACGCAAGTGCTTATGAGTAGTGGTGCTCCTCGTTTGTGTTGCATGTTTAGTGATTTGGTGTAGATGGGGATTTTGTATATAGTTTACGAGGACTACTTTCGCATATATTTGCCTAATATCCAGCAACTCCAACTCACTAAACAGGTCATTTGAAGAGTATCTCCAAGGTTTGTTAGCCATAACCCTAAGTAATGCTTTATGAGCCTTAACAATTGGGTCTAAAGCAGTTCGCGTACATCCTCCCCAGCCCAGAATACCATATGATATTTTGCTGTAAAGTAGCGCATAATAAATAGTTTTGAGCGTTTGAAGAGGAACTACTTTTCTGAGGGTCTTAAAGAGATAGGTGGATTTTCGTATTTTGGCCGTCAGAATACCGATATGAATATCCCATCTTAGTGTACTGTCAAATGTTAGGCCAAGATATTTCGCTTGTGATTTATGCTCTATAATAGTACAAGTACAGAAAGAGTGTTCTGGCCTTATTGGAGCAGTTGTATTGCACGTATGAATTTTGAGGCCTACATGTTTAAAATTTCTGTTATTAGTTATGGAAAATGTGATGTAACTAGTTTTTTCTTTGTTTAGCATAAGAAGGTTATTTTTTAGCCAAAAGTTAATATTGCTTAGGCTGTAGGTGCCTACGGCCCTACATACCCACAACAAAAAAGTCAATTTCACAGAACAGAAAACTGCAGACTCGCTCAAACTTGCACGCGCAGCTGCAGTTAATTTCCAGCTAAATTTGGCAAATATTGCCCAGGTTAGCGACACATGCGTCGCCCCACTCGTAGCTATTGCATCACCGATCTCCCTATAAACGCAGTACATTGCATTCGATCATTATCATTCCTTTGCTGGTCAAGTACACCTACACACCTCTACACATCATTCCTTTGGCAGACAGTTGTCACGTGCTACATCATTCCTTTGGCAGGCAGTTGCCCTTCTACATCATTACTTCGGCAGACAGTTACCGCGCTCTGCACATCGTCCCCTCAGTGGACAGATATCTCGACTACACACTTCGCTCCTCGACTACACACGGACCGCCACGGCTTCACCTCGCGCCCAAACTACAACACAACGGCGAACACGACTCAAGGCGTTAAGAACTGGCGACTTCTACTCACTTCTGAATAAACTCTTCTACACGGACATATACGACTCTCATTAACGGAGCAACCTTCATGCTGAGAACCACCCTTCGCTCACAATCAATTGGAGTCTAGTGAAGGGTGGCCATTCTCACAGGCCCCATTCAGCGATTTGGTATACGGCTGGCCATGTTTTCTGACGAAAAACTAGAGCAGTATCATCAGCGAACAGTAGTGCCTTTCCTCCATGCAAAGACACATTTGTAAGGTCATTAATGTAGACTAGAAAAAGAATTGGCCCTAACACACTACCCTGGGGAACTCCATACGTAATGTACCTTTTAGAACTCACTGTACCGTTTATTTTGGTGACTTGTGTCCTATTCGAGAGGTAGTCGGTAAACCATTGCAAGGCCTTCCCACGGATACCACACCTGTCAAGTTTTTTCAGCAATAAAACATGTGACACCGTATCAAAAGCCTTGCACAGGTCCAGAAAGACCACCAGACACTTTTCCCCTTCATCAAGACTGGTCACTATTTCTTCAGTTGAGAAGGCAATAGCGTCTTGAGTAGATCTACCAGAACGAAAGCCAAATGATAGGACGGTAACAGTTGACATCGCATAGATTTCCGCTTTTAAAAATTGGCAAAATTACGGCTGTTTTCAGGCACTGGGGAAATACTCCACTTGAGAGACTCAGATTGACAATAAACGTGATAGGAATTGATAATTTCTGAAATTTAATGAAAGTTATAATTGACTAAATTCCAGTAATATTCATCTATCTACATGAATAAATATATAAACTGCAAATATTTCATAATAAACCGTATTAGTGATTATAAATACAAGATTTCACTTTCTGTAACGGCAGTCGTGTTTTTATTCTTTTTTTTTGGTATCTACTTGTTAACATATTTCATGTATTAGTCAGTTTATTTGTTTATCTGGTTAATGATTTATTTATTTAATTGTTTATATATTTATCACAAGACGATTAGTTAGTTATCCATTTAATCAAATATATAATAGGTTTTAAGAATGAATGAGCTAACCGAATGAATGAACGAAAAAAAGTTATAAAAGTGAAGTCACTACGTTTTAAATGCCTTCACCCCCGAACAGAAATCCACACAAATGTCATCTAATTTGCTTTTCAAAAATGCTGTAAAAAATACATTATTTATACTCTTTTGGTGTCAAAATCTGTTACTGCTATTGGATAAAATACAAAAATACATAAATACAAAAAAATACGAATACTGACCACGCCCAACGCTGCCTTATTTCTTTTATAGTGTACCTATTGGTTTTTAGCTTTCTTTAATTAAACTTCTCGTCGTTACCTACTGACTCATTATTTTTGTAATCCTTTATGGATGTTACTTCTTGCTATTACCTACCGACTAATTATTTTTGTAAGTTTTTATTAATGTTACTTTAAAATAAAACCCGGGAAATATATAAAGAACATGGGTTTGAAGCTTGCCTTTGTGATTGTGGCAGGTCAAAGGCGGTCGTGAAAGTTAATCTCCTGCTGAAGCGGTGCGGTGCGGCGATGAGATCCAACGTCGCACAAAGCGGCGGCGCGGCGGTTGGGATCCGCGCGACAAAACAAGCGAGGAAATTAATACCATAAACATCATAAATGTGTAATTCCAGACGCGGCGCCGCCCACACCGGCACGTAATTGTTTCGGGTCGTGTTTTGGGCGCCCGTCGCCTAAGTGGGTCGCGATGGAGTGCGGACATTCATCAGAGTCGTCTCGCCGAACGCCTCGGCCCGACCGCAGATGCTCCTCCACTTCCCTTGCTTCCGCCTCGCGATGCAGGAATGCTACTTCTACCATTTATTGCGCTGCTTTCCTTGTTTAAATTATATTAAGTGTTTCGCCAAGCTTTTCATTGCTCCTTACCAAATCGCACAACAACATGAACAGTGATGCATCTCTCGAAACGTGTATTTTTGCTTGTTGGAAATAGAAAATGTTATAAGTTTAAAGTCCTCCAGTAATTTATTTTTGAAAAAACCCGCACGGGAATAAAACTTAAAAATAATATATTACTTATAATTATAATATCTTACTGATATACCTATGTATGTACTCAGTGCCGGTTTTAGCACTACCAGCGCCCTGGGCGAGATTTCTACGGCGCTCCATATCTGCCATTCGAACTCATACTTCTAGAGATACAATTAAAAAATATCCATTTATTGAAAAAATATACCTTTTTAGCCTTTCTATCGGCGAACTCTTTTATTTAGATTCAAAAGTCTATGGTTTCTTCAATTTCATTTTCGATTGACAAAGTTGCCAAGTTAAACAAGTTTGAGATATTGTCGATCGCAGATAGGTTTACATCACTTTAAGCTTAGAAAAACTCAGACAATTGAATACAGTTCTTTTAAGTAGCGTTCTTTTAAATGTAGTAATTAAAATATTACACCAAAAAGCTGTGAAATTTAGCATCTGATAGTATACATATACAAACATCATTAAAAAAATATACAAAATATTTAAAAAATACTAAATTTATTGTTTAAATCATGTTTCTATGTATAAAAAATTAGAATAAAATCAGACAAACTATATTTAAAATTAAAGCTACTTTGTGTGAGTGGATCTATAGTGGATTCTGTTACCATTGATTACCTATATGGGGTACTACGTTTTGCTTGCTACGATTGCTCAATGCCATACTACATTTCGGTAGCTAGGATTTTACTACGAAACACAACATATAGATGGCAATCATAGAAATCATAGACCCAAACCTTAATTAATCTCCTCCTACGTTCAGTAACCCAATGGATGGCGTCTTAAACATACTATTTTGATATATTATCTAAAAACAAAATAATGATATATTAACAAAAAAATATTTAAATCAAAGCTCTTATTATTTTAGTATTATTTACAAAGCTATAAAAAAACATAATAAAGGTTTCCATGCGTAATAATTACAGGTTTTAAGTTCAAACAGACTAATAGATGGCATTCTTATGTAATCAGCCTTCAATATCATATTTATTTATTTATTTATTTATTTATTTATTTATTTATTTATTTATCCTATTTTTTATAGTTACATAGAAAGATTGCGTTCATTTTTTAACGCATTTTAAAAGAATACATATGAAGAAAATCGCGAAAGGGCATTAACTTGTCAGGATTACATCACCCCACTAGGTATACGCCTGTGTTGGGGTGATGGATACATAGTTCTGTGGTATTATTTGCTGAGCCTGTAGCCTTGCCTGCTGTCCTTCTTCCGTCTTAAAAACAATACGTAATATAATTTAGCATAATATAATATAAATAATATAATATAACATATTACAATATAATATAATATCATATGTTATAACATAATATAAAATAATGTAGCATATTTATATATAATATAGTATAACATAATAAAATATAACATATTATAATCTGTATATCTGTATACATATCCATAATTTACATCTATATATCCTATAATTTGTGGTTAGAAATAGAATATTTTAATATATCATACTTTCGCATTCTTCTCTAGTATAATTTGAGAGCCAATGAGACACCCGTCTCTTGAACTGGTTGTCGGTTATGTTTAAGATCTGTCCTGTGTACGAGTTAAATATATTATAGAGTTTCGGTCCGAGATATGCGTAGTGTCGTTGTCCGTATACAGTCCTCATTTTTGGTTGAATCTGTTTGTCTTTGTGTCTAGTGTTGTGTTTGTGCTCTGGTTTGTCTTTATCCGTGTTCTTCATGAGGTCCCTCCGATAGCGCACCAGAACAGCGCGTATGTATAGTTGGCGTACGTCAAGTACTTTAAAGTCTGTATATAGGTCGTCTGACGGGGAGCGATATGGCTTCTTGTTAATGACTCTGAGCAAAGCCTTTTGCGCTTTGACCAGTGGGTCAAGATTTGTTCTTGCCATACCGCCCCAACCGATTTGTCCGTATGTAAGTAGAGTCTGCGCCAGTGCATAGTAAACAGTCCGTAGTAGGTTAATGTTGAGTATGCTTCTTATATTTTTAAATATATAAATCAACTTTCTAGTCCGTTTAGTCGTAGCCTCAATGTGTTGTGTCCATTTTAGATTTTGGTCAATGACTATTCCTAGATATTTGATTGTGTTTGTGCGTTCAAGTGGTAAACATGTACAGTTCAAGTATATATTATTATATCGATACATAGATATAATAATTGAACGTTAATACTGTTATTTCATTTATCTTTAACTTTTTATAATCAATTAGTCCGTTATTTAAAAAAATCTTTATTAATTTTATTATAGATAGTCAAATAAATTGCTATTCGTTTCGCCATACAATGCTATCAGCACCACCTGTATATTGCCGGCGAAAAGGGGTTGCCAATACGTACTATAGCATAGCGAATGGTTTCGTGCAGCTTGGGCCACAATATCCACTGTGTTCTCGGATCAACTCAACTTACGATTCAGCTCCTATTCAGAAGCCTCCTCGTGTGGAAGGCTACTCCGGGTGAGACTCTCGCGTCTTAGGCCTCAAAGTTGGTGGACCGGTTTCTCTAGGCGGGTTTGCATCCCGGCGCTACTGGACGGTTTGCGTACCGTTCGGCAACGCCAATCGGTTGTGCATTCTGTATAATTTCTGAAGGAGTCTGGAGACTATGAAAATCTACTGTTTCCTAAGCAGCGGGGGTAGATGTTGACCTGTTGTCATGCCACTTTTGAAATGATCTTGGGCCACTCGATCCCGTTTGGCACGACGAGCAAAGAACGCCCAGGTCCGCGATAAACAAACTGAATTACCGCTGTAATACAACAGGTAGAAGTTGCGTAATCGTCTTCGGACCCGTAACTAGTCGGTAGGATGGAGGTATCCTGAGGGTTAACTCCAGACGGAGATATCCTACTAAAACTGGTAGTTAGGGGGTGAGGCTACCTCCTGGGTAAATTTACCGGTGGGCGTTCTCAGGCACCGAGACGCCCGAGAATTTATATAGTGGTAGCTTACGGACAACGGGCGCTTGTATGAGTGCGAAATCGGTGCTTACTATGGAGATTTTATACTATTCTTGTTTTACTATGCCTTAACTGTCCAAATATCAAGGGAGCTAATGGGCCACTGCTGAGTTGGCCACGAAGAGCCATTTGTTCAAAGTTGTTCACACTCACGGGTCAACACCCATTCGGCGGCCTCCACGCATGAAGTGCGAGCCCGAGTAGGACTCTGGCCTTGGGGCTAGTTTCCCCTAGGAGTCAATCTTCTGGTGCTCCTGAAAGGTCTGCCAACGGAGGAGTCTGGAAGCAGTGATGCTGTAATCCGCGATAGATTCGGTTTACACCGTTTCACCGCTTCGTAAGAGAGAGGACCGCGCAAGCGACCTCGAACTCGTAACCAGTCGAGAGACCGGAGTAACCTAGTCGCAATCGGAAGGAAGGGCGTGAGGGTACGCCCGCTGGGTAACATACCTAGTTATCTAGCGGATAAGGCGTTGGCCTCTTACGTGCATGTGGCGGAGCTTAACGGTGGACTGTTTTGTACAAATCTTCTGCGTTCACTCCACGGGAGATAAAACGACCAATCGGTAAAACTTCCTGAGGTGACGGGTTCGCCCGTTGTAGTTGACAGGTCTATTTGTCCAAATATCAAGTAAATGGTTGTCTAGTTGTGTCAAATCTGCAAATGTCAATAAATTTACATAAATGTATCGTTTCTCACGTCAAATGAATGGTCCAATTGAGTACATTCCGAAATATATATATATATATATATATATATATATATATATATATATATATATATATATATATATATATATATATATATATATATATATATATATATATATATATATATATATATATATATATATATATATATATATTTGATAGTTTTGTGTATATATTCTTTTTAGAATTGATCAATAAGATGATTATAAAGTAAATAATTATAAAAGCCACTTACATCGTGACGAAGGATTCCCTTGATCGGATTCGGGAATGCTTTAGGTGTTAAGGAGAATGATGAATGCCTCTCACTTGCGGAAAGAGGAGTAGGTTTAAGTTGGGCCCATTTTTCAACTAGTAAACGCTCACCCTTCATCCAATTATCTCAAAAATTAAGCTACAATCCTTCTTTATACGTAAACTCACTCAATTTCCTATTATTTCAGGGGAAATAACAAGACAAGACGAGCTACTTGACAGATGGAAGAATTTAAAATTTCGAATTTCGTTTTTTTATTTTCTAAAGGTGCGATATAAAGAAGCTGCGATCAATATTCAGCTGAAAACTTAAAACTAAAAGCGTGACTTGTTAAGTTTTAAGTCACGCTTTTAGTTTTAAGTTTTCAGCTGAATATTGATCGCAGCTTCTTTATATCGCACCTTTAGAAAATAAAAAAACGAAATTCGAAATTTTAAATTCTTCCATCTGTCAAGTAGCTCGTCTTGTCTTGTTATTTCCCCTGAAATAATAGGAAATTGAGTGAGTTTACGTATAAAGAAGGATTGTAGCTTAATTTTTGAGATAATATGATGAAGGGTGAGCGTTTACTAGTTGAAAAATGGGCCCAACTTAAACCTACTCCTCTTTCTGCAAGTGAGAGGCATTCATCATTCTCCTTAACACCTAAAGCATTCCCGAATCCGATCAAGGGAATCCTTCGTCACGATGTAAGTGGCTTTTATAATTATTTACTTTATAATCATCTTATATATATATATATATATATATATATATATATATATATATATATATATATATATATATATATATATATAGAATTGATCAATAAGATGATTATAAAGTAAATAATTATAAAAGCCACTTACATCGTGACGAAGGATTCCCTTGATCGGATTCGGGAATGCTTTAGGTGTTAACGAGAATGATGAATGCCTCTCACTTGCGGAAAGAGGAGTAGGTTTAAGTTGGGCCCATTTTTCAACTAGTAAACGCTCACCCTTCATCCAATTATCTCAAAAATTAAGCTACAATCCTTCTTTATACGTAAACTCACTCAATTTCCTATTATTTAAGGGGAAATAACAAGACAAGACGAGCTACTTGACAGATGGAAGAATTTAAAATTTCGAATTTCGTTTTTTTATTTTCTAAAGGTGCGATATAAAGAAGCTGCGATCAATATTCAGCTGAAAACTTAAAACTAAAAGCGTGACATGCCCTCATATCAATGAAAGGAAGCAGTCAGCTCTTTCCTATTAGTTGGAAAGATTACCTTTAACCTAAATGGATTATTTACAATGAACGAAACATACAATATGTAAAAATTCAATATTTTGAAATATTTGATAGTTTTGTGTATATATTCTTTTTAGAATTGATCAATAAGATGATTATAAAGTAAATAATTATAAAAGCCACTTACATCGTGACGAAGGATTCCCTTGATCGGATTCGGGAATGCTTTAGGTGTTAACGAGAATGATGAATGCCTCTCACTTGCGGAAAGAGGAGTAGGTTTAAGTTGGGCCCATTTTTCAACTAGTAACCGCTCACCCTTCATCCAATTATCTCAAAAATTAAGCTACAATCCTTCTTTATACGTAAACTCACTCAATTTCCTATTATTTCAGGAGAAATAACAAGACAAGACGAGCTACTTGACAGATGGAAGAATTTAAAATTTCGAATTTCGTTTTTTTATTTTCTAAAGGTGCGATATAAAGAAGCTGCGATCAATATTCAGCTGAAAACTTAAAACTAAAAGCGTGACATGCCCTCATATCAATGAAAGGAAGCAGTCAGCTCTTTCCTATTAGTTGGAAAGATTACCTTTAACCTAAATGGATTATTTACAATGAACGAAACATACAATATGTAAAAATTCAATATTTTGAAATATTTGATAGTTTTGTGTATATATTCTTTTTAGAATTGATCAATAAGATGATTATAAAGTAAATAATTATAAAAGCCACTTACATCGTGACGAAGGATTCCCTTGATCGGATTCGGGAATGCTTTAGGTGTTAACGAGAATGATGAATGCCTCTCACTTGCGGAAAGAGGAGTAGGTTTAAGTTGGGCCCATTTTTCAACTAGTAAACGCTCACCCTTCATCCAATTATCTCAAAAATTAAGCTACAATCCTTCTTTATACGTAAACTCACTCAATTTCCTATTATTTCAGGGGAAATAACAAGACAAGACGAGCTACTTGACAGATGGAAGAATTTAAAATTTCGAATTTCGTTTTTTTATTTTCTAAAGGTGCGATATAAAGAAGCTGCGATCAATATTCAGCTGAAAACTTAAAACTAAAAGCGTGACATGCCCTCATATCAATGAAAGGAAGCAGTCAGCTCTTTCCTATTAGTTGGAAAGATTACCTTTAACCTAAATGGATTATTTACAATGAACGAAACATACAATATGTAAAAATTCAATATTTTGAAATATTTGATAGTTTTGTGTATATATTCTTTTTAGAATTGATCAATAAGATGATTATAAAGTAAATAATTATAAAAGCCACTTACATCGTGACGAAGGATTCCCTTGATCGGATTCGGGAATGCTTTAGGTGTTAACGAGAATGATGAATGCCTCTCACTTGCGGAAAGAGGAGTAGGTTTAAGTTGGGCCCATTTTTCAACTAGTAAACGCTCACCCTTCATCCAATTATCTCAAAAATTAAGCTACAATCCTTCTTTATACGTAAACTCACTCAATTTCCTATTATTTCAGGGGAAATAACAAGACAAGACGAGCTACTTGACAGATGGAAGAATTTAAAATTTCGAATTTCGTTTTTTTATTTTCTAAAGGTGCGATATAAAGAAGCTGCGATCAATATTCAGCTGAAAACTTAAAACTAAAAGCGTGACATGCCCTCATATCAATGAAAGGAAGCAGTCAGCTCTTTCCTATTAGTTGGAAAGATTACCTTTAACCTAAATGGATTATTTACAATGAACGAAACATACAATATGTAAAAATTCAATATTTTGAAATATTTGATAGTTTTGTGTATATATTCTTTTTAGAATTGATCAATAAGATGATTATAAAGTAAATAATTATAAAAGCCACTTACATCGTGACGAAGGATTCCCTTGATCGGATTCGGGAATGCTTTAGGTGTTAACGAGAATGATGAATGCCTCTCACTTGCGGAAAGAGGAGTAGGTTTAAGTTGGGCCCATTTTTCAACTAGTAAACGCTCACCCTTCATCCAATTATCTCAAAAATTAAGCTACAATCCTTCTTTATACGTAAACTCACTCAATTTCCTATTATTTCAGGGGAAATAACAAGACAAGACGAGCTACTTGACAGATGGAAGAATTTAAAATTTCGAATTTCGTTTTTTTATTTTCTAAAGGTGCGATATAAAGAAGCTGCGATCAATATTCAGCTGAAAACTTAAAACTAAAAGCGTGACATGCCCTCATATCAATGAAAGGAAGCAGTCAGCTCTTTCCTATTAGTTGGAAAGATTACCTTTAACCTAAATGGATTATTTACAATGAACGAAACATACAATATGTAAAAATTCAATATTTTGAAATATTTGATAGTTTTGTGTATATATTCTTTTTAGAATTGATCAATAAGATGATTATAAAGTAAATAATTATAAAAGCCACTTACATCGTGACGAAGGATTCCCTTGATCGGATTCGGGAATGCTTTAGGTGTTAACGAGAATGATGAATGCCTCTCACTTGCGGAAAGAGGAGTAGGTTTAAGTTGGGCCCATTTTTCAACTAGTAAACGCTCACCCTTCATCCAATTATCTCAAAAATTAAGCTACAATCCTTTTTTATACGTAAACTCACTCAATTTCCTATTATTTCAGGGGAAATAACAAGACAAGACGAGCTACTTGACAGATGGAAGAATTTAAAATTTCGAATTTCGTTTTTTTATTTTCTAAAGGTGCGATATAAAGAAGCTGCGATCAATATTCAGCTGAAAACTTAAAACTAAAAGCGTGACATGCCCTCATATCAATGAAAGGAAGCAGTCAGCTCTTTCCTATTAGTTGGAAAGATTACCTTTAACCTAAATGGATTATTTACAATGAACGAAACATACAATATGTAAAAATTCAATATTTTGAAATATTTGATAGTTTTGTGTATATATTCTTTTTAGAATTGATCAATAAGATGATTATAAAGTAAATAATTATAAAAGCCACTTACATCGTGACGAAGGATTCCCTTGATCGGATTCGGGAATGCTTTAGGTGTTAACGAGAATGATGAATGCCTCTCACTTGCGGAAAGAGGAGTAGGTTTAAGTTGGGCCCATTTTTCAACTAGTAAACGCTCACCCTTCATCCAATTATCTCAAAAATTAAGCTACAATCCTTCTTTATACGTAAACTCACTCAATTTCCTATTATTTCAGGGGAAATAACAAGACAAGACGAGCTACTTGACAGATGGAAGAATTTAAAATTTCGAATTTCCATTTTTTATTTTCTAAAGGTGCGATATAAAGAAGCTGCGATCAATATTCAGCTGAAAACTTAAAACTAAAAGCGTGACATGCCCTCATATCAATGAAAGGAAGCAGTCAGCTCTTTCCTATTAGTTGGAAAGATTACCTTTAACCTAAATGGATTATTTACAATGAACGAAACATACAATATGTAAAAATTCAATATTTTGAAATATTTGATAGTTTTGTGTATATATTCTTTTTAGAATTGATCAATAAGATGATTATAAAGTAAATAATTATAAAAGCCACTTACATCGTGACGAAGGATTCCCTTGATCGGATTCGGGAATGCTTTAGGTGTTAACGAGAATGATGAATGCCTCTCACTTGCGGAAAGAGGAGTAGGTTTAAGTTGGGCCCATTTTTCAACTAGTAAACGCTCACCCTTCATCCAATTATCTCAAAAATTAAGCTACAATCCTTCTTTATACGTAAACTCACTCAATTTCCTATTATTTCAGGGGAAATAACAAGACAAGACGAGCTACTTGACAGATGGAAGAATTTAAAATTTCGAATTTCGTTTTTTTATTTTCTAAAGGTGCGATATAAAGAAGCTGCGATCAATATTCAGCTGAAAACTTAAAACTAAAAGCGTGACATGCCCTCATATCAATGAAAGGAAGCAGTCAGCTCTTTCCTATTAGTTGGAAAGATTACCTTTAACCTAAATGGATTATTTACAATGAACGAAACATACAATATGTAAAAATTCAATATTTTGAAATATTTGATAGTTTTGTGTATATATTCTTTTTAGAATTGATCAATAAGATGATTATAAAGTAAATAATTATAAAAGCCACTTACATCGTGACGAAGGATTCCCTTGATCGGATTCGGGAATGCTTTAGGTGTTAACGAGAATGATGAATGCCTCTCACTTGCGGAAAGAGGAGTAGGTTTAAGTTGGGCCCATTTTTCAACTAGTAAACGCTCACCCTTCATCCAATTATCTCAAAAATTAAGCTACAATCCTTCTTTATACGTAAACTCACTCAATTTCCTATTATTTCAGGGGAAATAACAAGACAAGACGAGCTACTTGACAGATGGAAGAATTTAAAATTTCGAATTTCGTTTTTTTATTTTCTAAAGGTGCGATATAAAGAAGCTGCGATCAATATTCAGCTGAAAACTTAAAACTAAAAGCGTGACATGCCCTCATATCAATGAAAGGAAGCAGTCAGCTCTTTCCTATTAGTTGGAAAGATTACCTTTAACCTAAATGGATTATTTACAATGAACGAAACATACAATATGTAAAAATTCAATATTTTGAAATATTTGATAGTTTTGTGTATATATTCTTTTTAGAATTGATCAATAAGATGATTATAAAGTAAATAATTATAAAAGCCACTTACATCGTGACGAAGGATTCCCTTGATCGGATTCGGGAATGCTTTAGGTGTTAACGAGAATGATGAATGCCTCTCACTTGCGGAAAGAGGAGTAGGTTTAAGTTGGGCCCATTTTTCAACTAGTAAACGCTCACCCTTCATCCAATTATCTCAAAAATTAAGCTACAATCCTTCTTTATACGTAAACTCACTCAATTTCCTATTATTTCAGGGGAAATAACAAGACAAGACGAGCTACTTGACAGATGGAAGAATTTAAAATTTCGAATTTCGTTTTTTTATTTTCTAAAGGTGCGATATAAAGAAGCTGCGATCAATATTCAGCTGAAAACTTAAAACTAAAAGCGTGACATGCCCTCATATCAATGAAAGGAAGCAGTCAGCTCTTTCCTATTAGTTGGAAAGATTACCTTTAACCTAAATGGATTATTTACAATGAACGAAACATACAATATGTAAAAATTCAATATTTTGAAATATTTGATAGTTTTGTGTATATATTCTTTTTAGAATTGATCAATAAGATGATTATAAAGTAAATAATTATAAAAGCCACTTACATCGTGACGAAGGATTCCCTTGATCGGATTCGGGAATGCTTTAGGTGTTAACGAGAATGATGAATGCCTCTCACTTGCGGAAAGAGGAGTAGGTTTAAGTTGGGCCCATTTTTCAACTAGTAAACGCTCACCCTTCATCCAATTATCTCAAAAATTAAGCTACAATCCTTCTTTATACGTAAACTCACTCAATTTCCTATTATTTCAGGGGAGGGGAAATAACAAGACAAGACGAGCTACTTGACAGATGGAAGAATTTAAAATTTCGAATTTCCATTTTTTATTTTCTAAAGGTGCGATATAAAGAAGCTGCGATCAATATTCAGCTGAAAACTTAAAACTAAAAGCGTGACATGCCCTCATATCAATGAAAGGAAGCAGTCAGCTCTTTCCTATTAGTTGGAAAGATTACCTTTAACCTAAATGGATTATTTACAATGAACGAAACATACAATATGTAAAAATTCAATATTTTGAAATATTTGATAGTTTTGTGTATATATTCTTTTTAGAATTGATCAATAAGATGATTATAAAGTAAATAATTATAAAAGCCACTTACATCGTGACGAAGGATTCCCTTGATCGGATTCGGGAATGCTTTAGGTGTTAACGAGAATGATGAATGCCTCTCACTTGCGGAAAGAGGAGTAGGTTTAAGTTGGGCCCATTTTTCAACTAGTAAACGCTCACCCTTCATCCAATTATCTCAAAAATTAAGCTACAATCCTTCTTTATACGTAAACTCACTCAATTTCCTATTATTTCAGGGGAAATAACAAGACAAGACGAGCTACTTGACAGATGGAAGAATTTAAAATTTCGAATTTCGTTTTTTTATTTTCTAAAGGTGCGATATAAAGAAGCTGCGATCAATATTCAGCTGAAAACTTAAAACTAAAAGCGTGACATGCCCTCATATCAATGAAAGGAAGCAGTCAGCTCTTTCCTATTAGTTGGAAAGATTACCTTTAACCTAAATGGATTATTTACAATGAACGAAACATACAATATGTAAAAATTCAATATTTTGAAATATTTGATAGTTTTGTGTATATATTCTTTTTAGAATTGATCAATAAGATGATTATAAAGTAAATAATTATAAAAGCCACTTACATCGTGACGAAGGATTCCCTTGATCGGATTCGGGAATGCTTTAGGTGTTAACGAGAATGATGAATGCCTCTCACTTGCGGAAAGAGGAGTAGGTTTAAGTTGGGCCCATTTTTCAACTAGTAAACGCTCACCCTTCATCCAATTATCTCAAAAATTAAGCTACAATCCTTCTTTATACGTAAACTCACTCAATTTCCTATTATTTCAGGGGAAATAACAAGACAAGACGAGCTACTTGACAGATGGAAGAATTTAAAATTTCGAATTTCGTTTTTTTATTTTCTAAAGGTGCGATATAAAGAAGCTGCGATCAATATTCAGCTGAAAACTTAAAACTAAAAGCGTGACATGCCCTCATATCAATGAAAGGAAGCAGTCAGCTCTTTCCTATTAGTTGGAAAGATTACCTTTAACCTAAATGGATTATTTACAATGAACGAAACATACAATATGTAAAAATTCAATATTTTGAAATATTTGATAGTTTTGTGTATATATTCTTTTTAGAATTGATCAATAAGATGATTATAAAGTAAATAATTATAAAAGCCACTTACATCGTGACGAAGGATTCCCTTGATCGGATTCGGGAATGCTTTAGGTGTTAACGAGAATGATGAATGCCTCTCACTTGCGGAAAGAGGAGTAGGTTTAAGTTGGGCCCATTTTTCAACTAGTAAACGCTCACCCTTCATCCAATTATCTCAAAAATTAAGCTACAATCCTTCTTTATACGTAAACTCACTCAATTTCCTATTATTTCAGGGGAAATAACAAGACAAGACGAGCTACTTGACAGATGGAAGAATTTAAAATTTCGAATTTCGTTTTTTTATTTTCTAAAGGTGCGATATAAAGAAGCTGCGATCAATATTCAGCTGAAAACTTAAAACTAAAAGCGTGACATGCCCTCATATCAATGAAAGGAAGCAGTCAGCTCTTTCCTATTAGTTGGAAAGATTACCTTTAACCTAAATGGATTATTTACAATGAACGAAACATACAATATGTAAAAATTCAATATTTTGAAATATTTGATAGTTTTGTGTATATATTCTTTTTAGAATTGATCAATAAGATGATTATAAAGTAAATAATTATAAAAGCCACTTACATCGTGACGAAGGATTCCCTTGATCGGATTCGGGAATGCTTTAGGTGTTAACGAGAATGATGAATGCCTCTCACTTGCGGAAAGAGGAGTAGGTTTAAGTTGGGCCCATTTTTCAACTAGTAAACGCTCACCCTTCATCCAATTATCTCAAAAATTAAGCTACAATCCTTCTTTATACGTAAACTCACTCAATTTCCTATTATTTCAGGGGAAATAACAAGACAAGACGAGCTACTTGACAGATGGAAGAATTTAAAATTTCGAATTTCGTTTTTTTATTTTCTAAAGGTGCGATATAAAGAAGCTGCGATCAATATTCAGCTGAAAACTTAAAACTAAAAGCGTGACATGCCCTCATATCAATGAAAGGAAGCAGTCAGCTCTTTCCTATTAGTTGGAAAGATTACCTTTAACCTAAATGGATTATTTACAATGAACGAAACATACAATATGTAAAAATTCAATATTTTGAAATATTTGATAGTTTTGTGTATATATTCTTTTTAGAATTGATCAATAAGATGATTATAAAGTAAATAATTATAAAAGCCACTTACATCGTGACGAAGGATTCCCTTGATCGGATTCGGGAATGCTTTAGGTGTTAACGAGAATGATGAATGCCTCTCACTTGCGGAAAGAGGAGTAGGTTTAAGTTGGGCCCATTTTTCAACTAGTAAACGCTCACCCTTCATCCAATTATCTCAAAAATTAAGCTACAATCCTTCTTTATACGTAAACTCACTCAATTTCCTATTATTTCAGGGGAAATAACAAGACAAGACGAGCTACTTGACAGATGGAAGAATTTAAAATTTCGAATTTCGTTTTTTTATTTTCTAAAGGTGCGATATAAAGAAGCTGCGATCAATATTCAGCTGAAAACTTAAAACTAAAAGCGTGACATGCCCTCATATCAATGAAAGGAAGCAGTCAGCTCTTTCCTATTAGTTGGAAAGATTACCTTTAACCTAAATGGATTATTTACAATGAACGAAACATACAATATGTAAAAATTCAATATTTTGAAATATTTGATAGTTTTGTGTATATATTCTTTTTAGAATTGATCAATAAGATGATTATAAAGTAAATAATTATAAAAGCCACTTACATCGTGACGAAGGATTCCCTTGATCGGATTCGGGAATGCTTTAGGTGTTAACGAGAATGATGAATGCCTCTCACTTGCGGAAAGAGGAGTAGGTTTAAGTTGGGCCCATTTTTCAACTAGTAAACGCTCACCCTTCATCCAATTATCTCAAAAATTAAGCTACAATCCTTCTTTATACGTAAACTCACTCAATTTCCTATTATTTCAGGGGAAATAACAAGACAAGACGAGCTACTTGACAGATGGAAGAATTTAAAATTTCGAATTTCGTTTTTTTATTTTCTAAAGGTGCGATATAAAGAAGCTGCGATCAATATTCAGCTGAAAACTTAAAACTAAAAGCGTGACATGCCCTCATATCAATGAAAGGAAGCAGTCAGCTCTTTCCTATTAGTTGGAAAGATTACCTTTAACCTAAATGGATTATTTACAATGAACGAAACATACAATATGTAAAAATTCAATATTTTGAAATATTTGATAGTTTTGTGTATATATTCTTTTTAGAATTGATCAATAAGATGATTATAAAGTAAATAATTATAAAAGCCACTTACATCGTGACGAAGGATTCCCTTGATCGGATTCGGGAATGCTTTAGGTGTTAACGAGAATGATGAATGCCTCTCACTTGCGGAAAGAGGAGTAGGTTTAAGTTGGGCCCATTTTTCAACTAGTAAACGCTCACCTTTCATCCAATTATCTCAAAAATTAAGCTACAATCCTTCTTTATAATTATTTACTTTATAATTGTTATATTGGCTTTTATAATTA